>JAUIMM010000153.1:19510000-19897500 GCA_031769625.1 Taudactylus pleione
TTTAAATATCTGGACTCAAGCATGGATATCCTTAAAACCTGGACTGTAATCACGGCATTCGGAATCCTCTGCTTTAGGAAAAAACAATGCAGTACTGATAGAGAATATGGGATATCTTTTTATATGATAACAAAACAATGCTAAAAGTAATAGGACAGGGGTAATTTAATGACTAGCAAGAAAAAATTGAAAGGTAAGTTTTTGGGGTGCCGAGACACCCCATTAAACTTCCAATTAATGCCCTTTATAGTTGGAGCCATTAGAATTATTCCTAACCCCTTTGAAAATATGCTGTGAACCCTTGTACAGTAAGTCTAAATAAAAAAATAATGCATAATAAAATTTGATATGAAAATATGCAATAAACAAAACATTTAATTGAGCTTATAAACTTGTCTCTTGACTTACCATGGTGATCTGTCTAATACATCAAATAAAATATAAAAAGAAAAACTGTTAACTGTGAACCGTCTCCATTTTTGAAATATCCCCCCTCCCCAGTAAAATTATTTGCAGACCATTTTTAATACTGTTAGTTACTTTTATTGCTTTCATTTCATTTTAAAATACTTTCTTGGCAGAAATAATCATGAAGTGTCTTGATAGTTGTTTAGACAAGCGTTTTTCCCAACTTACGCATGACGTAAGCCAAACAGTTAGAATATCACGCAGGCATTATCTGCGGGTCCTGGATCAAATCTCAGTGATAACTGCTGAAAAATCATTCCTGCACCATCCCCTGCTGCTTCGCCCTGATCCTTAATTTACAATAATTGTCATAGGTACATAGCTGTGGCGTAAATAGCAGCGGCATGTAAAAGAACTTTATAAAGTGCTTTATTTATATGGTAAGTCCACGGGCAAAGCATATTAATAAGATTCAAATTATCAAATGTGGGACATAAGTTAATAATAAACTTTAATAAAGCCTTATTTTAATAAAATAAAACGTACTAATGGCCTAATGCTGAGTTGAACATACGAGTGTGCTTTTCTCACTGCATATTGTCAAATGGCAACATCTTCAGTAACTGCAGCCCCAGGATTTGGCTGCCAGCTTCTGAAGCCAAAGTCAACTCAGTCAATGAAACAATAAGACAGATATAAGCTGCTGAAAAGCTGGACGCACCAACGCATAGTCAATGATCTGCAATGTGGTACATTCCACTAAATAGGTGGTGGCCACTAATTCACATAGATAGCAACAGCGGTGTTATGATTTCCTAGGCTGCTTCATGTAAACTGCCTAGAACCTAGGCTAGTGAGGTCTTCTGCCACTAACAGCCACCCACTGTTCCCTTAGAACTAGAAACATTCAGCCGTACTTAAGTGGCCACCTGGACTTAAACTCGGAGTAGTAGGGGTTTACACAAATTACCTATGGAAACCACAGAATAGCATGAAACTGCATACCAGTAAGAAAATCAGTGACATGGCTAGAGCCGGTAGTACAACTTGGAGAGTTGGTGGTGCAGCTTGAGAAACGGTGATGCGGCTTTAGAGCTGGTAGTACAAGTTGGAGAACTGATGGTGCGGCTTGAGAGCCGGTGATGCGGCTTTGAGAGCTGATGGTGTAGCTTAGAGCCGATGGTACAAGTTGGAGAACTGATGGTGCAGCTTGAGAGCTGGTATGCAGCTTTGAGAGCCGATGGTGTGGCCAGAAGGCCAATAGTACAAGTTGGAGAACTGATGGTGCGGCTTGAGAGATGGTGATGCGGCTTTGAGAGCCAATGATGCAGCTTTGAGCCAGTAGTACAAGTTGGAGAACTGATGGTGCGGCTTAAGAGCTGATGATGTGGCTTTGAGAGCCGCTGGTGCAGCTTTGAGCCGGCAGTACAAGTTGGAGAACAGATGGTGTGGCTTGAGAACCAGTGATGTGGCTTTGAGAGCCAATGGTGTGGCCAGAGGGCCGATTAGTACAAGTTGGAGAACTGATGGTGCAGTTTGAGAGTCAGTGATGCGGGTTCGAGAGCCGATGGTATGGCCGGAGGGCCGATGGAGCGGTTAGGGAGCCTGTAGCAGTTTTCAAGCTAATGGAGAGGCTGGAGGGCAGATGGAGCGGTTAGGGAGCCTGTAGCAGTTTTCAAGCTGATTGGCTAGGGAGCCGGAGAAACAGGGTTCACTGCAATCTGGAACAACCGGAACACTGACCATACAGCAGAGCCAAAAGATCCACAAGGAACGCTATAGTCAGCAAGGCTGCAAAAGGCCAGCGTGTACAAATAAGAGAACGAACCAAACATGCCATGTTGTGGAAAACATGTGACACCCTGCGACGTCCGGATCGCCTTGCAACTGACGGCACTGGACCAATACTGCCTTAAGGAGGTAAATTGCTGGAGAGGAACAAGCAGCTGTGAGTGTGGGAGAAGCACGAGCATATTAAAAAAGTTACACGCACTGAGCCTGTAGCAGTCATTCTGCCACACATAAATGGGACTGAGCATGCCCAGAGCTTCAGGAAGTCTCCTAGAGAGATATCACAGTTTGGCTTTCTCAGAGGAAAGAGGAGACCAAGTCAGGATCTTTACTGCTAGGTGTGAGATATCCAGGGCCTGACCTACTCCCCTATTTGCTATATCGGGGGTATCCAAAATTGTATATTCTCTAAAGAAAAAGAGGGGAGGAAATTATTGTATAAAATAATTAATTTTGTATAAATTTGACTTGTCTACCTATCAATACTCTTCTAACTTACTTTTTAATAGCAAACACAGTTAGACCAACACGGACATTGATCTGATGGATTTGCATACTCAGTATATCTCAGTTAAATGTTCCATTCCAAACAGTAGGGGCAAACCATAGAATTACCATAAGCACAACTGTTGTCCTGATAAGATGAAACTATATGACAGATCAAATACTAACAGTCTAATGTACTGTTCATCCTATTTACTGTCTTTACCTTTTAATATTCAGACAGTAGGAATAATACCAAGATGTCTAATTATGAATTACTTTTAACTTTTGGTGAAGACAAACAAGAGTTACAACCTTGCCATGATAAGACGGCTGCTAGAGGTCCTGTTGTCTGGGAAGTTATAGACACACACAGTGCTCAGATAAGTCAGTGCGCTTATATACATCATACCCCTTTATCTGCATGTACAGTATGTATCTGGTTTCATGGATAAACGCATATTGAAGTGAGCCAATAAGACAGCAGCAGCGGAGGATGAATCTATTGCTCAGAATGAAGGGGTACTGTGTACTCACTATTTCCATACACTGTTCCTAGAAAGTTTTGTTAATTATTCTTACTCTTTTCAGACTTTTCCTTATGTAATGTCTACGTGACGCTCTCCTCTACTTACGTAACATTTAACCTTCACAGGGTTTTTGTTCATCGCAGCACAATCTAGTGCAGGAATATAACAGTCTCTTCCTTTACAATGTCAGTACTACATTCCCAATGTAATCATTATAATCCCTATCCCAATATCTGTTCCCTAATAATACCTATGTATCATACTTCCCAACATTGAGACATAAATGACCTGCGGCAAAAGATGCAGCTGCGACTGTGACTACGGCCACCTCTGGATCAGGCCCATTGTGGAATAAAAACGTATTTTTAATTTATATGTGTGTCCTGAGTGTGCATTTCATTTTAATATAAAACTGAATAAGATAGTAAGAGCAATAGCACTAAAAAAGAAAGCATTATTATTGTTCTAATTATAAACAGTATGGTTACATTTATTTATCAGTCCTTTGGGTCTAAGATCATACTAGCCTGCTCTCCCGGGAAGGTGTGGGAGACTCCCAAATTAGCAGGCAGTCCCCCGGACCCTGGCAGAGTAGATGACCCTAACACATCCTGCACACTTTCTAGTGAAGTCAGCAGTATGGGGAGGATAATGCTGCGAATCGCAAATAAACGGGGAGGTGACAGGGTCAATATTATTATTATTACATTTTATTTATAGGGCGCCACAAGTGGTCCGCAGCGCCGTAAATACAGTAAAGGGTACACAGAACATTACATTACAATACAATACAGTAACCAACTTATAAACAGAGCACAAGTAACAATTAGCAACACAATTCTCCATACACAATACAGCTGGGAAGGTGAGGGCTGTCATAGAAGTGCTAGAGAAGAAGGCTGTGGGACAGTGGGGAGGAGGACCCTGCTCCTAGGAGCTTACAATCTGACTTGATTTTATGAAAATGACATCACATTGGCACTGCTCCCTTTTGATTGACCTGTGATTGGCGGCATTTCCCGCTAGATGGTAGGGCTTATTGATAAGTAACACCAGGCCCCGTCCCCACCTCCAATCAGCTGCATCTCTCCTCCGGGGTTCTCCCAGAGGAGAGAGTGCAAAAGTAGGCAAGTATGGCTTAGAATAATGGGGGCAAAAGTACTGTATGTTTATTAATTAATTAGCAAAACTTAAGAAGAATTTGCTATTAAAAAAAGCTACAGGTACTCCAGATTTACTCAGCCCACCGCCCGTACCCTTGCTGCAGAAGCCGGTGACTGACATCACAACTGGGCTGGCACATGTAAATGCCCGCCCAGGTTGTGATGTCAGATGCAACACATTGGGCCGACGATTGGTTTGTGTGTATGCACTTACCAATAGTCAGGATGGCAGATCGGCCAGATGGCTGATGCGTTGTCCTTGTCTGTACCCACCTTTACTAGTTCACCATGAGCCCTGTGTTATGAACCTGAAATGGTATCTAGTAAGTGTTATATTATAGGTTTATGCAAAGAAAGGGGGGAGGGGGAAGAGGTAGGCAGAGGTGCAGCGTGTATCCATGGTGTCAGGAGCAAGTGTGTGCAATGGCAACCGTTTCCTCCCAAGTGTGCCAGGGAGAGGGCGTGTCCAGCTTGTGAGGGAAATTAAAAGGGAATAAAAATAAACATTAGGAGCAGTATCAAACTGGGGCTTGGAGGGCTAGATATATTCCAAACCTCTAAAGTAATTCCACTAATAAAAATACAAACACATTGGCCCCCTCAGGAAAAAATATAACAAATGAACCCCCCACAGGGAAAAATAAAGCACATTGGCTCCGACAGAAAAAAACCCCAAACACATTTGCCCCAATAGGAAAAGGCAAACACATTGGCCCCCGGCAGGAAAAACAAAGAAACACATTGGGCCTGATAGAAAAAGACAAACACACTGGCCTCCGACAGGAATAAAAACGCACACATTGACCGCCACAGGAGAAAATAAAACACATTAGCCCCCACAGCAAAAAATAAAATTATCCCTCACGGGAATAAAAAACAAACACATTGGCCCCTATAGGAAATGGCAAACACATTTGACCCCCTACTGGAAAAAAAAACTAATTGGTCTCTGATAGAAAAAAAAACACATTGGCTCAACCACAGGAAAAATAAAACACATTAGCCCCCACAGGACAAAAATAAAACATATTAGCTCCCACAGGAAAAAAATAACGGCAGCCGGAAGTGCCCGCTAGCCGGAGGAGATGACAGCTTCCGGTTTGTGGAACACAAATCCCGGAAGCACGGCAGCCAGCAGCCAGTATGATTTGGCCCTGCGGGGGGGGAGAGCCAGGAGCTGTGGCAACTCTGAGGGGAGCGGCCCAGCGGGAGCTGTCCCGTGCTCCCTGTGGCCCACTCCACCCCTGGGTTCTTTTGGACCGCTATTCTCTGGCTACATAACCCAGAAATACTGTTAAAATCTCAAATTCTCTGCAATCTGCTCATAGATTGTCAAGACATTTATAGTTAGATATAAAAAAAATAATCCTTTAGATTGTAAGCTCTCACAAGCAAGGCCCTCTTTCCTCTTGTGCTTTTCCTACCCTCACTTATACTACCACGAAGTTTAATCACAGTTTTATGATGTGGCCATTAATTTTTTTTGGAAAGAACCGGCCTGAGTTCATGCGATTGTGACCCAGTGTTTAACCGTGTATTTGCAAATATATGCAACAAAGATCTCCAAATTTACTATTATGTAGTATTCAAGTATTTTTGTTGAATACTAGCAGTATTTGCAGATGTGCATCCACAAAAGACGCAGATACAGTCGCCGCTGTGTCTGACTCAGATTTATGCCCTTTGTAAGTTGTGTGATGAGAAAAAGAATTAGGAGAGATCTCCAGTTACTGGATTGGTGGAGACATGGTTGGATTTTAAGTCCTGTTAAAAGAATTTAATTTTATTTTTTTTTAGTATTTATTTTATATAATTCTCAATGCAAAAACATACCTTTAGTGTTCTCTAACTTTTAAGGTTATTTTTATTTGAAGATAAGAACCTCCACACACCATCTGTTTAAGTATTCTGTTTGAAATAGTTTTTCTAAAAGCTATTTAAAACTTCAGTTGAGCCAGGCCTGCCATAATGCCATTATACTGATCACCAGTCTTAGCATTATTGCAGGTTACAGCACAGGGACTGTCAATCAATTTTACAGGTTGAGAGTATATGGGATATAGGATCTAATTCCCATTTAATTGCTTGACTTTGGGTTGAACTTTATTGGCTGTTTTACAATTACCCGGACACCACCTGGCAATTCACGTATGGTTGTTTGGTTTAAGTCTCTCTATGCTCATAACATGACTACCTATATAGAATTAAACTCTCTTGATTGAACACTAGTCCATTATCTAGCCTGCAGACTTTTATACAGTTGCTCCTGCTTCCTGATTGTTATGTGTTTGGCTCAGCTGGCACATGTGCAGTTCATACTGCCGTTTGTATCGGATTTGATCCAAGCTTGCCCTTACCATTCTCTGACTGATATACTGGCTTTGACCCAAGCTTGCTCTCACCATTCTCGGACTGATATACTGGTTTTGACCCAAGTTTGCCCTTACCGATTTCAGACTGATATACTGGCTTTAACCAAAGTTTGCCTTTACCAATCTCAGAATGATATACTGGCTTCGACCCAAGTTAGCTCTTACCATTCTTGGGCTGTTAACATACTGGCTTTGACACTGGCTTGCTCTCTCCAATATTTAAATAATATACTGGCTTTGATGCCAGCTTGGTCTCACTCTTCTTGGAGTGATCGAATGGCTTTGATACCAGCTTGTCCTTACCATTCTCGGAATGATAAACTGGCTTTGACCCCCAGCTTGCTCTCACCATTCTTGGACTGACATACTGGCTCTGATCACAGCTTGCCCTCACTATTTTCAGATGGATATGCTGGCTTTGACCCCAGTATTCTTTCTCCAATCTTGGACTGATAAACTGGCTTTTCACCCCGGCTTGCTCTCCATTCTTGGAAAAATATATTTGTTTTGACCTCAGCTTGGTCTAACTATTCTCAGACTGCTCTACTGGCAAAAGACCCAGCTTCTTTATATGATTATACTCTGATCTGGGCTTTTAACCTCCTGAATTTTTGCTGTGTCAGTAAGCAGGTACAAAATCTATTATTTACAATTCCATATAACTACTTTATATAGTGCTAAGATCATTGGCCTCTGCATCTCTGTGTCATTAGGACACAGTTTCAGTCTTGACTCACTTCACTTTAACTCACTTCACCATGTGAATTCATCACAGGTTAGTTCTGTTACTTCCATTTCAAGCATTACATTGACTGTGTTATACAGTAGTTTCCAATATTATTCATTAGTTCATACGAATAAGCCTTTATTACTAAAGGGTAAGTCCTAGAGACATCTGAGTGTCTGAATTTGTTCAGTTTTGTGAAACCCTCAGCAAGACTGTTCTAAAGACTTATTACAGGAGACTGATCATAAACTATTTTATATATTCCATGATTTGTTGCAAATTTTTCCAGCATGTTCCGATAACTTTCTATACGTTTATTGATATTTACATTGTTCTCAGCTAATTTGTAGCTTTGTCTTTACATTTATAGATTAGCGCAAAAGCGTTTTTTCACCTTTTGTGACATTACACAACTGTGTGCCATATACTTGTATTTTGTAAAACTATAGTGGCTTTATTCAGTAAGGTCTGCTCCCATTATCCTCCCTTTCAGTGACAGTATTTCATCACTTCTTGTCATCTGTATCATTCTTAGAAGTGCCAACATTAATAAGGTGAAAATAATAATTAGTGACTAAATAGTGATAGAGGAAAAATTCTGAATCATCAAATGGCAAAACATGTCATAATGATTCTTGTGCTGTCAAAGCCTTCCTTAAGATATACAAAGTGAAAAAGAATCTTAAGACAAAGACAGACAAGGTGTTCAGTAAACTTGAATGGAATAAGAATAATGAACAGTAAAGTGACGTTAATATGTAAACAATCAGATTGTCATACACAAATAGATGAGAGGGTCGATGCAAAGTCGAGTTTAGGCCTGTTTGCGGAGTGTATTTTGCATACTTTGGCACTGCGCATGTGCCAACTGAGCATAGGCAAGTACAGGCAACGTATAATAATACACATTTCATTGGCATCTTTACTGGCAACTAAGAAGGCGTAACTGGGCTGTAAAGGGCAGAGGTGCTTTAAGAGAGGCAGGGGCCCGTGTGCAGGCTCCGATCGGGCCCCCGCCTCTACGGTGGTGTGGTAGACTCTGGCATTGTGCCATGCGTGAATCACCAGGGAAATAGCCACGGTGGTCATTTTCCCGGTGATTTTTGCAGCGCTGTAGCCAGCACTGGGCCGACGAAGTGGTAAGTATATTTAATTGGGTGCAAAGTGTGCGCCTCCCTGGACCCAGGGGCCTGTGTGCATCGCACACCTTGCACCCATTATAAATACGCCCTTGGTAAAGGGGCATTCTCACATAGGCAAAATTCATTGAGGGTAAGTTGTCGGAACTGATGCAGAGTTAGATATACATTCAAACACAATACTTAGAGGGCACTAACAAATGGAAAAGTATCGTTTGGATATCTTTATGGTTGTGTGCTGCTAACATGGGACACTCTTAGAGGTGCTGCTGAATTTATTGGCGCAAAAAATTGGCCCCCCATTATTTTATAAGTATAAATATGCCTGTTTATAGGCCTTTCATTTATACCAAGAATATGCTGGTGAAAGTGCATACTGATAATAATGAGTAGCAAGCCAAGCTAACGGATAGGGGAGGGCACACCGCCAGATGCCTATACCTATTCAATACAGTACAGGTGAATCTATGCATTTGTTTCCATGCATGCAATGCTGGATTATATATAGCCAATTTGTGTTTGACTCATCAGGTCATATAGAATACAGCAGCTATGAAGGAGCTCAACAATCCCAATTAATGGATCTGTGTTCATATGAAGAGACCAATGGGAATGTTTTTTCTACAGAACAGGATCACCAGGATAAGATCAGCAGATTGCATTAAAGTGCAGAGTTTATTATTTCACTGTCAAACTGAAACCAATTATAGTTTTGATGCTGACAATACATAATACGTGTTAAGATATACATTTATAGCCTGATCATGGATGGCCATTATGGTGAAGATGCAATAACTTTCACTGTGATCTCTTATCATTCAGAAGAAAAATTATTTATGTGTCCTATAAATTAATTGTCAAAAATTAAATTTGTTCCACACAATAGGGTAACTATGACCACTGTATCTAATGCACTAGATACAAGTAAAACAGATGTTATATTTTTTTTTTCTTAAAGTCACCAGGTATGAAAAAAACAGTGGAGGTGATACCGGTCATTTAATTTTGGTCTCATTGTCTATGGTTTGCAGTGGCTTGGGGAATGCTTATGGAACAGCATGACCTCTGCCCCTTGGGCCGGTACAATTCTTGTGTTCCAGGGCTGCCAGGCTGCGGCAGGCAGGCAGGCTGAGGATGTGATGCTCTTGCTCCCGTTCTGCTGTCCAGAGAGAGATCTGATCCGATTCAAATAACAGGGGCTAAAAGAAAATGGCTTTCCCTATCAGGCTACAAAAAGATGGCTTCTGTCGACCAATGGGGAGCCAGGTTTCCCTACCCAGAATTCCAAGAGGCTGGAGAATTGGAGAAGGGGCGTGGCTTATCGGGGGAGTGGGAAGAGCCTAAAAGGAGCTGAATGGCACCAGTGGAGGAGAGAGGGCAAAGAATGGGAGCGCCTGCCTCCTGTCTTCACCCAAAGCAGGTAAGTGGAGGGTGGAGTGGGGCGCATATATATATATATATATATATATATATATATATATATGACAGGCTCAATCCACGGCACTCGACCGTCTGGGGTGCCCTTGGTATGTGACCACACCATCTATATAAAAAATATCATACAAACTCGCCACTCACATGCTTTTCAAACTGCAACTCCTTTGAACATAGGGAATGTTGGTTCCAAAATATTGCAATAATTTGTTAAGCTGGCCACCGCTTCACGGTCATTCCCATCTAGCCAGTCCCTACACTGATTCTCAGACAAATGAACTTGATCTGCTATCTTGGCCTCAAGCTTGCATACATTTTAAACATGAAACTGGGTCCTGCCTTAAAGAGACAGGACCGCACCCAGGGCTATCAGTTAATAAGCACCTGGAAAAAGAAAAAAGTTTGTCTTACATTTGAAAAACAGGGTGCCCTAGCAAGTGTGACCACAAAATTTAAATAAACGACAGGCTCAATCCACGGCACTCGACCATCTGGGGTGCCCTTGGTATGTGACCACACCATCTACATAAAAAATATCATACAAACTCGGCACTCACATGCTTTTCAAACTGCAACTCCTTTGAACATGTTGAATGTTGGTTCCAAAATATAGCAATAATTTGTTAAGCTGGCCACCGCTTCACGGTCATTCCCATCTAGTCAGTCCCTACACTGATATATATATATATATATATATATATATATATATATATATCTTATATGTGTGTCACAGTGGCATAAAGTTTGATTTGCTTTGTTATTTAAAAATGTGTGTGCTGACTAAGTGTGTCTGTGAGAGTGTGTGTGCATGTGTATATGTATATATATATACATATATATATATATATATATATATATATACACAGTCAGGTGCATAAATATTGGGACATTGACAGAATTTTCATATTTTGGCCTCTATTCACCACCACAATGGCTTTGAAATGAAACATACAAGATGTGCTTTAACTGCAGACTTTCAGATGTAATTTGAGGGTATTTACATCCAAATCAGGTGAACGGTGTAGGAATTACAACGGTTTCTATATGTGCCTCCCACTTTTTAAGGGGCCAAAAGTAATGGGACTATCAACTCAAAAGCTATTTCATGGACAGGTGTGGGCTATTCTCTCGTTATTTCATTATCAATTAAGCAGGTAAAAGTTCTGGAGTTGATTCTAGGTGTGACATTTGCATTTGGAATCAGTTGATGTCGACTCTCAATATGAGATCCAAAGAGCTGTCACTATCAGTGAAGCAAGCCATTATTAGGCTGAAAAATCAAAACAAACCCATCAGAGAGTTAGCAAAAACATTAGGTGTGGCCAAATCAACTGTTTGGAACATTCTTAAAAACAAAGGACGCACCTGAGAGCTCAGCAACACCAAAAGACCCGGAAGACCACAGAAAACAACTGTGGTGGATGACAGAAGAATTATTTCCCTGGTGAAGAAAAACCCCTTCACAACAGTTGGCCAAATCAAGAACACTCTCCAGGAGGTAGGTGTATATGTGTCAAAGTCAACAATCAAGAGAAGACTTCACAAGAGTGAATATAGAGGGTTCACCACAAGATGTAAACCATTGGTGAGCCACAAAAACAGGAAGACCAGATTAGAGTTTGCCAAACAACATCTAAAAAATCCATTACAGTTCTGGAACAACATCCTATGGACAGATGAGACAAAGATCAACTTGTACCAGAGTGATGGGAAGAGAAGAGTATGGAGAAGGAAAGGAACTGCTCATGATCCAAAACATACCACCTCATCAGTGAAGCATGGTGGTGGTAGTGTCATGGCGTGGGCAAGTATGGCTGCCAATGGAACTGGTTCCCTTGTATTTATTGATGATGTGACTGCTGACAAAAGCAGCAGAATGAATTCTGGTGTTTCGGGCAATATTATATGCTCATATTCAGTCAAATGCTTCAGAACTCATAGGAAGGCGCTTCACAGTGCAGATGGACAATGACCCGAAGCATACTGGAAAAGCAACCAAAGAGTTTTTTAAGGCTAAAAAGTGGAATGTTATGCAATGGCCAAGTCAATCCCCTGATCTGAATCCGATTGAGCATGCATTTCACTTGATGAAGACAAAACTGAAGGGAAAATGCCCCAAGAACAAGCAGGAACTGAAGACATTTGCAGTGGAGGCCTGGCAGAGCATCACCAGAGATGAAACCCAGCATCTGGTGATGTCTATGCGTTCCAGACTTCAGGCTGTAATTGCCTGCAAAGGGCTTGCAACAAAGTATTAAAAAGTGAAAGTTAGATTTAGGATTGTTTAGTTTGTCCCATTACTTTTGGCCCCTTAAAAAGTGGGAGGCACATATAGAAACCGTTGTAATTCCTACACCGTTCACCTGATTTGGATGTACCCTCAAATTAAATCTGAAAGTCTGCAGTTAAAGCATATCTTGTTTGTTTCATTTATATGAGCCAACAATGGTCTGGCACTCATGTAATGATAGATAGCTCAACCCGGTGCCACCACAAAGTAAAACAATACCAAGTCTGATGGTGCGTCACTCAGGGCATGTTAAACAAATAACTCAGACACGTGAAGATAATTTCGATGTTTCAATCCATATCGGAATGTCATCAGGAAAAATCTGATATGGATTGAAATGTTGAAATTATCTTCACGTGTCTGAGTTATTTGTTTAACAAGCCGCACCATCAGACTTGGTATTGTTCATTTTGTGGTGGCGCCGGGTTGAGCTATTTACCATTACATGAGTGCCGGACCATTGTTGGCTCATATATATATAGTCTAAGTGGAATCTTGAAGTGGGGGTATGGAAATATCAGGGGGGCTTTACTTAGGTAGGTCCAAATCCTGAGCCCCCTGATACTTCCATACCCCCACTTCCTCCTACCCAAGCACACCTTCCCTCACAGTCACAGCACAGCACACCACACACCATAGCTCATAGCATACTTCACACTGCCAACGTCACCCTGCTCTGCTCTGGTGACTGCACTCTCTTCCCTGGGCCTTTCACCAATTTTTGTCCTTGGTGGCACTGGCATTTTGAATTCAGTTCCGGCTATGAGCAAATGACAGCTCGCGGACCGACAGCCAATCAGGGGCGGCCACGTGGCCGCTCCTGATTGGCTGCCGGTCTGCTTACTGTGATTGGCTCGCAGCCGGAGTCAAATTTAGACTTGCAGCTGCTTGGTGACCGGCGCTGAGACAGTGATAGTCCCAGCGCCGGCCTCCCCTGATTGGCTGCCACTCCACGAGATATGATTGATTCGCGGCCTAAATCAAATTTAAACAAGCAGAGAGCAGCCGCTTGTTGACTGGCGCTGGGACAGTGACAGTCCCAGTGCCGGACTGAAGCAAAGTGATGGCATGACATACCATTTCATACCAGCACACATCAAGCACTGTGTGTATGTGTATGTATGTGTGTATATATATATATATATATATATATATAAATAATTTGACAAGAGGTGGAAAACAAGCGCCTTCTAGTGTAATATATTCAATGTCATTGCAGTAAAAAGAGGTAATTATTACGTGTACCAAATAGGATCAAAAATCAGGCATGTAGTAGTTTACTTTGGCATCAGGCCGTGGTATACACCCCCGACATTATTATCACGACCATTTTAAAATTGCATTCGCCGGTAGAAAAGCTGGGCCACTTGCTCTGGTTTGCCCCCAGGCTGAAAGTTGCCAGCCAGCCCTTGCTGCCACCCCTTTCAGAACTTCTGTACCTGGGACCGATTCTTCATTAAAAAAAAGATGTCCTCCCTTTAGGGGCATGGAGACTGAGCTGTCATTGATAAAACACAAAGGAGCTATGTATATGCTTTTGCAAAATAGAAACAATATTATTACTTCTGTTTACTTTTACTTTTATCCACAGTATTGATTTTCTTCAAGATTAAAAAGAAAAGGTCTTGCTCTCTGTACCCTGAAAGCTTAAGTGTCTGAGTGTTTTTTCTGGGCATTAGATTGGCAACCAATGACCTTTATATGTCGCTATACATTTTATTTTCCAAGAAGTTTATAATGTGAATATGATATCTTAACATCTGGTCCCTTTTAGCCTTGATGCATCCTAGATGGCTTAAACATATCATTGCAAATATATGGGACAAAGATCCCTGGATTTCTATTTTCATGTAATATTCAAATCTTATTGTTGGTCTTTTGCGGTGTACTGGGGACATTTTTTCTTTTTTTCTTCTCTAGATTAAACCCCTCCCTTTTCATGCAAAAGTGAAAGACCATGAAGTTAATCTGAGCAGCCACCATTTTATATTACTGTTCTTAGAGGCATGGATGGGACCAGCATTTGGAGGGTGTGCTGGTTCCTGTAGTACCATTTGGAGAATTACATATATTAATGTATGTGCTATTATCATATCATGGCATTTTTCTTACTATTATATTTAAAATTTGGTCTGTTTTGGGCTTTTGATGGCCCTTTTTTAGTGTTTACTTCCAGTGGAGGATTGTGCCTAGGGGCTGCGAGACTGCAGCACCCCCAGTAAAATCTACAACCTCAGTGTAGTCAGTGCAGTCCGTGACTGCACTGGCTACACTGTGACTGGCAGTGGTTTCCTATTGGAAGCACCACCTGTCAGTCACATATACAACAGGCAGCCCCAGTGGGAGGTGTCTATTAGCAGAGAGTGGCTTCCAGGAGGAAGCCGCTACTTTGCTGTTCCGCCAGCCCTAACCGGCACCTAGGGGCTGCAGACAATGCAGCCCATTGCAAGCCGGTGACATGTGCATGTGTGGCTCCCCGCCGCTAGTGCGCATGTGCTGGTCCTGGCGTCTGACAGATCGATTGTGCAGGTGCCGGATCTGGCCAGGAGGAGAAGGCAGGACTGCAGAAGCTGGTGAGTGACCCTGTCATTTTCAGCGCTGGCATACCCCCTCATCATAGAAGGTAGAAGCTGCCACTGTTTATTTCTATTTTGAGCAATACAAATTAACAAAAGTCAGGTGACTAATGGAAGGGAGAAGGGAGTACAGGGGGTTAATGCAAGAGAAGGCTAGTAAGGGGGGGGGGGCACGAGATAGTATCATTAGGGTAAATACACAAGAAGCATCCAAAATAAGAGAAAACAATAGCAAGGGGTTTGAAACTAAGAAGTAAAAAAGGACACGTCATTTGCTGCCCATGGGTCCACTCGTAAGATTAACACTCATGAGAAAGGGGACGTGGGTCTACATTCAGCAAGCAGCCAGGGAGCCCAAAATTGGATAAAAACATATCCTCAATCATGAAGGTAATAAGTTATCTCCTCCATGGCCTCAACAAGCCAAATCTGGGTCTTAAGTGCAGAGAGAGGCGGTGTAGAGGTTTTTTCCAATTTAAAGCAATCAAGGATTTTGCCGCTGCCAAAATGTGTGTGACTATTTTCTGTAAAATTTTTCGAGGTCACTGGGCAAAACAAAAATACCATGGACACTTTGGTCCTGATTCCTCCAGGAGGGAGTTCAGAAGGCCATGAACTAAGTCCCAGAAGGGGCAATATTCAGACAGTTCCACCATATGTTGATCATAGTACCTCTGCAGCCACAACCCCACCAACAATTGGGGCGAGGAGGACGGGAACATTTAATGAAGTCTCTCGGGAGTATAATAGCAGCGATAATACTTTTTGTATGTATTCTCTTTATTTTTTGGTTGCGATAGAGCTTTTGGCTATCCCCAGTCTCATTTCATCCCAGGCCTCATCATATGGAGGAGATCATCTATCCCTCCATTTTAATCTAAAATGACCACTGTTTGCCACTGTATTGCTTACACCATCTAAAGATGGCGAGAGTGATATGGCAATGGGGACCTGGCAGCAGAGGCTTAGAGAGCCCGGCCGGCCCCAGGTGAAGGGTGGCGTGACCTAATTGCGGGAGGTGTGGCCATACCCCCTTGAGCTAAAGAGAAAAAAACACTTTTGCTGTGCCTCATAGCGGTACTACACGCTGGGGAGGGGGGATCTGTGAGCCCCTCAGCCCGGCGCAAAGTCAGAGGGGGGCGCAATCAGTGTGATCGCTCCCCCCCACAAGCATAGGATACAAACAATAAAAAACTGTGCTCCAAGTTCAATGGTGCTGCACTGATGGCACAGGCGGTCACCAACACCCTAAAAATATTCACAATGTAAAATACAGTACCTTCGGTCAAATGCGCTCTTCTGTGGTAAGTAACCAATCTTAATAATCTTGCAAGTGGTGGTGTTCCCAAGCTATATCCGTGATTTATCTCTTTGCGATCTCTGTAGTTGGAAAACTTATTTTCAATGAATTTGCGTATTTCCTCTGAAAAAGGGTATATTCAAATATAGTGAAGTATAGTTTTATTCAAATGAAATAGACATATAAAATTTCCTTAAATTTTGCGGTGTACCAGACAGTGTGGGGTGTAGAACAGCACACACCCAAGATGGCAAACAAATGGGGTACAAACAGTCACCTCCTGGGTATTAGGATCCTGTGCTCCCCCTGGTTCAGTGTACAGTCAATCCTCTCCACACAACATCACCTGGTATTCTGTCTGCTATCACAGACTCACCAACGTGTTTCTGCTCCTATGGAGCCTTTCTCAAGGTGTGAGTTCCTTGCTGCCCTTCACTGCTATATTTATACACTTAAATGTATCCTCATTGATTAGTCAGTGGACCTGTCCTATTTACATACATATATATAAACATATATAAACAGCGTGCGTTCCAAACCGTGGAACGCATACTACATCCGGTTCTTCAATATCATACTTAGGACCTCCAAGTGTCCTAGAGTGGTTCCCGCACTGCGGCTCTCTATTAGGTGCTACCTCTATGTTATGCGGTTCAACACTGTGAAGCGCATAATATCCTCTGTCTCCGGCGTGTGAGCGGAAGTGTCTTAGCCTCCACTCACGGCACGTTCTCCCTCCCGGGTGTCACCAAGATCGTATTCATGGGTTCCGGATTGCATATATATATATACACGGGATAGTAGTCTCGTGCTACTAGGCAACGAAGCCAATACTGGGATATATAAATCTATAGCTACAATACATACATAATTGAGATATACATATATAAAATAAATATTAAAAATAGTTCCTCATGTTATTAGGCAACAAGGCCCAGAAGCTTTGATAAAGCTTCTGGGCGGAGCGAAACACGTCAGTTTACCTGGTTCATTTACAATTATCTTACCAACGTCGACTCTCTGAAAGAACACTTGATACCCTGGAGACAGCGATTACAACTGAAAAATTGGCTTTTCTACCCCAAATGACCATCTCCTTGGCATGCAGAGGTACATTAAAAGGCTAACATCTAGCACGGATTCCTACGGTGCCGCTTGTCAAAGTCAAATAATTGGTTATGATCGTTGTACAATTATTATCTGATGATATAGTCGTCTATGGTCAGATGACGTGTTAGGAGGACGCTACTTTGCATCGTGCAATCCAATGTGCACAAATGCGAATCCACAATACACATACACTGACGCACATAACTCACATATATATATATATATATATATATATATACACTTAGACATTCGTATGTATATTCACATACGTACACGTAGGCGCTCATATGCGTATGCACATACATACAGACACATAGTTGCTATTTCAATACACAGACGCACATATGCGAACGCATACATATAGAATGGTTCCCACACATTATAGTTAATAACCAGAGTTATTAAAGGTATTTGTTAGCTAATGGTTATGATGTAATATGTACTTAAATGAGATCTAAGGTTCAAATACAGTGGACATGTCATGTTTGGTGTCATACTAAATCCCTGTTTTATTTGCAGACATCCATATCTATAGGCAGAGAAGTCGCATCATGTGTTCGTTAATTATGGATGATAGGGAGTTATTGTATAGAATGTTATTACTAGTATGCAGTGTTGTAGCCAGTTTTAACCAGTTGTTCGGTGGGAAACTACACAATGTGACCATTGGAGGATTGAGACATATCCCTGATGACACTGTATGAACCGACCAATGACCAGATTGACCAGAAAGAAGAACCAATAAGAACCTGTCAATTTGCCTCTTTGTTAACTCTGAAACCTGTAAGGTATATAAGCTGTGCGCTGACCTCAGTGTACAGATATCTTCTTGCGACCATAGATGTCTGGATTGATTACTGTATACTGGGACCAGTGCGCACGCGTATGTATCGGTTGTTACTATTTTCATTGCTTTTTACTCTAATTGTTAACTCTTACATCGTGTTACCCCTTTATACATAAATAACTTTTTGTGCTTTGGATCCACATGATTGGACTGGAAAGCAATTCTTTCTTAAGCGGCTTGCAGTGCTAAATAGCGACTTAGAGGTATTCATAGATGGGGGCTCGCGACTGATATCACGTTACTGGAGATCACGCATAGCTTACGAATTTCGATCCCTCAACAAAGGGTGGACGCGTCATATACGAATAAAATAATCTGTTTAAAGCCTGTTTAGCACTTTATGTTGTGAAACCGAATATCCATTTTTGTGTGATCTAAGGAGCGCTGATTAGAATCCAGGGACAAGAGAGTAAAGTCTGTTTCTTTTATTGTCACTTTTACGCTGCAATAGGCGATTCGCAAATAGCGTATGCATCTTCCCTGTATTACTTATACAAGTTTAAGCAATCGTTTTGATAGATAGTCTTGTATCGCTTGTTAAAAATTGGCAATAGGTATTGCCACTAGGGAAAACATTTTTCTGGCCAGAAAACAAAGGTATATGAATGTGAACATATGCTTGTGATGTGAAAAGGGAAAAGAAAAACGGAAAAGGTTTTTCTTCACTGTCGGAGTGAGACAGGAGAGACCCGATGAGGCACAACTACAGTGGGAGGAAGTGATTCGACGCAACTTGTTTAATTCGGCCACCGTCAAAGTCCCTAGCAAAAGAAAGCGAAAGCGTTGTCCCAGATGGGGGCTAAGCAGTCACTAGGGATGGCCGAGGGAGAGCTGCTTATGAATGGGCTGATTGGATCGGCAAGGTACATAATGAATGTGAAGTATGGCGCTTATGCTACAGCGTACTGCGACATATGGGTCAAGATGACCAAAGAATGTATGAAACCCTTTCCCAAAGTTGGCAGTTTCGATTCAGAGGTACTAAGTAATGTTAGAGACAACATATGTTTAGTCATATCTTTGAAGAAGGGAGTAAAGTATAATGATTGTTTAAAGCTGTGGCTGCACAAGGGGAACACGTGGCAAAATTGCGCGCCACAAAATGGCACGATGCAAAATAGCGTACTCATGCCGCAAAGCAACATGCCACCAGGTAGCGTACCCACGCTGCAAGGTAATGTTGGCACGCATAAAGAAGATAGCGCATGCGCACCTCCGCCACCATATGCAGCCGCAGGTGAAAGTACAGCCGATACCAAAAATAAAAAAATCGTAATAAGTAACTTGTACCCTATTTTAAGTCACCTTAAGGAAAATGTTATTGAAGAAGATGATGAACCTACTGTAATTTCAGCCATTTCACATGGTGTTAATATATTTGATGTTCCACAGAGAGGAAGGGCAGCGATCCAACCAGCAGGGGCAGCAGCTGAAATTGGTGAGACTAGTGGGGACTGTAATAGGAGAGTTAACATCCATAGTACTGAAACAATAAGTCCAATTGTTAATACTGAACATAGTGATGTGGTAGGTGTACATCCTGTCCGTGCAATTGCAGTTCCCAATGGGAAACCAGACAAAGATGGTATAGTTCCCATAAGGAATGTAGCAATGCATTGTCCATGGACGAGAGCAGAATTACAATCAATAATGTCAGACTTCCCAGACCCTAGGAAAGAGTTAGCCCAATTCCAGAAATTTGTTAAAGATTTAGGTAATGCTCATGAGCCAGCTAGATTGGCGAGTGGTGTTAAAGGCCTGTCTGCCCTCCAATACTGATGTGCAAAAGTTTGTTAAGGATTGTATATTGGAGGAGAATGAATCCTTGACTGATTAGGATAACCAGGTAAATATAAAACGTATAATAACACAATTGGCTATATATTTTCCATTGGTAGTTAACTGGAATAAAATCTTTACTATTAAACAAAAAGATGGTGAATCTGCAGCAGATTATTTCACCAGAGCACTGCTAGCAATAACCCAGTACACTGGGATAGCAGATATTACAGATGATGTACACCACAGGGAAGTGGCTGTTACAGTACTTATGGATGGTCTCAAGGATAATCTAAAGACCAGGGTGCAAACCTCTCTACCTAACTGGAGAGGAATTACTGTAGCTGAACTTAGAGAATCTGCCATAGAACATAAGAACATTTCCAAAAAGAAAGAAGCACAGAGTAAGAGGTTAATGGCAGTGAGCATTCAGGCTTTAGAGGGATTCCCTACACAGTCACATAACTACAACACATACCATCAACAAAATCATACAGTAAGGTGTTTTAATTGTAATAAAGAAGGACACCTAAAAAGGGACTGTAGAGTGAAAAGTTGGGGACCACCTAAGAAGGGAACACCTAGGTACACTCAGAGAGGGCAATCACAAGATTCAGGGAATTTCCAATGGTTACCCACTCACATTGTGACAGCCAATGCTCTGCTGGAGGATGATAGTCAATGCTAGGGGTCAGGTCATACCTGTAGTCTACAGCCAGTCAGGTTAACTGAGAATACTAGGGAAGAACCTACAATGACAGTTGATATATCTGGTACTAAACACACTTTTCTTGTAGATACAGGGGCGACCCGATCCGTGATAACTTCTCTATTTAATTTACAGGTTACCAACAAGACCATGCCAGCAATGGGAGTAACAGGGAGGGTACAGCAGTACCCTTTAACCAGATCTGCAGATGTTACTATTGGGCCGCTGCAAACCAAGCATTCCTTTCTCCTGGCAGAGGCGGCTCCTACTAACCTGCTGGGAAGGGATTTGCTGTGTAAAATGGGATGTGTCATATACTGTACCCCTGATGGTATATTCCTAGATATACCAGAGAAGGTTGCGCATGAGGTACAAGATATATTGGATACACCACAAAGGTTAATGTTGCACTCTGCTGTTATAGTACAAAGTCCATCTCAGGTAAAAGCGATGTTATTGCAAATACAGGGTTCTCTCTGGACCAAAGATGGACAGGACACTGGATTGATGGCAAATGTAGCCCCTGTAATGGTTAACTTGAAAAGTGGTAGGCATGCTTCAAAGATCCCTCAGTACCCATTAAAGCCTGAGGTGGAGCTAGGGGTGTATCCCATAATTGTGAGGTTATTGCAGCAAGGGATTTTAATTCGTACAGCTAGTTCAGCCAACAGTCCCATTTTTCCAGTGAAGAAGGCTGGGGGGAGGGGCTATAGATTAGTACAGGATCTTAGGGGGTTAACAAAGTTGTTGAAAACCATTTCTCCATAGTGCCCAATCCAGCTGTCATCCTCATGCAGATTCCACCATCTGCAACCCATTTCACTGTCATTGATCTATGTTCTGCATTCTTCTGTTCCTCTTCACCCTGACTGTCAATATCTATTTGCATTTTCCTACAGAGGGTTACAGAACACATGGACACGATTGCCCCAGGGTTTCATAGATAGCCCCAGTATTTTCTCTCAGGCCTTACACGACTGTTTGCAATCTTTTCAGCCAAGCAGTGGGTCTGTCCTCATTCAATATGTAGATGATTTGTTGTTGTGCTCTGATTCATTTGTCATATTTAAATGATACTAAACTGTTGTTGCTTCATCTCTCACAAACAGGGAACAAGGTTGCAAAGGACAAATTACAGCCATGCCAGACTAAGGTCAAATACTTTGGACACTGTCTAACCCAGGGGCTACAACACTTGACAATGGACAGAATTCTGGCCATACAGACCATGACACTGCCACAAAGGCAGCAGCAAATCCATACCTTCTTGGGCATGTGTGGATACTGCAGGACGTGGATCCCAGGTTTTTCTATTTTGGCTTTACCATTGCAGGACTCCTCAAAACCCGATCGTGTCATACACACTGAGGAGACAGAGCAGGCTTTCCTTAACCTTAAGGATAGTCTGACAAAAGCACCTGCCCTGGGAATACCAGATTCTGAAAAACCCTTTGAGTTATATTGTACGGAAGCTGATGGCTGTGCAGCAGGTGTCCTCACACAGAAACATGGTGATGCTAGTAGACCTGTAGCATACTACAGTGCACAATTGGACACTGTGGCAAGTTCACTCCCTACATGTTTAAGAAATGTAGCTGCAACTGCTCTTCTGGTAAATAAGAGCGAGGACGTAGTATTAGGGCACAATACAACTGTCTACACACTGCATGCAGTATCTGCTTTGTTAAATTCTGCCCAAACCAGACATGTCTCTTCAGCAAGGTTCATGAAATCGGAACTAGCCCTGATGGCACCTGCAAATATTACCGTTAAACGGTGCAATTTGATAAATCCAGCAACATACTTACCATATGTGCCTCGAGATGCACAAAGGGTGGAGGAAGGTGAGTTTCTGGTTGAAGGTTTTTCAGGTATACTGACACACATGATTGTATGGAATATTTGAATTAGATCTTTACTGCAAGACCAGACATATGTGACACACCATTAGAAGATGTTATAGAAGCTGAACCACTTGGTCCTCCTCACTTAGCCATGTGGCTGAACTGGTGGCATTAAGGAGAGCATGTGAGTTGGCAGAAGGTAAATCAGCTAACATATATACTGATTCTAGGTACGCCTTTGGGGTAGTACATGATTTTGGGGCTCTTTGGCATCTTAGGAACTTTATGACAGCAGCAGGCACACCAGTAGCACATTCACACCACATAAAAGGACTTCTGACAGCAATCCAGCTACCAAAGGCAATAGCTGTCATTAAATGCAAAGCCCACACATGGGTTATTGCCCATTGACCCGGTGTCAATGGGCAATAACAGAGCAGATGAAGCTGCCAAATGGGCAGCAGGGTTCACATAAACATAACAACTAACAAAGTGATGGTCTTCCAGACAATAGACACACAGAAATTAATTGAAATGCAAGATTTGTATTCCCTACAGGAAAAGGCAATCTGGAGATCGAAGGGATGTGGTCAGGAGTCCCCAGGACTCTGGAGAGATGGACAAGGTATCCATGTTGCTCCCAGGGCATACTACCCAAGCTTGGCTGAGGCAGCGCACGGTCTGACTCATCTAGGAAAAGAAGGTATGTGCAAGTTGGTCAGAGCATATTGGTGTGCACCAGGCTTTTCTTCTCAAGCTGGAAAGAAAGCAATGTTCTGTCTGACTTGTTTGAGGAAAAACGTCGGGAAGACAATAGCAACCGAGCCATCCCATATCCCTCTGACAGATGGTCCTTTTCAGGTAATACAAATTGACTTCATTCAATTACCACCTTGCAGGAATCTCAAGTATGTATTAGTTTGTACTGATGTTTTTTCTAATTGGGTAGAGGCATATCCAGCTGCAACAAATACTGCTGTTTTTACTGCTAAAAAGATTGTTCACGAGTTTGTATGCAGATACAGTATCCCTAGAATCATAGAAAGTTATAGGGGTACTCATTTCACTGGTGATGCTTACCAGAACATGTGTAAGCTAATGGGAATTAATAGTAGACTTCACACCCCCTAATGACTGCAAGCCAGTGCGAAGGTGGAGAGAGTGAACGTCACCATTCAGAATAAACTGAGTAAGATCATGGCTGAAAATGGATTAGGATGGCCAGAAGCCTTACCGCTCGTCCTCCATAGCATCAGAACCAGATCCAGATCTCCTCTTAATCTGTCCTCCATAGCATCCAGAACCAGATCTCCTCTTAATCTGTCCCCCTTTGAGATACTGTTTGGAGGGAAACCTCATTTGATTGTAAGTCCACAGGATGATTTGAAGAGTAATAATGAGGTTACTGTGAGATATCTTATAAAAATGAGTAGACAGTTGAAACAACAGCAGCAGAAATTGAAAATGTTGTTACCTGATATGCCAGAAACAAACTGTCATGATGTTGAACCTGGAGAATATATTATGATCCGAAATTTCTTACGCTCAGGTTACTTGACAGACTGGTGGGAAGGTCCTTATCAGGTGTTGATTACGAGTACCACATCTTTTATGGTAGCAGAAAGAGATACCTGGGTCCATTCCACTCACTGCAGAAAGGTCAACCACCCAAAGGAGATACAGGGCGAGGTCGAGACAGATGGCGTGGACCTGTCGATTGCGAGCGTGTTCCGGGAGGACTAAAGATTGCAGTGAAAACACCTGAGCCTGAGACGCGTGCAGATTACTATTCCAGCAATGGAGTGGCGATCTATTTTTGTTTCTTTATCTCTTTCCAGGGTTCCCCTCATGTTTATTTGTTTCAGGATGTCTTATTTCTGTGACGGAGGACAGATGATGGAGAGTGAGGCCGATAGTGATGCCGATGGAGTTGGGTCAGAGGAGAGAGCAATGAAACGATAAGGCAACCTATGGTTAAACTCAGTTTAAGAATTGTTAAGAGATCAGTTAGCCATGAAACTCGGAGACAGTGTGAGGGGTTATTGTCTGATGAATATTGTATTTGCGAGTACTGTCGGTCCCTAGTTGATGAGAAATGCATCCAACGATGCCAGTCCAAGAGTAATCTGTATTTGGGCGAGCATCCTGTAGAGGATTACCATTCCTTAGTGGGTGAAGTCTTAAACCAGACTGAGTGTTGGGTGTGCTCACAAGTACCTCAAGGACAGAGTAAATCGGGATTAGTGCCATACCCATTAAAGTTAGCAGAGGTACTTGAATTACATGGGAGAAGACTGGTGGACAAGAAATATAATATATCTAGACCCCCTAGTCTTAAGCTTCACCAGTACCAGGCAGATAGATCCCTGATATGCTTAAATATCACAAATTTCAGAAAACCAGGAAATTGGGAGTTGACCTGGAACAATCAGACAATGACCAATTCTCACCGAGCTGATAATGAGCCTATCGATTCTGAACTTGTACGCAGAATTATTGCAAGCGGGAGTTACTTCCGGTATAGGTACTCACATAGATATGATAAAGTAATGGTTGGCAGAGTATCATTAGGGTACTGTGCAAATATTATACAACCAGAAATGTGTACCAGTCAAATGGGGGAAATGGGGACAGGATTCTTTGTCAGGATTATGTATTCAATGATAATGATGCATTCTGTTCCTTACATTCTCCCGGATGATGTGTATTTTATATGTGGAAGGAAAGTGTACAAGTGGCTCTCTCCGAGCTCTGAAGGTTTATGTTATCTTGCAAGGGTACTACCAGAAATCATGACCCTTACACATGATGAAATGATTAGTATCCATAAAACCGCACCACCCCTGTACATGCACACACAGTATGAACATCGTGACAAAAGAAATATGATCCCTGGTGAAGAACATATAGCCATGCAGTTGATTAGTGAAACAACTGGCTTTCAAATTTTGGAAGCATTAGATCCCACCAAGATTACTCAGGGAACTTTAAATTTTAGATACATTCAAGACCTGGCTGAATTAATAGACAACATCACCGAGATGTATGATGACACTTTCATGTATACGGGTAAGGAGCTACAGGCTTATAAAAAGGAATTGGTACAACATAGGTTAGTGTTAAACTACCTGACAGTTGTTACTGGTGGATATTGTGTGACTTTGGCCACCCAATTTGGTGTTAAGTGTTGCACGTACATCACCAATAATACTGCTGACCCCAAAGAGGTGATTGACCGGAGAATGGATGAAATCCTACCACTGAAGTGGGAATTTCGGAAGGACCATATTACTTCCTTGTACGAGACTGAGGTAAAGGTAGAGGAATGGTTCTCATTGTTAAACCCTGTAAAATGGTTCTCCGGTCTGGGAGAGTGGGTTCAGGAGATGATTGCTAGTGTAGGTAAGCTTCTTATTCTTATACTTGTTGTCATATTAGTAATTGGTTTATGTGTCAGATGTGTTCCTACTGTATTGAAGTGTGGAAAATGTACCCCCAAGGTAAATCGTGAAAAGGAAATCCTAATGGTGGTGAGTGGTGGGGGTATAGGTACTAAGGTTGATGAAGAACTGCATTACAATCCTGAAATTGAATGTACCATCAGATAATAACATGTGAATAGGCTTGGTCATGTATGATAAAATATTGTAAATGTTCTGTTAAATATCCTAGATAATGTAGTCTCATTTCCCCCAAACTTCCTTTATAGGTTCGATGAGGTTCCACATCTTGCCAATGGTCCCCTATAGATCCACTGAGTGCGTGTAAGGGTTGTTTTACCCTTTCTTGAAACACATTATTGATGGTTCAATGACCGAATTGTGTCATACCGTCTAGAACATTGAATAATAATTTATTGTGCATAACTAAAAAGGTGAAGAATAGAATGTGATGGTTTATGGTTTATATCAAAGGGTGGGCTGTCAAAGTCAAATAATTGGTTATGATCGTTGTACAATTATTATCTGACGATATAGTCATCTATGGTCGGATGAAGTGTTATGAAGACGCTACTTTGCATCGTGCAATCCAATGCGCACAAATGCAATTCCACAATACACATACACTGATGCACATAACTCACACACACACACACACACACACACACACACACACACACACACACACACACACACACACACACATATATATATACACTTAGACATTCGTATGTATATTCACATACGTACACGTAGGCGCTCATATGCGTATGCACATACATACAGACACATAGTTGCTATTTCAATACACAGACGCACATATGCGAACGCATACATATAGAATGGTTCCCACACATTATAGTTAATAACCAGAGTTATTAAAGGTATTTGTTAGCTAATGGTTATGATGTAATATGTACTTAAAAGAGATCTAAGGTTCAAAATACAGTGGACATGTCATGTTTGGTGTCATACAAAATCCCTGTTTATTTGCAGACATCTGTATCTATCAACAGAGAAGTTGCATCATGCATCCGTTAGTTATGGATGATAGGGAGTTATTGTATAGAATGTTATTACTAGTATGCAGTGTTGTAGCCAGTTTTAACCAGTAGTTCGGCGGGAAACTACACAATGTGACTGTTGGAGGATTGAGCCATGCCCCTGATGACACTGTATGAACCAACCAATGACCAGATTGACCAGAAGCAAGAACCAATAAGAACCTGTCAATTTGTCTCTTTGTTAACTCTGAAACCTGTAAGGTATATAAGCTGTGCGCTGACCTCAGTGTACAGATATCATATTGCGACCACAGACATCTGGATTGATGACTGTACACTGGGACCAGTGGGGGTCATTCAGACCCGCTCGCGAGCGCAGGACACTTGCAAGTGGGTCGATGTTCCCCCACTGCGCATGTACACGACAGAGGGAGCTCCGTTGTGTGCATGCGCGAGACCCGGCGAGCGACGGGCTCTCCATCGCTCCGGGTCTCGCACCAAAGGGGGCGTGCTGTCGATGTTTGTTGACAGCACGCCCCCTTTGGTGGGCGTGATGGGGGCGTGCCTGCTAGACGGAGGCGTTCCCATGGGAACGACTACCGTCTGAAGCCGGCCCCACTGACATCACTAGTGATGTCAGTGGGAGTGATTTTGGCTCTGATAGAGCCAAAATCACTCCAGGGCTTGCGACAGCGAGACTCTACCACAGGGTCTCCGTCGCAAGCCCGATGGTCAAGACCATCGCGACCATAATCATGGATGCTCGCTATAGCTGTGGGTGGTAACGAGCATCCATGAGGCCGCTCCAAAACAGGTAGGAGGGCCCTGATTCAGAGCGAGCGCTCTGGTCAGAGCGTTCAGCTCTGAATCAGGCCCAGTGTGCATGCGTATGTATCAGCTGTTACTATTTTCATTGCTTTTTACTCTAATTGTTAACTCTTACATCGTGTTACCCCTTTATACATAAATAACTTTTTGTGCTTTGGAACCACACGATTGGACTGGAAAGCAATTTTTTCTTAAGCGACTTGCAGCGCTAAATAGCGACTTAGAGGTATTCATATGTTGAACCAGGATCCAACTCACAGGCATGCTGTGGTATAAGTCGGGGAGATCTCCTGCTTCATTATTGGTAGAGGCTGTGAGTATCCATTCGGTTGGAATAACTCCTCTTTTGGGATAATTATAATAAGCACAGCCAGCGGAGTGTTTTTAATATAAAAAAATCCCTGCTAAATATTTAGAAATAAGACATCGCTGCACAGCAGGTGCTACTTAAGCACACAAACACTTTACAAACAGGTATATTCACAGAGACTTAGATATTATTGCCAATTCAATATTTCACCAGCGAAATATCCTAAAGGATTAAATACAGCAAGGATTGCTACAATGCTTGTGGAATTTTTACATTCCAGTATATACATCTAGTATATCAAGTGGATTTTTACTTATATTTTTTAATATCAGTGTTGACACATATTAATAGCTTTGATCACATAGGTGTTGTCAATTATACTGTTCTATATTATTAATCTCATTGTTAATTCTATATATATGTCATAGTGTTTTATTTATTTGTTTGAGGTTATTTTCTGCCATTACAAGGATTGATAAGCACAACCAAATTTCTGTTTTTTAGTATTTACATGTGATGAAATCATTTATACAATGAACTTTGTTATTAATGGAGGACTTGAATTCTTCTATCTTACTGATTTGTGTGGTGTGATTTTGACACACTAAACAAAATAAACATCTCTGAAAGCCCACAGTTTTTATCCTTCCAGATCTTTTTGGTGGAATCGCACTCTTTACTATTTTATTTTTCAAATTTGTGGCTTTTCGGTATACAAACTGTGGTCTTTGTGGAATTACTGAATTTAATAATGGATCTCGAGTCAGGAGGTGCCAATGTTTTGTAATCACACTCTCTACTGCCTTACATTGTTTACTGTATGTGGTGATAAGGGGTAGTTTTATATCAACTTACTTCTCCATTTTATCCTTTGGTTTCAATAAATCCATTCTATCTGTATTCATTAGATTCATAATGTAGTTATTTAAAATCTTCTCCTCATGACCCTTAGACACAAATGTCTTCTTTAAAACCTTGGCCTGCTCTTTAAACACCATGGTATCTGTGCAAATTCAGTGGACTCTCCTTATTTGTCCCTTAGGTGGTTACCTTTGGTAGACAAGAATTACTGTCTGTTGGTTTGAAGTGGGATTTTGTTTTCACACTTCCCTATATATATTACACAGTCAGATCTAGAAAAATCACTTCTTTACTGATCTGGAATGCTAAATTAATATTAAAATTGTTCTCATTTAATTTTCCACAGAAATCCTTCAATTCTACATCACTCCCCTCCCAAATAAAAAAGATGTCATCAATAGGATGATACAAAATTTTAATATTTTTAAAAAATCATTGTTCGACCACACATTCTGGTCCTCCAAGAATAAATTGGAATATGAGGTGGCAAATCTTGTACCCATGGCAGTTCCCTTACTTTGTTGGTAAAATTTCCCATTATACCAAAAAAAGTTGTTATTCAAAATAAAACTGATTCCATCTAGAATAAATGAGATTTTAGTCTCCTCCAGACTACTTCTGCTCAAATAATTTTTCACAGCTTCTATACCTCTAGAATGCTATATTACAGTGTATAGACTGCCTACATCCGCTGTGGCTAGAATAAAATTCTCTTTCCACATGATCTAGCTCAGTTTGTGTAAAATGTCCATAGTATCTCTAATATATGATTTAACTTTTATAACCTCTGGTTTGAGATAATGATCGATAAAGTGCAATAAATTGGCTGTGACTGCTTTGTTGAAACTTTCCACAAAGCAGCCCCTACTGAAGGTAGGATTGAATGTTGACTTTGGTTTAAAGGGGTCCCTGTTCAATGTAGTTTCTCCTTTTTGACTGAGTAAGTATTTTTTTTAGGGATAACTTCCTTGTAAATTTCTGGATGTCAAGAAATGTTTCAAATTTATTAAGTTATTTATTAGGAGCAAATTTAAGTCCCCTTTTCAAAACTGTTTCTTCTTCCTTAGAGAGTGTATATTTACTCAGATTGAAGATTTTAGTTTCTTCCATTTCTTTACTATTTCTTTCCTCTCTATTTGTTCCTTTACTTTGTTTCTTAATGACACCCTTCCCCCTTATTCCCCTTTTCTGCAACTTCCTTTTGAACACTAAAATCTTCTGGATTTCCTCCTGTTCCTTCCTTAAAAATATCTTCATTATTAAAAGTTTCATATCTATTTTTTATACTAATGTGATAGCATTCCTCAATTTCCGAATTTACATGCCCTTCATCTTTTACTAGGAACTCTTCTCTCCTTGGAATCCTTTTTCTATCACTTTGATCTCTATTTACTTTCTGTCTATAGTTTAAATTTCGCCTATATGGCCATTTTTTTCTATTAAAATACAATTTTGTTTATATCTATCTCTATTTTCTGTAGTATAGTGTCTTCTTCTATAATTCTCTTGGTCATCTTCCCATCTGTTTTTCCTTACACTCGGTTCACAGTAACAGGGTGTCTCCCTTAATCTACCTTTCTCAATTTTGGGAGTATCCATCCAGATATCTTCTACTTCATTTTGATTTTCAATCATATACAATTTGCCGATTTTGTCTTCTTTATCTTGTCTATCTCTTCTATATTTACTTTTTTTCCTCAGAATTATCTCTTTTTCTTTCCTAACTATTCTTATTTCCATTTCCCTTTCTAACTTCATATATTCCTCCATTTCTGTCACTGTTGTTAATAAACTAGTAGAATGGTTTATAAAGAAATGGGATTAGAATAATAAGGAAACAGCATGCGTTCCAAACCGTGGAACACATACTACATCCGGTTCTTCAATATCATACTTAGGACCTCCAAGTGTCCTAGAGCAGTTCCCACGCTGCCGCTCACTATTAGGTGCTACCTCTATAAGCATAGAGGCTGCTCAGCCACAAGCCATGTCCAACTACAGCCCAGCACATGCTGTGTGTGCTGGGCTGCTGTGTGGGTGGGAGGAGTGAGGGGGAGAGCAGCACCAGGCCCCTCTAGCAAGCCCAGGCCGGGGTAAATAGTACCCACTCCCTCCCCTGTCGGTGCCCCTGCCTGGCAGCAGTATTCCAGCTTCAGCTAAGCTAAGCGGGGACCCAGCACTGCCAGGTCCCCGCCAGGTGAAAGTATCATGCGCAGCAACTTTGAGCCATAAAATACTATATTAATGAAGTTATTTAAATCTAAAATTATTCTATGCATGTAATATTTCCCTCCTCTGTTATCCTCAACTTTTCAAATTACAGGTTGAGGGCCTGATTCAGAGCCAGACGCTATTTGCGCTCGCTCGTTTAGAAAAAGGGGCCGGCTATTTAAATTGAGCACTTGCTCTTTGCGGTCTGTTGACGCCTCTATGTCTGAGCGAGTGAACGAAACATGCGCTCACTATTTTGTAAAGACGCCTCCTGGCCGCTCACATCATACGTCATCTCCGCTATTTATTAGATTAATCGAGTACATCGAAAGGCGTCTGAACTGCTCGCAGTGCTTGTGGTTGGATTTTCCTACCACAATCATGCGAACAGTTCAGACTAAGAAACAACCAAGTGACGTGGTCGATGACGCTGCTTTGTTAATTATGCACACCCTTAAGACGCCCGTTTTGACCGTTTGGCACGCCTGCGTTTGGATCTCCACTCCCCGTTTTCAAGTACCTTCCCCTGTTACCACCCACAAATGCCTCATCCTGTCACTCAAATTAGCAGGCACTCGCAATTTTGCGAACACACGTTTTCCTACCGCACTGACTGGTTGGCGCATGCGCATTACGACCCATATGCATGCGCAGATGTGCGAACATCGCTCGGAGCGAACGACCGGCCGCTTACGAGCGGCTCTGAATCAGGCCCTGAGTCTCCCATATCCAAATATTCAGAAATATGTAATATTCCGAAATAGGGAATTATTTTGGCATGACAGAGATAATGAAACTTTTTTGATTTTTTTATGGTTCAATGTACACAAACTTTGTCTAAAGCACAAATTATTAAAAATATTGTATAAAATTACCTTCAGGCTGTGTGTATAAGGTGTATATGAAACATAAATGCATTTATTTTCTGTATACAAACTTTGCTTGAGCCACAAAATTATTGAAAATATTGTATAAACTTACCTGCAGACTGTATATAACACATAAATGCATTGTGTGTGTGTATATTGGGGTCCCATTCCCAAGATATTTAATTATGATATGCAAATATTCCAAAATACAGAATATTCCGTTATCCAAAATACCCCTGGTTCCAAAGCATTTTGGATATGGGAGACTCAACCTGTATTAGTCGAAATTAATATGCAGGAATCTTGCATCAAACAGTTAGTTATGTTAAAAACAAACATTGTTGCTAGTTTTTATGTGATGCTTTCAAATATTCAAATAGGAAGGTTGACAATGTAATCCATGCGGTCACATTATAATAATTTAGCATTTTGAATTTTACAGTTCATGTCCTATTTTTCATGGAGTGACCCTACATTTGAATGTGTAAACAGTGCTCTTATCTTGATGGAGTTATAGTCAACACTCTGAGCCTCTGAACGTTGTTTGGCAGCAGCTACTGCCTGTAAGAGTGCCAGACCGGCATCTGTTGATGTATTCAAATTAAAGTTTCTCTCTCTAGTTAAGAATAGTAAGAGAAAAAAAAGTGCATGTGTGTTGGGGGGCTGTGGGGGGGGGAGCTGTAATAAAAGTTAGTGTCATGTTGATATTTTCATGATCTACTGTTTGTGTAACATGTATATAATTTATAAAATCTAGTTTAAATATGTGTATTTTCTAAAACCATTATGAAGTATGATTTAAAAAAAATCCGGTGCCATGTAGAGAATGTGAAAAATTTAGTTTGCACTACACCACAACAATGTAAAATTAAACAAAAATTATGTGTAAATTGCTATGGCAGCTGATTGACTTGTCCCCCATGTCATTCAACATTTGTTGATTTGGAGGCAGGTCACCTTCCCTTCCCTTCCCTAACCTTCCTTGCAGAAAAGGTAAAAATCACACTTTGTACACTTATTATAAGTTCTAGATTAGTTTCTAGATATTGTGTGTGGATTGTTAAATTGTGAAGGAATGTGGAGTTCAAAGATGGTCGTTAATTTAATCTTTATTTTGCCACATATGTTTTTCTCATTATTTTCAATCAATCAATCATCCAATCTGGTAAATCATCAAGACACGTACAGGGTACGTGTCTTGATGATTTACCAAATTTACCAGATTGATGATTGATTCCCCACTGGTATAAGATTTTGTACATCATTTTCCTCTGTTTGTGTCTTCCACTTTGCATATTGGAGCTACTTGATACCGGGACAAGGAAAAAACCTTATTGCGGGGACCTACCGCTACAAAGAAACTGTTATATGTTTAAACCCACTTGTGCCTGAGTGGGATGCATCCCTTTGTTATTTTATTCTGCTTTTGTTGTTTTTATGGAATAATAGTTGGTAAAAGATCAACTTATATAGGTTTCTTTAAGTTTATCCACTCTCCCTAATCAAGTGAGTGTGGTATGTTGTTTATTGTTGATTGTTCCATATTCAACAACCAAATCTTGATCAATCTATTAACAGAAGAGTCTACACATTATTTCCTTTCTCTGTTTCCCCTTTTTCTAACCCACCATTCTGAGGGGACATCTGAAAGAAAAAGACGATCAACTGGTTGAAAGAACATCTTGGGTAGTGTACAGCGCTCACCTCCAGGAACCACATTTTTAAATATGTTGTCCAACTTGTATTAATTAAATGCATTTAAAAAAAATGGTATAAATAGAAATTATAAAAATTAAATATAAAAATCATTGCTAAAAAATAAGCTAAACAAAAAAGTAAATAGCTGTAAAAGACAAATGACCACTTATCAATGCAATGTATTTCACAGATCAGGTCATCATCTTCGGGCAAGTAATGAGGGCATAAGGAAGCCTAGTGTATAAAGAGGCATAAGTTGGAGCCTTGATGCCCGGATCAAGCATATGCTATGGTGCCCTCCACACCACTCAGGTGTGCCTTATGGGTGTGATGAGCATGGTGAAGTGAAAACAAAAACAGCAGCGTTACTGTTGCACTGGGGCATGAGGTGGCCCACTGGGTGAAAGAATTGGTAGGGGCTCATAAAATAGTGTGTGTTCACCACCACTGAAGGGTATGTCCAGCCGCTAGAGGTGTTGTGGCTTACCCAAATAGAACATACTTGATACCCCAGATAGAGGGGAAAGCAACCTAATGTGGGGGATTTGAGGACTGATTGCCTGATTCAGAGCACGATGTGTATGCAAATTGCATAGGTAGGGTGATCTCACAGCAATGCATTAGCATGCCCAGTATTTCTTAGAGAGCGATCACATAGTGTATGCAGACACCCACCAGCCTGTTTTAAGACGCCCACTTGTGCACGTCATGTCCAGGAAGTGTATGCAACCATCTGTACATCGGATGCTATCGCAGCGCTTGAGGTTGACCATACCCTGCCGCAAGCTCTGTGAGCACTACAGTGTAAAAACAAGCCAGTTTTTAATGGCCAGCCCCTGTTTCCACCTACAAACGGTTTCTCCTGTCACTCACTCTGCTGGGCTGTCTATGCACAGCAAGCAAATTCATTGTGAACTTTTTCTAAGGTATGCACATGCGCACTGCGATGCATGTGCACAATGCATACACTGCATACCATCGGCAGCAGCGAGATTATGCATCTTAGCGAACGGGTCTGAATCAGGCCCTGAGTTTGAGTCAAGATACTGTAAGACTGCTACTGTGGTGGAACATATTTACAGCCCTAAGTGGGGTGAATATATTGTAGGCAATGGAGGAGGTGCTGGCACTCGGCGGCAGGCGCCTCCATTGTCTCCCATAGTTCTGCCCCTGCAAGGAAATAAAGAACACCTTTGGTGCAGTGTTGGACTCTTGGATCATTAAGTTATTCCCAGTACCACTGCACAGCAGGTTAGAGGAATAAAGGATACAGTAGAACAATATTTACAAACATGTGCTCTGTGATTGAGAATATATAATGTATAATGATAACAATAAAAAGCCATATAACAGATTTATTCAATATCATAAAAATAAAAAAACGGTGATCCAAGAAATAATTACAGAATAATATATAATGGTGCAGCAGATAAGTAACCTTAGCATGCCTTATAATTAACATTTATGCAGTAATTTATCAAGATAAGAATCAGAGTAGAAAGGTCACAATATAATGCTGAGTCTTTTAGCAGTCATATTATGGAGGATAATTAGCAGCAAAATCCAATAGTAAAAGTGAGCTTTAGGATTGTATGTTGTATTTAGATTTTACCAGAATGCTATATGGAACTCAGGAGCTCATTCAGACCCGCTCGCTAGATGTGTTCGTTCTATGTGTTCGCTCGCACCCAGCATATGCTAATACAGCGCACACCCAGCAAGGCAGGCGATCGCACGGCAAGGCATTAGCACGGCCACTATGTCTTGGCGTGTGATCACTTTGTGTATGCAGAGGCCCACCAGCCATTCATAAGTTGACCACTTGCGCACATCCTCTCCTGGAAGTGCATGAAACCATTGGTACATCGAGAACCATCGGATGCGATCGCTTGAGGTTGACTATACCCTGCCACAAGCACTGCGATCACTTCAGTGTGAAATACAACCAAGTGACGTGTACTATGAAGCTGCCTATTAATTATGCACGCCTCTGAAATGGCATTGAGACTCTCAGGCACGCCTGCGTGTGCACCTCCACTCCCCCGTTTCTAGTGTCCTGCCCCTGTTACCACCCACAAACGGCCTCTCCTGACACTCATTCAGCTGGGCTGTCTATGATGGGCGCGCGACCGCTTCCTGATCTATCGCAGTGGCTCGCGCATGCGCATTGCGATGCATGTGCAGATTGCAAATATCGGCCAGCTACAAGCGATCGCATCCTAGCGAGCGGGTCTGAATCAGCTCCTCAGTTTGTAGCCACAGAGCCTCCCACAGGTGTTAGTGAGTCGCTTCATTCCCTTCGGAATAGAATATGAAGATCAGTCCACATGCAAGATTCGCAAAGTGTAAGCAGTTTTACAGTATAGAAAAAGAACCTGTTGCCATCTGTACACTAGCAGAATTTTATGATATATTCAACTTCACAGATCCTCCTTCCGATGCATTTCTGCGCTGTCTGCGCATCTATGAAATTACTTTGATAAAATTGCAGACAGTGCAGAAACTCATCATAGACCATAGCAACCAACCAGATTCTAGCTATCATTTTATAGAATGTACTTGATAAATGCTAGCTAAAAGTTGATTGGTTGTTATGAACAGCTTTTCCACTTGGGCACTTTTCCACTATTTAGAAGGTTTAATACATGTCCCCCAGTATCTAGATTGCTAATCAGAGTTAGTAGATAATTAGAATGTCAAAGTAAAATATCAAAGTTAAAATTACGAGTTGTAGTCTGTAGTTACACCAGAATGTTATAAATGCCTATTGTCCCAGACATTTTTAAGGGTAATCAAACATCAGAGCATCATGTTAAGGTAATTATTTTTGTCTACATCAAATTACTGATGTCACCTAATGTCACTTTATTGTTATTACAGGCATTCCATTTTATTTCTATTCCTGACACTTACATCTGTCATTCATTCAACCTCTCTCTCTTCCTCTCTCTTTTATTGCTTATAAAATATGCCTTACACAGTGTCGGTCACTATACACTATAGGCCTGATTCAAATCTGCATGCAAATACAAATGTTTATGGAGATTGAGTGATTGTTCGCCATTGTGCATGTTTGAAAGCCGCACTGCACACGCTCAGCGATTGAATTGTGATTACACTCGCACAGAGGATCCACTCGCAAAGTAACAGGTAGTCAGCATTTGGGGGAGGTAATGGGGGGTGGCTAGATAAATGCAGGCACTGTTTTCTTGGTGTGTATAGCCACTGTGTCCTTGCTCGCAGCTTGAGCGCCCTCTGCATATCTGGAGACATGCTATGTCTACGATAGCTTAGACTTACTCAGAAGGCTGATGGCCGCCTGATCTGTGTTTGATGTTACCGATGGTTACAGTTTTGTGCATGAGGGGCAGATGTGAAATACTTTCAGTGGGTTCTCTGAGAACTGGACGGCAAGTGAGTCTTTAGCATATTTTCGCATTTGCAATCCATGAGCAATCGCATCTGAGATGGCATTTGCGTGGATATCTACAGTATATCTGGACCTATGTCAATAGCGCAAATATTTTGACCATGAAGCTCTCAAACTACTGTGTTTTAAAAGGCACAAGATGAATGTATGGTGTATGAAAACACCTGTATTTAAATGTGACTAAGATTTATTTCCTTTTAATTCATTATATAAATTTGAGACAAGTTTTATCATCACCGAATCAAATTTTTCACATTCTCAATTTTTATTATGCAGTTCACAGCACATTGCATAGCAATGCCCTTATATGTTGTTTAATGTTACCATAGCAACTAGCTACTGAAGAGTGCTCAGATTTTTTCCCAGATTTGCTAATATTACATTGACAATAGGACCCCCGATGAGTTCTTAAAACGTGGACGCAAACAATTTTGACATGGACAATACGACCATCAGTTAATCCAGAATTATGCTTAATTGCTAACTTGATTGCCATTCTAGTGCTACATTTACAATAAATTCAGTACTAATGTATCATCACTTGAATAATTTTCAATCACATTTCTGCTTTTAATGGAGCGTACACACGGTCAGATTTGTCAGACTTGTCAGATTTGTCAGATGAACGACTGAACGATTAAACGATTTGAACGATTTGGACGATTTGACCAAAGTTTTGAACGATTTGAACGATTTGAACGATTGAACGATTTTTGACTGCATTAAAATGAATGGAATCGTCCAAGTCTGACTGCAAACCCATCAGATGTCAGATATCGTTATCTGACAAACGGGAACGCGCATCGTTGATCGTCCATCGTTCAGGCATGTCAGATATGAACGATTTTCCATCAGATATGAACGACTGAACGATTTTTAAATCGTTATCGTCCATATCTGAAGAAAAAATCTGATCGTGTGTATGCACCATAAGTTTATACAGTTCACAGAGCACTGGTCAGGCAGTACTCTTACCTGTTGTTTACTGTTACCATAGTAACCAGCTACAGAACATTGGTTTGAATCCTTCATGTTTCATGCAGCTGGTTTCTGCAGTTTATATTGTCTTTTAAAACAAAATTTGAGGAAATGTTTTTTATGATGAACAGTTTGGTATTCAGAAAAAAAAGAGCTAACCGTTTTTGAAATCATTTCATTGATTTCTTCCTGTTTCTGGAATTAGTTATCTATACTAACATAATAAAAATGTTGTGTCTATTTCAAGTTGGTGCAAAAACTGCTTAACCGATTTTCATGAAAACTGCATCATTTTGTAGTGTAAAACTCCTAGAAATAACCTGCACTTGACCAATAACAAAAACAAAATTTATTGACATCATCAATGCAAGAGATAGGTGTGGCACCATGCGTGTGGCTGGTAAGGGGTGGGGGGAGAGGTGCTTTGGGCCTGTGTTGAATAGGATAGGCTACACAGCAGTCTGTGCACAGGGCACACAGTGACTTTGGTGTGAGTGGTGGGTGAAGGCGTTGCTGCAACCAGTCTGTATTGTGCCGTTGGTCACGTGGGCCACTCCCGCAAGAGGGCCCCTTTGCAAAGCAAATCAACTAGAACACCGCAAATCAAAAAATGTTGGCAGAAGCGATTTTATTGTGCGAAAAGCCGTGGGCAACAGCTAGTATATAATAAAAATGAGACCGAAAGAGGTGCAGGTACTGAGTACTCCTGAGTATCACCACAAAAATAAAAGTGGTTATGAAGTATAACTTACCGATTCTTTAGAACTTCACACTACATTTCATGTAGTATAAATTGTCTTGTATAAGACATGTCTAAAGACAGTATTGTAATATATTCATAATGCTAACATTACCAGATCATTACATCAAATGTAATGTATCCTTCATTATTTAATGTATGCTCTAACAGTATATCATACACTATCGATTTGGACTTTCAGTGGTTACTATCTTATTCTGTTTACTGGAGCTCATTCAGACCCGCTCGCAACTTGCGGTTGCTCGCTGGCAAAAAGGGGCCGGATATTTAAATGAAGTGCTCATACTGTGTCGCAAAAGGACGCCCACTATGTTTTAGTGAGCTACGGCAAAGTGCGCTCACAAGTGTATAAGGACGCCCCCTTGCCACTCGCAACACACGTCATCTCCGGGAAATGAAGGATTAATCGGGACCAATGAGAGCCAACGGTGCTGCTCGCAGCCCTTGGGGTTAGCTTAGCCTGCCGTAAGCACATTGATTAGTGCTGGCTGAAATACATGCAGGTGACGTGTACAATGACACTACTTTGCTAATTATGCACACCCTTTAAACAGCGTTTTGCACATCCACTCCCCCGTTCACAAGCACCTTCCCCTGTTACCTCCCACAAACGGCACTATCTGTCACTCAAAGCAGCAACCTGATAGTGGCTTACGATCAACCAAAATCAGATCACAATGAATGGCTTGTGCACGCGCACTGCAAATTATACGCATGCGCAGATGGCCGAAAATCGCTCAGAGCGAGCGGGTCTGAATCAGGTCCACTATCTCTCCCTTAATTGATAATATTTTTGTAGCAACCAGTGGCATTCCAGAGCTTAGTAGGCCGGAATCACTGGGAGGGCAAAGAGGTAGAGCAAGGTGCAGGCCTCATTGAGGAAGGGCTGGTTAATGCATTTCCATAGGGGGCATACCATATGCAATGTTGGGGCATGGCTCACTGGAGTGAAATCATCATTGCTAAGAATAAGAACCCAACTTGGAAACCAAAGTCTATAGAGTGGTTTTCTGTAAATGAGTAGGTGGCCATTTAAGCTGTTGACCCGGAATAGGAGCAGGGAGCTTTTGGGTAGCCAAGGCATTTGGGTGAGTGTATTATTAGGGGCAGGTTGGATATGCACCATAAGAGGCCCATGGCAAAGTGCTGCTCTGTTAGTGGGAAGACACCAGCAGCAACAGTCGCTAAGTGAAGAAGTCACCCACATAGTGCAGGAAAAGTTTTAGAGACCCTGCAACAAAGTTGTGCCCCCTGCAGAGGACAAGAGGAGGAGCCCTGTTTCCCACAACTGGAGGTCAGAGAGAGAACTCCTTTGAGGAGAAGAGGGAAGTTCCAGTCAAGAGGTCACTTGTGTGTGACTGAATGTAACAAGGGGTAAGAGTCCTATAAGTGAAGGAGTGGATGATCTCTGTTTAATTGACCCCTGAGAAGTGCTCCCATAGTGAGAAGAGATAGTCATTGTAAAATGGTAGCATGGCAAAAGGAGAGTCTGGATGAGGCAGGCTTGAGTAGCAGAATGAGAAGAGTACAGCATAAAAAAATTAATTGTTTGACAAGAATTTCAGTATCTTCATGGTCAGATGGGACAGTCCCTGGAAATTGGGATATATTGCATGTGGCAAAGTTCCTGTGTATTGGTTGCTCTGTCTGCCTGGAAGAAAGCCGATGCAGTGGGGCATATGAAGACTAGGGTTCCTGTCAGATGCGGGTGCACACAGTAATGGAGTTTCTGACGTGCATACGACTAGGTTCAATATCCTTCAGGTGTAAATATTGTATCTCTCATGCTGTGAAAGTGCTATACTCAGCTACACCATGTATGTGACAGTTTTACAATGTTGTAATGCATGTGCTTAACACTGTTCTGGAGGTATAAGTGTAAGTGCAAATTGTTTACAGTAATTGCCAAATATATAATTGAAGATGGAGCAGCAGATTGTGCTACACTTTACCATCACCTGAGAGTGTTGTGCTGATGAGAGTTGCCAAAGCATGCTTGCTGAATTTGGCAAGTTCCTCTCTGGGAGGTCTGGGCAGGATGGGCGGGGCACTGTGAAAAATGTCATCTTGCCAAGCCCTATAATAATTTCTTGTGATTCCTAGCTTTCCGCCAATACATCATCAACTTATCCCTTGACCCGCCAAATTCTCCAGTTCGGTTAGCAGGAAAGTTGTCAACCTCTCCAGGAAACAGGAGACTAACCCCATATTTGTGAGTCTTCAAGCAGTTCCTGGAAAGTGGGTGTCACAGTGCACCAGACACCAGCACATACTCCTACATGGTACTGCATTTGGTACTGCTTCTGAAATTCTTAAGGCCTTTCTAGACTCAGGTGCCAATGGCAACTTCATCACTGCCAAGAAACTTAGGAATTCCTAGTATGCCTTTACAGGTGCCACTCTACATTATCGGAGTGGAGGAGAATAAACTTCCTTCGGCTACCATCAACTCCTGGACTTCAGAAGTTACCATGCAAGTTGGTGCTCTTCATAAGAAGTTAATCTCATTCTACATACTCCCATCAGCTGAGAGTCCAATTATCCTGGGTCTTCCATAGCTTTGCAAGCACGCTCCCACATTAGATTGGAGTGAACATCAAATCCTGTCATGGAGATTCCAATGCCATTATACTTGCTGTCTATCAACCCTCCACATCGGGTCATCCGGAGTTTACTTATCTCTCCAGAAAATCCTCTTCCCACTCTGTACTGGTCACTCAGGGATGTATTCAGTAAAAAGGCAGCTGAGGCGCTTCCCTCTCATCGGGAGTGAGACAGTGCTATAGACTTGTTACCTGGGAAAATGCCTCCTCATGGAAGAGTGTTTCCTTTCTCACTTCCTGAGTCCCAGGTGGTGTCAGAATACATTAAAGAGAATCTGGAGCGTGAGTTCATCAGGAAGTCCAAATACACTCCAAAGCGGGTCTATTCTTTGTTAAGAAAAAAGATGGTGGTCTGAGACTGTGCATTAATTATGGTGGCCTGAACACCATTACCATCAAGGACCAGTTTCCCCTACCCCTGATCTCGGAACTCTTTGATCAGATAAAAGGGGAAAAGATCTTTACAAAACTAGACCTTCGCAGGGCCTACAATCTAATCAGAATCCATTCTGGGGACAAGTGGAAGACTGCCTTTAACACTTGCCATGGCCATTACAAATACTTAGTCATGCCTTTTTGATTAAGTAATGCTCCCGCTGTTTTCCAAAAATACATGAATAATATCTTTCAGGACCTGTTATATAAGCATGTGGTGGTTTATCTGGCAGACATCCTGGTATTCTCTGAAGACATAGTGAGCTATCGTCAACATGTATTGAGGTACTGTCCCGACTCTGGGCCAAACAGCCTTTCTTCAAGCTAGAGAAATACTCCTTCGAGCAAAAAAACATTTCTGGGTTACATCATTTCGGGTTCTTGTCTCAGATTGATCCAGAGAAACTCACCGCCATTGTCAACTGGCCACGTCCAATTGGGTTAAAAGCAATACAGTGCTTCCTGGGTTTCTGCAACTTATACCACCAGTTCATCAGGAACTACTCCTCTATTGCAGCTCTCATCACTGCTCTTACCAAGAAGGTTCAAGATACCTGGGTTTAGCCTTCTGAGGCAGAAGAGACTTTTGTCCTTCTAAAACAGTGTTTTATATCATCACCTATTATGAGGCAACCCAATTGTTGCAACCTTTTTTCCTGGAGGTGTCCACAGTTGAAGTGGGAGTGATGCTTTCTCAGAAGGATGAAGAGGGCAAGTAGTATTCCCGTGGTTTCTTTTCCTGTAAGTTCTTTGCTCCAGAGAGGAATTATAGATGTGTCCTCATACACCTTTCCTTTTTTCCTTCATTTGGCACAAGATGCCAGTACAGCTAAGATGCACTACAATGACTAGCAATTAGATAGATCCCAATTTATTTTTTCCTGCAAAAGTATTTGTGTTAAGTATCAATTTAAAGTAGCAAATTTTAAGAAAAATCACAATGCATGCCTAATTCGTAGATTTAAAAGGCATGGCACATTTGGCCATATTGCTAGATTTTTGGAAATGTGTATCTGCACACATCTGTATGCTGTTGGGGGTGAATAACTTCTGGCCATCAAGTTGGCTCTTCAGGAATGGTGATTCTTGTTAGAGGGAGCAAAATTTCCAGTGACAGTTTATACCGATCTCAAGAACCTGATGTACCTCAAAACCGCTCACTGCCTATCCTACTGTCAGTCCACATGGTCATTATTCTTCGATCGGTTCAATCTGGTGATTACCTACCACCTAGGTAACAAAAACATCAAAGTATATGCCTTGTTACAAGCTTTCAGGCCTGTTTGGGTGGAAGAAGTAAGGGAAGACAAGCCCATACTGAACCCTGCTTGCTTTGTGGCAGTTACAGCACCAACAAGGTCAAGATACTGCTGGGGAAAACATTCAGAGCACTCGAACTTCAGGCTGAGCTACTTCAGTGGGCACATTCATCAGGCTTCACTGGTTATGCAGGCATGAAAAGAACTCAAGCTTATCGTCAGGAACTATTGGTGGCAGTCAGTAAGTTGTGATGTCAAGGACTTTGTGGCAGCTTGCACAACACAAGATTCCTACACACCCTTGCTCTGGTTCTCTATGTCCACTATCAGTGCCCGATCGCCCCTGGTCCTATATATCCATGGACTTTGTCACTGACCTACCATATTGCCAAGGTTTCAATACTAAAAGTGTGGTGGTGGACAGATTTTCCAAGGGTGCTCATTTTGTTCCATTACAAGATCTACCCTCTTCTCTGAAACTGGCAGAAACATTCATAAAAGAAATCTTCTGGCTGCATTGGTTCCCAAAGAACATTGTCTCAGACCATGGGGTACAATTGAAGTAAAAATTCTGGAGGTCACTATGTAAATACTTTTGGAGTTAATCTGAGTTAATCTGGAGAAGATTGGAGTTAATCTGGAGAAGTTTATTTAATTGTATGTTTCAGCGAACCAAGATGATTGGGTATCCTTGTTGCCGTGGGCTGAATTTACCCACAATAATCTGTTTCCTGAGGCATCGGGTCACTTTCCTTTCTTCATCCAGTATGGTCTGCATCCTTTGTTACTGGAGTTACCAGCCCTCTGGTCAGTTTCACTTCCAGTTGTCCAGGGTACAGTGAACCATTTCCTCAAGATTTGGAGAGCTATAAAGAGGAATTTGTGCAAGGCCTCTTCTAGTCTGGTTGTAAACCAAACATCTGCAATTGAAGGTGCCCACAATGAAGTTTGCTCCCAGGTTCATTGGGCTCTTTCAGATCCTCCAAGCGATCAACCTAGTGGCTTACCGTCTGAGGTTGCACGGCATGCTTAAAATACTAAGTGTGTTCCATATCTCCCTTTTGAAACTGCTAGTTTACAATCAGATTTTGACACCCTGCAACCCTCCTTTGGCTATTCCAGTGGACCATCAAGAAGAATGAGGTGAAACAAATTTTAGATTCTAGAACCTCTCGAGGTACAGTTTAAATCCTTGTGGACTAGAAAGGATTACTCAATTTTTGTGGGGCACTCTACCTACCTATTGGACGTAATCATAAATTTAACTTTTATTAGTATATCGGTAAAAGCTTACATATGTAGAATGCTAAGCATAAGATATCAAAAAATATTCTATACATAAACAACATAAAACATCGAACAACAGACAAACATTACACATTAAATATTAAATCTGGCCACAAAGGCCCAGTGGATAAACAGCTGACTGACTTGTAGCAAAGAGATCATCAATTATCAAATCTGAGTTCCTGTTAATGGTAAATCAAATATAAGAGTAATAACACCATTTAGTCAGACAGGTGGCAAAAATTATATAGAGATGATATTATATATACAGTCAGGTCCATAAATATTGGGACATTGACAGAATTTTCCGATTTTGGCCTCTATTCACCACCACAATGGCTTTGAAATGAAACAAACAAGATGTGATTTAACTGCAGACTTTCAGATTTAATTTGAGGGTAATTACATCCAAATCAGGTGAATGTTGTAGGAATTACAATGGTTTCTATATGTGCCTCCCACTCTAAACCTGGGAAGAGAAATCAGAAGCTACTAAGGAAAATGCATTCAATGGACTAAGGGCCTGATTCAGAGCCGAACGCTCTGACCAGAGCGCTCGCTCTGAATCAGTGCCCTCCTCCATGAAAATGGAGCGGCCTCCTGGCCGCTCGCCTAGCTGTGGGTGACCACCCACAGCATATGCGAGCGTCCATGATGATGGTCGCGATGGTCTTGACCATCGCGACCATCGGGCTCGCGACGGAGACCCTGCGGTAGGGTCTCGCTGCCGCAAGCCCTGGAGTGATTTTGGCTCTATCAGAGCCAAAATTACTCCCAATGACATCACTAGTGACATCACTACTGACATCACTAGTGATGTCAGTGGGGCCGGCTTCAGACGGTAGGCGTTCCCATGGGAACGCCTCCGTCTGGCAGGCACGCCCCTGGCACGCCCACCAAAGGGGGCGTTCTGTCAATCAACATCGACAGCACACCCCCTTTGTGCGAGACCCGGAGCGATGGAGAGCCCGTCGCTCACCGGGTCTCGTGCATGCGCACGACGGAGCTCCCTCCATCGTGCGCATGCGCAGTGGGGGAACATCGACCCACTTGCGAGCGTCTTGCGCTCGCGAGCGGGTCTGAATGACCCCCTAAGGCCCATATTCAATTTGAAGCGAAAAGTCAGAGGTCCGGACTTTTCGCCATCATCTGAGGCTTTGCCAGCGAAAAGTATCGAACGCATTCCCGCGTATCCCAGTATTCAATTGCAAATGTGCAAAAGCGGAACCTGGCAAAATCTTAATCGGCGAAAAGTTCTGTCAGTTTTGGGGAAATTAGCCTGACACCCCCCTAAAGATGCTTTGACATGGGGGTTCTCTATGGGTACCCCCGAATAACCCTACTAAAGGTATTTTGGGTTTTTAAATGGTCACAATAGGCGCTATTTAGCGTCTTTCAGCACGTGGTGAAGAATAGCATTTTGCTACTTTTTTGGGGGAAAATAAATAGTCCCATCAAATTTGGGGTACATCAAAATGGGTGCAAGCATATTTAAAAATGCCTAAAGTTAAGCATTAAATAGCACCAAAAACATACCTTCAGCAAGCACCTGCAATCAAAAATACACCTCCCCCATACTTGCAGACCCCCCCAAAGGCTATTTCGAAAGTGCTTTCTTGGGATGTCCTTTGTGCATTTTTTTTGCATTTTTTTTACAGAATTTGTGTCAAGGGGGGTGTACAAAGGGTACAGGGTGGTTTCCGCACCTCTGCACCCCAAAACCCCAAGTCTGCACTTTTTTCCGCTGGATATTCATAGGCGAAACTTTTTCGCCTATTACATTGCATTGCATTTTTCCATCGGCAAAAAGACGCTGAAATTGAATACAGGGATAAATGAAATCGTTGAAAATGATGTCATTGGTGATAAAGTTGCGCTGACGACTGCTTTTCGCTCCTCATTGAATACGGCCCTAAGCCTCAGTTGTTGAGAAGCGGTGCTTAATTTTAGCAACAGCTGTAGACTGAGGGCCTGATTCAGCAAAGAATGCACAGGAGAGAACGCACGCACTCGGCCGATGTTTTAGCTCTGCGCATGCGTATGCATCACAGTGCGCGTGCACGAACAAGCTATTGTGATGGCTACTGCGTTTGCAGAGGCTACGCAGACCCAGAGCACAGTGATTGACAGGAAGAGCCGTTTGTTGGTGGTGACGGGGGGTGGTCGGGCGAACGCAGGCGTGCCAGTACCTCAGGACGGTGTTGCAGGGGAGTGCAGAAATTATCCACTGCAATACCATATGCAGCCTGAGGCCTCATAGCGTGTGCTGAAGTTAGCAATTCCTGAGTGAAGTTTGCCCTGCCTTAACTGTGCGTATGGTTCCGATGTTACTCGATGTTAGCAAATTAATTTGCTATGTTGCCCATGTATACGGATGTGTGTAAGGAGAAGTGGGCGTCCTTATGGTAAGCTGTGAACGCAATGCGATTGCAAACATTTGCATTTCACCACTCATATTAGCAAATGCGGTGCGCACGTTCTAGCAGAATAGCGATCCTTGCTGAATCAGGCCCTAAGTACGATTGGAGGGAAAGTAGGAAGAGCTGTGTCTTTAAGCTATCAATTTGTAAGTTTCTATTATGCAAGTGTAGTCTATCATATGTCCTTCTTTGTTTATCCTGTTTACATGTTGTTATGATGAATTTACATGTTTTCTCACAGTCTTGCTTGCACGTTTCATGCTTTAACAAAGAAGCATATTCTGCAACACTAAATACAGCTATTCTAAAGGACTTAAATGGTTTGTCATTTTTCTAGACAAATTTAGAAAATTAAAGCAGACATCTTCTGGTTGCAAAAGGTTCCCACTCATATTGGATAGTAAATATTTTGTGTGCTTTTAAACATATTTAATGTAATAGACTTGACTGCTTTTAATCCATTCAACTAACTATAAAGCTATATACTGTATAATTTGTTTTGCTAAGATTTGATTATGCTCACCTCATCAGAAATATGTACTCACAAGAGTGATTTAAAAAGCAGCATAAAAATAACCACTATTGTTGTATAAAATATTGGCAGTGGGGCTATGTCTGGCCCAAAAAATTTGCTGAAACAAAGGTTTGTTGGCATGCAAGAAACATTACCTTTAATTATGAGTATAAGCATTTTACTAATAAAACAATACACTTTGGAGTGATATGCCTTTAGAGAATATAAAATAATGCAGTCAGCTTTACTCATGATTAATACAAGGCTACAGAGTCATCGTTTTCATGACTATGTCTGTATGCAAAGGGGGTTATTTAGGTTCCATTTTTACTTATGCTGGCCATTTTTAAAGACAAAATTTGATTTTATTATTTTTTTTTAAATAGCATGCTATATTTTTAGTAAAAATATACACTAATGAGAATTTTATACTTTGATATGCTGGTGTTAATTTCTCAAAAATGGGAAGAAAAAAGACCAGAATATAAAGTGTTTAAATTTTTTTTCATAACAGTTCACCTATTCCTCCCAAAAATTTGTACTCAATACTTATTTTTCCTAAATTTAAACATATGATGTATTCAAGTCAAAGGACAACTACCATGAAATTGAAAAAGCAATAACTGCAATACAATTTTTTTTTCAATCTTTTTATTTAATATCTCAAATGGAAAAAAATAGGCTATTTACAGTATGGTAAAAACTCAAATAGTTACAGCATAACTGGCTTTAGAATTCTGACTAGAAAACAAACAGCTTATTTAAAATTGTAAAGCCAGCTAATCCTATGTGTATATCATTTATTTTATCTATGCTCTCATTAAAATAATCTTTTCCTTTTATATAAACAATCACCCAATGAAAAAAAAAAGTTCTGTAATAAAGCTGCAGTTGGCTTTTCAGTTTTGCAATAGTTCTTTAATAGTGGGAAAACACTTTTAACCTTCTTCACTCCCATTTGTTGTTTAGACCATTTTGGCACTTTTTGGACTGATCACATTCCAACATCTCTATCTGTAATTATTGATGTTGTAACCACACAAATTATTCCTTGTTTTTTTCAGAATACTTTCAATTTCTGCAGTATTAGCATTAGTTTGCTTATATATTCTCATAGGGCAAAGGCTGCCAAAATGACCAAGAAATGGCAAGAAAGTGAACTAAAAGCAAATGTGTGTAATTGCTAACCACCACCAATAAATGTGGTAGTTCTTGCTTTGGCATTAATCCACTTTCAAAAAGAATAAAAATCAAACAAAACAAAATAGATTCTACACATGTTTTCATAATAAAATAATTGTCTTAAAATGTTGATTTTTTAAGAGCTTGAATGAAAGACAGAAGTGTTGATTATATTAGCCGTGAATTACTAGTGGCTGCGAGTGTGACTATATGCCGCATTTATGCCCTTTAGGGGTGTGTACAAAATCCATGAGTCCAGGGTGACATAAGGCCATGAGGGGGATGATTTGAGATGCATTTGGCGGCATTTCCATACTGTTACAATTGCAAATCGCCCCCCCACCTTCCATCTAATTGAATTGACCCCATGAAATGTGTAGGAATAATATGGCAGCTCAACAAGGCATACCATTTTGAAAAGTAGGCACCCTACAATATCAAATAAGTTGACTTGTTTTTGAATAGGCCTGGATGGAGGAGATATGGGCGTTAGAAATCCTCCCCTCCCCATCTTTGGACTTAACACTTTCTATAGAATTTGGTATTATTGTCTGGTAAGCAGCAACCACTGAGGGACTACTTAATTTTCAAATGAGTGTGCCCCTGAGTTTATTGAAGACAGCATAGGGAGATTTTTCTCCATCCCATTACATAATGATTTCTGCAATGCAAGGTTAGACTATGGTTATCACTTATGATTACCAAAGAATAATGACCCAGGTTTCACATCATTTGAAAGAGGGAACTCCCCTCTTTCATTCTGTGGGTTCCAGAATGAAGTAGAGCGGCACTTTTAATGGTCTCTCACCAAATGTATTGCTTTTGAAATGATCTGAAGTATAGTTCTTGAAAGAGGCAGGGAATATTTATGATCTACTCATGTCTCAGCATAATGATGTAATCAAACCCCACCTCCTCCTGACTATCATCACCATCATGAACTAATAAGGAGCGACTTTAGGTAATTTGTTTTCCCTTTTGAACCCCTGTAGTGCTTTGGAGGAGTCCCACTTATCCCAAGTAGTGAAAGGGTTTAGATCTAAACAAAGTTGTCAGGTGAATTTTATTGGTTTTAGAAAACTTCTGGTCACATGGATGCCCTAGTACTTCATTTCACTTGGGAGACTCTGGTTTCATTTCTTACTAACATCCACATTTTATAGATTTGTACTGTAGCAATTTCATGATTGATTTTACAGGCAATGGGGCTGATAAGTGTAAACATGTACATTAAAGGCTTTCAGACTAAATTTTTCCCTTAAACTGATTTTTTGGCTTCTTTTTCTATCCTGTTATTGTTAGACTTGGCGTTGTTTATCTTACAATAGGTTGGCATTCATTAGAGTTCTGGTGACTTTGACTGTGTGTGACCTCCTGCTCAGAACAATGGGGTTGAGGGATATATAAATGGGAAAATCTTATCTAAACAAACAAAAAAATATCTCTGTTTCAATATCCTTTCTGAAGTATCTGCATCCTTGTTACAATATTCACAAAGCAAAGCTTATGTTATCATTTTGTAAGAATTGTTTCTCTCCATTATTGTAATCTAATGGGAGAAAACATGGTTAGAGTGTATTTATTCTCTATTGCATTAAACTGCAGGTAGGGGAGAAAGGTACATTGCTGGGCTCCATGACAATATTTGGAGGTGGACCCCGGCTATGTAGTATGTCCTCTTTTGACCTCTCCCTGCTCCTCTAAATATAAGCAGGTGCTTACATACAGTATGAGCAGTTTTGGCTTCACTGAGCTTGCACTATTTTGTAGGAGGTTGATGAACTACCGTCATTGCACAGTATGGCAGCTAAGAGCCATCATACATCTCCAACTCCTGTGCTTGCTGTATCCTCTGCAAATAGTTGTTCCATCACTACGTACAGGGATTTATCCTGCTCGTGACTAGATCAATATACATGCTATAAATCCATAAAGTTCCCCCGCAGTTTGACTAGCTAGCAGCTAATTATAGGAATAACAAATATGCATATTTTACTCCAAGTCTGACAAAGGTATAAAGCCCAGATAAAAACATTCCTAAATAATATGACTTACAGTAGCTGCAGGACACTCCTATGATCAAATCTTTATTGAGTGACTCAAGTTAGAAAGTGGTAGGGTTACATAGACCAAAATGTACTAACTGGCTGACTTGGTATGACAGTTGTTGACTTTTTCTACTTCTGGTAGCCATGTAAAATGTATCAGTGTTATATATAGTGAGATACAGTAGGTAAGTTATTTACAATTAAGGGCCTGATTCAGAGAAGGACGCCAATGCCGCTGCTGCTACGTCTCTGTACGAGGTGTATGTGTGAAATATGCAAATGTCACAGATGAGACGCCCACTGGCTGCTTCACAAATCCAAGCTTCTGTGTATAAAGACACAGCATCGGTCTCAGATCCTTCCATAATTGGTTTTCTGAGCATCCCTATAGATGAGCAGAATGGATACAGGAACTGTGACGCCAGTCATGTTTTTGCATAAGGGATTGCAGTGGCAGTCTCCGACGCCCTGAAAATGGTAGCAACATGCCTGCATTTTTGCTGCCACTCCCCAGTTACCTCCACCAAACACTCCCTGACTTGTCAATCATACTGCTGGAAAATTGTCACTGCAACTGCCGACATTAATGTAAGTGTGACTCAGTCTCATGTGCAGATCACCAATAATCACTCAACTGTATAAACTTTGGCATTGCGGCCTTCTGAATCAGGGCCTAAGAACATTATAACAGACAGACAAAGTGGTAAGATGGCCATGCTTGCAAATTTACCTTCTATAGGGAAATAAACGTTTGATACATGAGGTTAATGCCACTGATTAAATACTGGTGCAGCCAGATTGCAATGGAAAATAACAAAACTGTTACTTCATGGGTCAAAACAGCAGGCTATAGAAATCCAGCAGGAGTAGTCAGTGGAAGTGAACAAAGATAGGTACACAAAGTATGTCTTTATAGAGTTAAATGGCAGGCAAGTAGAATCCAAAATGCTTGGTCAAAAAATGTGAGTGAGCTTTGGTAGATCGTGTGTCTCTCCAGCAGGCAAGGAGAATCTAGGCGGTGCAGTTAGAGAATGGCAAGCAATGAGAGTCCAAGAGATGCGGTCACAGCAAAAGCAAATATTGAAGTAGGAGAGAGAAATCCAGAATACAGCTTGGGCAACACATAACACTAGAAATAGTCAAGCATGTGGGACAGGGCAAGCTTCCTTAAATAGATTGATAATTAATGACATCACTGACAGTAGGAGAAAATAACTGGAACTGGCCACCTGTGCTGTGGCACCAAAAACTCTTGTGGTGGATTATTTGAGCACACTGGTGGGCAATGGTGATTGAATGCTACAATTTATGGTGGTGCAGTCGCAAAAACCAAGTCATCCACACTGGGTATGATCAACACTGCCAAAAAGAGGCCCAGAGGCATCACCAGATGGACCACAGCCCTTCAACAACATCTGAGTAAGTGTTGCTTGTGACAGGATGAAACATACATGTCTAAGCCAATGCTTTGATTCTTTATCTTTCAAGAGAAAGCACCTACCCTTTCTGTCCATGGCTTGTAATTCCTATAATACATCCAGCCAAAGATCAAGAACATGCATAAAATGCTTACCTTGCCTCCACCTGGTCAGTTTTTGAATGCACTTTTGTTGTTTACAGTTTCAGATTTATGTGACCTGACCTGCCTGGAGGAGCCCTTATCAATGCCCTAGTTGTTGTGTATGACATTATTTATCTGTGTGCTATTTTCCAAAACATCACTATTAAGCATGGGGTACTTTTGGAGGATGAGGTGGTTCTAGTTTGCTGGCCAGGAGAATGAGCCTAGAAAATCTCAGGTTTATCATACTTTCAGAATTTATCAGCTTCAACAATATTAATCCTGTATTTTGTGAACTATACTATTCATGCTTACTATTCTATATTTGTGTAAATTAAAACACATATGGTATGAAGCAAGAGAACATCCTGCCAGTAAATATTGGAGATTTTTTATCATCAGGCAGAGGATAACTAGCTGTGGATACTTGTACCAAGGCCCTGTACTGGAAACCTACTAATTGAAACAAACAAAAAAAGAGCGTGCTACACTTTTACTGTAATGATTTTATATTGTCTTTATATATATTTAGAGTCAATATCAAGTCCATAGAATGAGTTCATAAAAGGAATTAGAAGCATATGTCAGTCCTGGATCAGATGATGTCTCCAAATACACCTTTAACCGTCTTTCCTTGAAGAATGTCCTGAATCCACCATCGTATTATACAAAGCTGGGAATTGGAAGTTGGAAATCATCAAGGATATATTTCCTCCTTGGGGCTGTTCTGGACAGTATGTTACAGCAATGCATCCAGTCCAAGGACAGCTATGGGTTTGAATGTGACCCTTTCATTTGCCAATTGTTTCATGTTCACAACTGAAACAGCTCTATTCTTTCTGCAAGAAGCCATCCGGAGTAATATTGTATTTTATACGCATTTTATTGATGATCTCCTATCTAGGATTGGTTCGAGACCAATTTATAGCCATTACTCTTAAAGAATCTCCGACCACCCAATTTCCAATTAAGCCTCTGCATTACACACTTCCCAAAAAACACAAAACCAGTAGGTGTCCACCAGATAGGCTGATTATATTAGCAAGTTTTTCTGTTGGTGTTCCTGAACAGTATATTACAGTAATGCATCCAGTCCAAGGACAGCTTTGGGTTCAAATGTGGCTCCTTCATTTGCTAATTGTTTCATGTTCGAAACTGAAACAGCTCTATTCTTTCTGCAAGAAGTCATCTGGAGTAATGTTGTATTTTATACATGTTTTATTGATGATCTCCTATTATTTTGGAATGGTTCTCGAGATGCCCTGGAAACATTATTAGAGATTTATTTATATATTTATTACCAGTTATTTATATAGCGCACACATATTCCGCAGCCCTTTACAGAGAATACTTGGCCATTCACATCGGTCCCTGGCCCAGTGGAGCTAACACTCTATGTTCCCTATAACATGCACATATACATACACACTAGGGTTAATTTTTGTTGGGAGCCAATTAACCTACCAGTATATTTTTGGAGTGTGGGAGGAAACCGGAGCACCCGGAGGAAACCCACGCAAGCACAGGGAGAATATACAAACTCCACACAGTTAGGGTGGGAATTTAACCCACGACCTCAGTGCTGTGAGGCAGTAATGCTACCATTACACCATCTGTGCAATGGTAGCCACCTGTCATGGCTCTCAGCCAATCAACGTTAAGCCCATTGAATATGGGCACAGGAAGGAGAAGATGCTGCCCACCCATCCCCCGCTGCCTGATACCGCCAGCATCCCCCGCTGCCGACACCGCTGGCATCCCCTGCTGCCGACCCCAACTGGCAGCATCCCCCGCTGCCAACACCCCCGCTGCTGACACTGCTGGCACCCTGCATTGAGGATACCAGCAGCAGCCATGCACTGCCGACACCATCAGGACCCCCACACTGAGGACACCGCTGGCACTCCCGCTCTGCCGACACAGCCGGGACCCTGCATTGAGGACACTGCTGACACCCCTGCACTGCTGCCCCATATACTAAGGACACTGTCAGCGACCCCCACACTGCCGACACTACTGGCACTCCCACACTGAGTACACCACTGGCACCCCTGCACTGCCGACACTGTCAGCACACATGCACTGAGGACACCGCTGGCACCACTGCTCTGCCAACACCGCTGGCACCCTGCACTGAGGACACTGCTGGCAACCCTGCACTGCTGCCCCACATACTGAGGACACCTTCAGCGACTCCACACTGCCATCACTGCTGGCACTAACACACTGAAGACACCATCGGCACCCCTACACTGCCAACACTGTCAGCACACAGGCACTGAGGACACCGCTGGTACCCATGCTTTGCCGACACCACCTACACCCTGCACTAAGGACATTGGCCCTCATTCAGAGCCACTCGCTATCAGCAGTACGCTCGTTCCGAGCGATGTTCGCACATCTGCGCATGCGTACGGTTTTTAGTACGCATGCGCGAACCAGTCATTGCGGCCGAAAATCATGTGTACGCAATATAGCGAGTGCCTGCTATTTTGAGTGACAGAATGAGGCGTATGTGGGTGGTAACAGGGGAAGGTGCTTGAAAACGGGGAGTGGAGATCCGATCGCAGGCGTGCTTAAAGGTCAAAACGGGCGTTTTATGGGTGTGCATAATTAATATAGCAGCGTCAATGACCACGTCACTTGGTTTTTTTTAACTCAGAACTGCTCGCAAAATAGCGGTTGAAAAAACCAACCACAAGAATAGCGAGCAGTTCATATCCTGTTTGATGTACTCGATTAATCTAATAAATAGCGGACATGACGTATGGTGCGAGCGGCCAGGGGGCGTTTTTAAGAAATAAAAGAGCGTATGTTTTGCTCGCTCGTTCAGACTTAGAGGTGTGAACAGACTGCAATGTGCGAACGGATCATTTGCATAGCCACCCCTTGTTTTTGAACGAACGAATGCAAATAGCGAACGGTTCTGAATGAGGGCCATTGCCAGCACCCACGCACTACTGCCCCACGTGTTGAGGACTCTGTCAGTGACCCCGCACTGCTGCCACTCCCACACCGAGGGCATACCTGCACAGCCGACACTGTCAGCACTCCTGCACTGAGGACACCACTGGTGCCCCTGCTCTGCCGGCACTATGCACTCAGGACACTGCCAGGGCCCCCACTCTGCCAACACCGCCACACTGCCAACACTGATGGCATTTCCTCAATGAGGACACCACTGGCACTCTTGCATTGAGGACACCGCCAGCATCCCGCACTGCCAACACTGCTGTCACAGTAAGTGCACTATTGGTGTATCCAACCCACACTGTATAACACACTGTGTTGGAACTTGGAAGCTGAACAGCCACATGTTAGTGCTACCCACTGTGTCGCTTAGCTTAGTCAGTCAGCTAGCTGGATGCAACCTTTTGGCCTTAACTAGATGAAAAAAATTATATTGTGAGGTGGTCAAAATTAATTGGAAATGGCTGGAAATAAATGTTATTGAGGTTAATAAGACTGTAGGAACAAAAACAGGCCTATTTTATGTGATTTTAGCTGTTTTTATGATATTTTAAGAAAAAATCCAGATCCAAAACCGAAAAACAAAACACGGAGGTGAGGTTTTGGCAAAACCAATCCAGAACCAAAACCAAGGGAGATCCAGATCCAAAACCAAAACACGTGGGTCGGCATACAATATGGGAAATACAGTGCACCCACAACAATATAGAGAGATATGCAGTAATATGAAGCACTGTCAAATATACATTTATTAAGAAAATACTATAATGTACATATTTAAAATAACACTAAAATAATAGTAAAATAATGAATAGCTCAAAAGAACTTTAAAAAACTTGTTGGAGTTGCTTCATAACTAGCCACAAAGATTTATATGGAGTGTATATGCAACGTAAAAAAGCTCACTAAATATAGCCAAAAAGGTTACTTTAGAGGCTCTAACACATCATAAATAAAACTTTGTAGTCAGAGATGATCCGACTATTAGCTATGTATCAAAGTCCTCAAACGAGAGCATATCTGCTTTAACCAATATAAGTTGCAAACTTCAGTCCCTTAGTGACACATGCCATTACATCTGTGTTACTTTGTAACATTAGATGTAATGGCTTGATACAATGTGTCTTTCAAAGAATCCGGAATAAGTGCAGTATCAATCTCGGATCCTTTGCCAGCAAGGGAGCATCTCCTTGTGGCTTAATAGATTTAGCTGGTAATAAAGCTTTGCAAGTATTACAGGGAGTGCTTACAGTATGTCTTTATAAAGTATACTGATACACAGAAAGCTGTCTCTCTTTGATATCAACTCAATCCCCCTTTATTCTATAGCTGTAGGCTTAAAGACCACCTATCGTTGGGGAGAGCAGTTAGAGGACAATTTCAATCATAGCATCTCACCACTCCATAGGTGCTATAATTAGCCGGGCTGCAGCAATCCAAATAAAGAAGATTATATTTCTCTGCACCAGTTGTTTATACGCATTTCTCCGCCTATGTCAATCGGCAGTTTCATTAGGAAACAGTAGTCAACAGTATGTTAAAAGTAGTTAACATATGTATGTTAGTTATATGTTCCACCGCTCTAATAGGGGATTTTCGTCTATTCAGTATTTGTCATTTTTTTGTATTTATGTTTACCTACCTGAGGGTCCATTTCTTGGCCTATTTTGTTTATTTACCTATAGGCTTTTTCCCAGTTCTGATGCTGCATTCACTGAGTCAGTGAGGAACCACAGGATGGAAGTTACTCAGTCAGGTTGCCCACACATATCTGTGGTATTTACACAAATAGATATTGGAGAGTGATAGACATTGCTAAACTGCTCCGCCCCGAAAATGGTCTAAATGGTAGCGACAGCAGCATATCATAGAAGACCACAACCCTCTCCTCACTGATGGAATGAAAGGAAGGAGTTGTATAATAAACTAAAAGTAGGCAGTATGTAGGGAGCACTGTCTTGCTCTCTTCCCTGCTTCCCTTACCTTTCAAAGCAGAAGCATGACATAGAGGAGCTATAGTTACTCACTCCCTGCATCTGGTCACAAGATGATTCATCTCCAGTCACTTAAAGGCGTGGATTGTAGTGCTACGGTGACCTCATCACGCTCCTACCTTATCACTTAGGGGTCTATGGGGTCTATGTACTTAGCCTTGGAGAGAGATAAAGTGGAAGGAGATAATGTACCAACCAATCAGATCCTAACTTTATATATCTGTCTGTTATTACCCAGTTTTGTTCTATTAATGTACCAATTGTAAAGCGCAAAGGAATATGCTGTGCTACATAAGAAACTTAATAAATAAAATAAATAATAATAACTCTCACTTTACAGACTGTGTTTGAAAAATGATGACTTGAAGAAGCTGCGGCACTCGGAGTCTTAACAGTAAGTAAAATGTATTTGTAACCACAGGTATCTGAAATACATTTTACTTGTTAGGACTCAGAGTGCCGCGGTTTTCTTCTTATATACACACATATATATATATATATATTAGAAGGATGGCACTCACCAGTAGATTGCAGCTTATTTAATGTTCAAAAAAGGCTTACATACAGGGCGACGTTTCGGTCCCCAAACGGACCTTTTTAAAGCAGTCATACTTCAAGGGTATAGTAGTTACCAGGTTCAGGTCCCCGTGAATAGAGTCACACATACCTGACGCCCGCCGAACGCTTAAATGCCATCCTCATGGCGCTGCTGCCGCTCCCCGGGCCGCGTGCGTTCCACTGCTGGAACGCATAACCCGGAAGTTAGAGCACTTCCTGTCAGGTACGGTCCGTACTACAAGGGGGTCAGAGTAGGCTGCTGTTCAGAGTAGGCTGCTAGGTGTTTAGATGCTGAAGTGTTTAGATCTCAAGGGTACTGAGCATTTAAAATCAAAATTAGCGTTATACCAGCGTTCTTGTTAGCTGAGAAGTGACTCTGCCATCTTTCATCCCACAGGTAAATTGACCACTGACTACTTCCTTCATATGCAACTGATCTATGTTTCATAGCATAACAGCAATTACATTGCATAGGTAATATTAGTTGCTGTAAGTTGTTTTAAAATTGTAGTATGTTTTTTAAATTACATGGAATTAGAGTGATATACTGACCTCACTTTGCACAGATTTAATTAGCACCTTCTGCTGAGGGTGGAGGGCTGTTTGCTAGGGGGTGGGGGTATATCAGGATGCACATGTTTGTAGCCTTATATATTCAGGTCAGAGTAGGCTGCTAGGCAGTTTAGGCTGCTAGGCCGTTTAGATGCTGAAGTGTTTAGATCTCAAGTGTACTGAGCATTTAAAATCAAAATTAGCGCTATACCAGCGTTAAACCAAAGGAAACCAAACTACAAGCCAGCAATAACACGGATGGACTACACTCAAGCTATTCAATGAGTCAACATAAACATCAAACTACCTCCTGCAGTCTGCAAAACCTGCACTCTTTACACTGATCTCCCTGGTTTGGACACTGCAAAACTTTTCTCCTTAGCTGCAGCTTCAAGCATTGAAATTTCTGTTTCTGAAACACATCTGAATGCACATCCCAAACAATGTCATTTGCCTTATATACACATGATTGCCCTGTCTAAATGTACTTCTTACCAGTGTATTATTTACTATTCTCCATTTGACTTTTATTTCTCCTACTCTACTTACCTAGTCTCTTCCACTACCTCACTGCCATAATACACTGCCTAATTGTCTACCTCCGCTCTAATACCTGCATCCTCTGCTGTGCTTCCCTGCCTACAGCACCACCTATTTGCTCACTTGTCATCCTTTGCTCTCCCTCAACCCTGTGTCAGCCACCATGCCGCCTCGCCCCTGCCCCATACCAACCATCTCCACCGGCTTACACCTTCCCCTTAGATCTAGCCCACACCCTCTCACACACAACCCAGACAATCTCATCCACATATCCCCCGTCCCCTCCCTCCCATTTTCCTGTGCCCTCTGGAATACCAGATCCGTCTGCAATAAACTGCCCGCTATCCACGACCTCTTTATTTCCCACTCTTTAAACCTTCTTGCTATCACTGAAACCTGGCTCTACTCCTCTGACACCGCCTCCCCTGCTGCTCTCTCCTATGGGGGCCTCACTTTCACCCACTTTCTCCACCTTTGAGGTCCACTCTATCCGTCTCTTCTACCCCATTCATCTCCGTGTTGCAGTCATCTACCCTCCCCCAGGCTCCCCCACCCAATTCCTTGACAACTTTGCCGCCTGGATTCCCCACTTCCTCTCTGCTGACCTCCCCTCTATAATCCTTGGTGACTTTAACATCCCTATTGACATCACAAATCCTGCATCCACCAATCTTCTTGCCCTCTCCTCCTCCTTTGGACTTTCTCAATGGACCTCCGCTGCTACCCACTGCCTCGGCCACTCCCTTGACCTCGTCTTCACCCATCTGTGTGCTCTCTCTGACTTCTCCAACTCTCCCTTCTCCCTCTCTGACCACCATCTACTCTCCTTCACTCTCTCAAGTCCTCCACTCCTCCCCTCACCCAAAGCCACCATCACCAGATGCAATCTTGAGTCTCTCGACCCTGCTGTCCTGTCTTCCTCATTTGATACACTCCTTTCTCCTCTATCAACCATGGCCTGCCCTAATCAGGCAGCCTCCTTCTACAACATCACCCTCATTTCTGCACTTGACTCTATTTCCTCCTCCTCCTCTGTCCCCCTCCGTCAGTCCAAACCCCAGCCCTGGCACTCCAAACTGACCCGGTTTCTCCAAAAATGCTCGCGCACAGCCGAGCGCCTCTGGAGGAAATCTCGCTCTTTGGCGGACTTCCTTCACTTCAAGTTTGTCCTCTCTTCCTACAGCTCAGCCCTCTCCCTCGCCAAGCAATCCTTCATCCAGTCGCTCATCTCCTCTCAGTCCTCCCATCCCCACCGCCTCTTTGGTACTTTCAACACTCTCCTCTGACCCCCACCTCCACCCCTTCCATCCTCCCTCACTGCATTTGACTTTGCCTCCTTCTTCTCTTCCAAAATTGAGGCAATTCATCACAGTATATCCTCCAATCTCCCTGCTGCAACCCCACCTCCCCCACCATCCGCACCTCTCAGCCACCCCATCTTGTGCTCCTTCAGCCCCACCACGGGTGATGAGGTCCACTCCCTCATCTTGTCCTCTCCCCCCTCCATCTGCCCCCTTGACCCCCTCCCTTCTTGCCTTCTACTCTCCCTCTCCTCCACTGCCTGCTCCCACCTTGCTCACCTTTTCAACTTATCTCTCTCCACTGGCATCTTTCCCTCATCGTTCAAACATGCTCTTGTCACACCTATTCTTAAAAACCCCAACCTCGACCCATCCTCACCTGCCAATTACTGCCCCATTTCTCTTCTCCCTTTTGCCTCCAAACTACTTGAGCAGCTTGTCTACAGCCGCATCACCAGCTATCTCTCTGACAACTCCATCCTTGATCCTCTCTAATCTGGCTTTCGCCAACGTCACTCCACTGAAACTGCCCTGGCCAAAGTCACCAATGACCTATTTGCAGTCAAATCCAGGGGCATCTTCTCTCTGCTCATCCTCCTGGACCTCCCTGCAGCCTTTGACACTGTGGATCATACTCTCCTCCCTTGCACCCTTCAGACCTTTGGCATCTCTAACACCGTCCACGCCTGGTTCACTTCTTACCTCACCAACCGCTCCTTCTCTGTGTCTTCCTCCGGCTCCACCTCCCCCCCATCCACCCTTCCCGTTAGTGTCCCACATGGTTCTGTCCTGGGCCCACTGCTCTTCTCCCTGTACACTTCTAAACTAGGATAACTCATCAGCTCCTTTGGCCTCCAATACCACCTCTATGCCGATGACACACAACTATACCTCTCCTCTCCTGAACTCTCCCCTTCTGTCCTCTCTCAGGTAACCAGTTGCCTCTCCGCCATCTCTTCCTGGATGTCCGAGCGCTCTCTGAAGCTCAACATGGACAAAACTGAACTCATCATCTTTCCCCCTAATAGAGTCTCCACTCCAACCAATCTCGCTATCACTGTTGACAACACAATCATCTCCCCTGTCCCCCAACTTCACTGCTTGGGTGTCACTCTTGACTCCACCCTCTCCTTCACACCCCACATTCAATCTCTGGCTCAATCCTGTTGGCTTAAGCTATGCAACATCGCTCGTATTAGGCCTTTCCTCTCCCAGAAAGCTACCAAACTGATTATTCATTCACTAATCATTTCTCGGCTTGACTACTGCAACCTTCTCCTTACTGGCCTCCCACATTGCCATCATGCTCCCCTTCAGTCTGTTCTCAATAGGCAACTAGACTTATCTTCCTCTCCCGCCGTTCCACTTCTGCTGCTCCCCTCTGCCAAAAGATGCACTGGCTCCCATTCCCCTACAGAATCCTCTTCAAACTCCTCACCTTCACATACAAGGCCCTCTCTAACTCTACTGCTCCCTACATCTCAAACCTCATCTCCTTACATACTCCCTCCCGCTCACTTCGGTCTGCCAATGACTGTTACCTCTCCTCCACCCTGGCTACTTCATCTCATGCACATATCCAAGATTTTGCTTGTGCAGCCCCCCTTCACCAAAATGAGCTCCCTCGCTCAATTAGGCTCTCCCCAACCTTGCAGAGCTTCAAATGTGCACTGAAAACCCACCTGTTCATCAAAGCATACCCTTCCAACACATAACCACGTCACCAAGTCTCTGTCCCTCCTGCCTCAGCCATCTCTACCTCGCCTACTTCCTGCACTCAGGTCCCCCTCTACACACTCTTGCCTCATGTCATCTGTCAGTCTCCCCTCTCCCCTAGATTGTAAGCTCCTAGGAGCAGGGTCCTCCTCCCCACTGTCTCACAGCCTTCTTCTCTAGCACTTCTATGACAGCCTTCACCTTCCCAGCTGTATTGTGTATGGAGAATTGTGTTGCTAATTCTTACTTCTGCTCTGTTTAGAAGTTGGTTACTGTATTGTAATGTAATGTTCTGTGTACCCTTTACTGTATGTACGGCGCTGCGGACCTCTTGTGGCGCCCTATAAATAAAATGTAATAATAAATAATAAGGGGCGGCATAGCAACAGAGCACAAACAATAGACATATGTCTGTGATGACCCACCAGTCCAGAAGTATCTAGTCCCGCCTCACTAATGGCAAGTGAATGGGCAACATGCCATAACACAAGTACACTGTCACTATAGTGACCCAGTATATATAAAAAATCCTAAAGGGACAATTTCTAGTGAAAAAGGAGGACTGGTCCAATATAGAGATATTAATCTCCTTATATTATATATCCAAAGAGGTAGGCAATCTAAGGAATCGGCAGATCTCAAAACCCCACACTACACACATAAATACACTAACAAACATATGCATAGTAGGCACGAAGTGCATTGCGTTCATTCAAACCTCTAGGTGAGATCTTATCCAACTTGAATATCCAATGTGCTTCAAGTTTATGTAACATCGATTCACGGTCACCACCTCTTGGATTGGTGGGACCCAATCAATCAATCTACATTTGAGTGACGACAGCTGATGACCATTATGTTGCCAGTGCCTAGCTACCGGTTTGTCCGATGTACCCATAGCGATGGATGCACGTATCGAGCTCCTGTGATTTGCCATACGCTCTCTAAAGTTCTGAGTCAAAAGGCCCACATAGACCATTCCACACGGGCAGGTAATCATATAAATAACATGATCCAAGGTACAGTAGAGGTTTTGTAGGATCTTTGGGCCTGTTTCAGAGCCTCTCGTAAGCGGCCGCTCGTTCGCTCCGAGCGATGTTCGCACATCTGCGCATGCGTATGGGTTTTAGTACGCATGCGCGAACCATTCATTGCGGTCGGAAATTGTGTGCTCGAAAAATAGCGAATGCCTGCTAATTTGAGTGACAGGTTGAGGCGTTTGTGGGTGGTAACAGGGGAAGGTGATTGAAAACGGGGAGTGGAGATCCGAATGCAGGCGTGCCAAAAGGTCAAAACGGTCGTTTTAAGGTTGTGCATAATTAACAAAGCAGCGTCATCGACCACGTCACTTGGTTGTTTCTTAGCCTGAACTGTTCGCATGATTGTGGCAGGAAAATCCAACCACAAGCACTGCGAGCAGTACATACACCTTTCGATGTACTCGATTAATCTAATAAATAGCGGAGATGACGTATGATGCGAGCAGCCAGAGGGCGTTTTTTACAAAAAAACGTCCGCATGTTTTGTTCGCTCATTCAGATATAGAGGCGTCAACAGACCGCAAAGAGTGAACGGTCAATTTAAATAGCCAGCCACTTTTTCTGGACGAGCGAGCACAAATAGCATCCGGCTCTGAATCAGGCCCTTTATCGGTTTGCCACTATGAGGATGTTGAAATGTCGAGCCCGCAACCAGGGAGCGGCATGTCACACAGTTTGGGCATTTGAAGCACCCCTTTCTTTTTGACCTCAGCCAATTATCACTACGTACATCATCCGGCTGACTTAGAGGGCGCATCAGTAGCTGTTTCAGGTTGGGGCCATGCCTGTAAGCCATAATAGGTGTGTTGCAAATCCCTCTTCAACACTGGATCTGTCACCAGTATTGACCAGTGTTGTCTGAATGATTTGTTAATCTTGCTGGATTTATTATCATATCTGCTTGAGTAGATCATCCTTTTAGAGCTGGGAACCTCATCTGTCAGGGATATAGTAGTCAGTTTTGTTTGTGCTTTTATTAGACACCTCTCAATAGTGGAGTGTGCATAACCACGTTCTGCAAAGTGTGCCTTCATATCCAGGATCTATTAAGTCGCAAATCTCTTAAGAATTGGGAGATCGGCAGACTTTCATTGAGTCTGGGTGGATGTTGATTCGTTGCATATAGCAACGTGTTGCGGTCCGTTTCCTTCCTGAAGAGCGTTGTGTAGAGCTTATGATATTTCTTATAGACAGTCACGTCCAAAAAGTCAATACAGTCTTTATTAATTTTTGCAGTGAATTTTTATCGGACTTGGTAATGCATTAAGGGCCTTTACCATCTCCCAAAACCACTCCTCTGTGTCACCCCACACTAAAAAAACATCATCAATGAAGCGACTTTATTGTAAAATCGCAGGGCCAAACCTAGGCAGGATGTTTGCACATTCATATCTATACATATATATAAATTTGCGTAGGCTGGCGCTAAATTACTGCCCATCGCAGTACCTGAGCATTGTTTGTAGAACTTACCACCATACAGAAAGTGGTTCTCCATCAATACCACCTCCAGTAATTCTAATAGAAACTCAACAGGTGGTCTTATCTGTCCAGATCCACATTATGCTTCCCATACTGCTGTGATTGCTGAACTCTGGAAATATATAATATATATATATATATATATATATATATATACAGTACTGTGCAAAGGTTTTAGGCAGGTATGGAAAAAATGCTGCAAAGTAAGAATTCTTTCAAAAACAGAAGTTTTAATAGATTATTTTTATCAATAAACAAAATGCCCAGTGAATGAGCAGAAGAGAAATCTAAATCAAATCAATATTTGATGTGACCACCCTTTGCCTTCAAAACAGCATCAATTCTTCAATTCTTCTCGGTACACTTGCACACAGGTTTTGAAGGATCTCGGCAGGGAGGTTGTTCCAAACATCTTGTAGAATTCACCACTGATCTTTTGTGAATGTCGGCTTGCTCAAATCTTTCTGTCGCTTCATATAATCTCAGAGAGACTCAATGATATTGAGATCAGGGCTCTGTGGGGGCCATATCATCACTTCCAGGACTCCTTGTTCTTCTTTATGCTGAAGATAGTTCTTAATGACATTGGCTGTATGTTTGGGGTCATTGTCCTGCTGCAGAATTAATTTGGAGCCAATAAGATGCCTCCCTGATGGGATTGCATGATGGATAACTACCTGACTGTATTTCTCAGCACTGAATGCACCATTAATCCTGAACAAATCCCCAACTCCATTTGCAGAAATGGAGCCCCAAACTTGCAAGGAACCTCCATCATGCTTCACTGTTTCCTGCAGACACTCATTAATGTACTGATGACGATAGTCCATAGTATCCTACGTGGTTCAAGTCGCTGATTTTTTTACTGGTGCTGCCCACTTGCACATGCACTGATGCACATTGGCGCAGTAGCACAGCGGAGATCAAAAGCAGGAAGTAAAGTCACTACATTTAAGATCACTTTACTCCTTACTGATCACCAGGAAGGAGTCCTTGTCCAAGCAACTCAGACTTCATTCATTTAGATGAATACAGATTCCTTATTGCTGCAAATAAGCAATCTTTATTTTAGAGGGCATACCTCAAATAGTAATAAATATGACTCTTATGCTGGGTACACACTAGACCACAGTGCATGGTTTGCAGGTCTCCTCACAGAATCACAAGTGCAATAATTATTTCCACCTGTGGATCTTTCAAAATGTGTCAGTGAGTAATTAGTACACCTGTGCACCTGCGAGGTGATCTGGAAAAAGTGTACTGTGTGGGGTCCTGAGGACTGAGTTTGAGAACAACTGCACTAGACGATATGTCGTTCGAACTGGCGAATCAGATGACATATCGAGCACACCTGTCAGTGTGTACCCGCTATGTTGCTTACGATTTGCGCACTCCTGTGCGTGGTCAGCGACTGGCAATATTATCAGCAGTGACCATGCTGCCAAATGTAGCATGACCCCCATCATTGTTCCGTTGCTGCTGGCATTGGCGGTGTGTTTATTATAGCAGCCTATGAGAGTCAGACAGACTCTCATTGGCTGCTGCGTCCGTGGAGGCAGCCGGGCTGGAGCTCACTCATGAGCTACGCCTTCCAGCTACCGCAGTGGATGATGGGAGAGACGTCATGACATCTCTCCCATCGTGCAGAGCGAGAGGACAGAGGAGCTGACGGCGGCAGGCACAGGAGCGGGCATTCAGGTAAGTGTGTTTTTGTATTTGTGTTTGTCTTATATATGTAGGGGGCACTACTGGGGGCACTGCATAGGGGAACCACTACTGGGGGGGCACTGTATATGGAGCACAACTGGGGGCACTGTATAAGGGGCACTACTGGAAGCACTGCATAGTGGGGACCACTACTGGGGGCACTGCATAGGGGAGACTACTACTGGGGGCAATGCATAGGGGGGAATCTGAATCAGGCCCTATGTCCATAACGTTACAGCCTGCAAGTTGCAGGCATCAACATTATTTAAAAGACTATTTAAAAAAGAAATGATTTAAAAGGCAAGTCAAACAGGGTTTGCCTTTTAAATATTTCTTTTTTATATCTACAGGCCAGATCACTGCAATCACGATAAGTCAAAGTTTTTTTTAAATCAATGTAGCTATGAAATGGAAAAGAATTTAAATAATAACAATGACACAATATTATTGCAAAATATGAACTGAACAATGGCATTTAACAATGTCACTGTATCCAGATAATCAGTGATTTCAACATATTGCAGTAACACTAATGCTGGGTACACACTTGAACCATACCTACCTACTTTGTAGATAAGCTTTCTGGGAGCAGCCTGGACAGTTGCTCCTGCAAGCTGATTCAGGGACGGGGCCAGGCTGGTGATATAATTAGGCCTGCCCTTTCCCCAAAAAGTATGCAAAGGGGTGGTGTATGACACAGATCGTACCATTTCGCTCTGCCCCCTCATTGCGGACCTGTAAATTCCCCATTAAATCTCCCCATCCTGCCCGCTTCACTAGGAAGTGGGCAGGATGCGGGTGATCTGCTTACACTTCTTGGGGTGCAAGGGGCTACCTGAAAAATTGGTAGCCTCCTGTGACTTCCCGGGAGTGTAGCAAGTATGACTTTAATGATATATATCATTCTATCATCGGCGGGTGTGTATACTCAACATCGTTCACAGATATATCTGATCGGCCCTCAGCACAGCCAATGACGATATATCTAGCAGATATCTAATTTCATCTGGCTGTCACAGAAGTAATTGAATATGTAGTCACAAGTGGGCAGGCATATTCAAATGACTCTGCTGACCACACACATCGGCCAAACTATTGGTAAGTGTGTATACACACATGCAGGTATGCGGGTTGGCCAAACGGCTGACAAGTCAGTACCCAGCCTAAAGTGATAGTTTTGATGAAATGACAAACTCAACACAATGACAGTACTCTTACTGATCATGTTCACTAAACTTTGATAATTATTCTTGCTATCTAAACTGTGCTTGTGTATGTTACATTCTGTCTTTGTTATCAGCAGAAAGTAGTTGTGTTTTTGCTTTTGTGTACTGAGGTTGCTAGGCAACCATATTCACTTTGTCTTTCTAGGCTGACAGGAAGTCAGTTGCAGCTGATTCATTAGCCTTACTGCTCATTTATCACAGCTGATCAGCAGCACTTGCAGTCATCTGTTGCTTACATGATTTCTACCTTGGGGTTGATTGGCCAGAACTCACAGGACTCAGTGTTATTCTCACCTTGCTGGTGTTAGGTTCGACCTAGTCAGTCCTGTGCTTGTATTTTGAAATTCATTGGACCCTCTGTGTATGACCTCTGCTTGTGTTTTAGATTTACCATTTGACTGCTGCCTGCCCTTTTGAACCTTGCCTGTATTTTTGATGATTGTTCCAGTCTTCAGCCTGCCAAGATCTGTGTCTGTCATTCGCCCATTCCCCAATCTGATTTCCCTTTTACCTCGGCCTGTTCATGACTATTCTCATTGTAATTTTGTTCTGTCTCGTTGATCTGTGTGTTTCCATTTGTGCTCCATCTCCTGCTACTGCCTGCACTGGTGCTGTTAATAATTCTATACAACTGGGATCAAGTCCAGGGGGCATCTGAGTACTAATGTTCTGGGAAAGTGGCTGCTATTGGTGAAGGATATCCTGCACCATAGATTTTATAGCAGTCGCGATCAGCTACCGTGCAGTACAAAACCTAACAGTGTAGCAGTACAATACTAAGCCTCACATTTCATTCTTAAATCACTAGGCTAGCCATGAGTTTTTTGAATGGGCAAAACTCATTCACTGAAAACTCCTGGCACACACCCTACTTAACCTATCCTGATGATTTTAATATTGAGGAATGTTAAGTAATTTTGTGCTGAAAACATTGAAGAACAAAGTCTCAGTCTGAAGATAAAGATAAAGAGAATGTGAATTGTAGTCCATGTAATATAATTAAGAATGAAGATAATAGGGATAGAATTCCAGGCATATGAATTATTTATTTAAAAAAACCCAATCATGAATGTGGTAATGGACAACTCTATACTTACTGTATAAGTGCAAAACATGAGTCCAACACGGTAGGGCAGTTAAAGGCTAAACCTCTAGCTGAGATAACCCTTAGTGCTTGTTAAAGATAAATTAAAATATTGGTCAAATAAATCAAACTGAAATGCTTATAAAATGTTTGATAAGGAGCCAAATGCGGAAATGAACATTGTAGGGAGTAAAAAAACTTTCCTAGTAAATATAGGGGTGGCCAGATCTGTAGTAATGAAATGCAACACATTTCATTAATATAGACTCTATTCAGGGCTCAACAAAGGATCTGCCCTCCGTGGGGGTCAGAGGCAATGTGAGGGGTTAATGTCTGAATAGTACTGTATTTGTAAATATTGTAGCCCCGTAATGAAAGAAAGGTGCATTCAGTAGCATCAGCCTAACAGTAACTTTGATTTTGAAAGACACCATCTATCATGCTTTAGTGGAAAGGGTTTTATATCATAGTGATTTCTGGGTGTGCTTCCACCTACCTCAGGGACAAGACAATGTAGGATTTGACCCCATTATATTAAATGTTTCTATTATTTTTGAATTACGAAAAGTAAGGCCATCAGATGGAAAGTATAATGTTACTAATTCTCCTAGTTTGAAATGTTGCAATGCTCAGTAGACAAGTCTGTTATATGTATAAATATCACCGACACCAAAAAGCCTGGGTATTGTGAAGAAGTGTGGCGCAATGGCCTACTTTAGAGGGGCCGATGTGAAACCAATTGATATCAACCAGTTAATTCCTATCAAAGGTACATCTGACTTCCTTAGTACAGGGTACGTCAGTAAGCCTAGAAGTGTGTCTATTGGTAATGTGCAAATTCGATACTGTCTAGTGACTATTAAAGGCAAATTCTTGTTTTGAATAAATGGGAACTCTGGGCTTGGGTAGATTTACTAGAAGTTTATGTAACACAATTCTAGGTTACTCTGTATCCTATATTCTCCCTGAGGATGTGTATTATCTCTGTGCATAAAGCCTATAAATGGTTATCTCCAAACTCCAAGTCCCAGAGATCATGACTTTATTACATGAAAAGATTCTCAGTATTCACAGCTCTACCCCACCTCCATATGTACATGCACAGTACGAACACTTCTAGTGTTAGCAATGCCATATGCAATTGCAATCTGTATAGGAGACTGGGGAACGGTCATGCTGACTTTTCACACATGTATCGTGGCAAAACATCACTCAACTTTGCCTATCTCTGAATCAGGCCCTAGTTGCAGACCTCTGGTCTGCTCTTGACCTCCATCTCCACCCCTGGCAGCTTGTACTGAATGTTTGAGCTTACTCTATAGAAAGGGCAAATTCCTCTCTGGAACTAACAGTTCTCTATGTGAGTCTGGGTGATATTTCTAGTAATCTAGTAATACTGATAGATTGGCAGCTCTTTCAGCAAGACTGGCAACTCATTCTTTAAAATTAGCAGCTCTTATTGTCAAAATGTACAGCTCTCTCTGTGATGCATGCATTATTCTCTAAAAGATCTGTGGCCCTCCAGATCACTCTATGTAATGGTGTTGCCCTAACTGTTTTTTTATGCTCTTTACAGCACTTCACTTAATTTTTATAGTGACTTCTCTACAGCAGACTCAATGGTCTCATCTGTGTTGCTCTCCAAATGGCTCCTCAAAATAATGCAGGCTTCTCATTTTAAGAGCTGTATTGTTTAACCCATGAGAAGATTTACAGGAGCAATAAATTAAAAACTACATGTTTTTTATTTAATATTATTATTAAATATTATTATTAATTTTATTGTCCCTTTAAATATATTGTTTGAAACCTTGGAAGATGCAGCAGCTTTGAAAAGTGCCACATAGTAAAATTAATCTGTACTATCTGAGGCTCTCCTCAGCTGTGTTAGACAGCATCAAATATTATAATAAACTGTATTGTATTATATATTATAATATATAATTATATATTTTTACAATGCAATATTAAAAAAATGTAATGGTAAATCTACTGGCGATCGGTTTTATCACCCAATGGACTGACTCCTTTACTCATCAGGAGGGCCACTGCCTTGATCTTGTATTCACCAGACTATGCTGATTTCACTAATGCTCCTTTCCCTCTCTCAGATCACAACCTTATCACCTGCACACTCTCCTCCATTACATAAACCTCAATGTCATTGAAATCAACCAAACCTCCTAAAACACGCAGAAATATTAATGCTATTAACTTTCAAAAACTATCTACCTCTCTACAACAATTTCTGCATTCACTTCTCCTGAGACTGCTGCATCACACCTAAACCAGATTCTAGAAAGAGCCCTCGATGAAGTAGCTCCAGCTACCCATCACACACCATGTAGACTTAGACGTCAACAATGGCATTCTAACTTAACAAGGCACCTGCAAAACTCTCACATAAAGTAGAACATCAGTGGCGAAAGTCTCTTACTCCAAGAGACTTCCTCACATATAAGACTATCTACAACTCTTATCATACTGCTCTGGATGCTGCCAAACAAACATATTTCCAATCTCTAATCTCTGCTCAAGCCTCTAACCCAAAGTGACTTTTTAATACATTTAAACTGCTTCTCACCCCTCCCTCACCCAACCCACCTTCTGCTATCTGTGCACAAGATCTTGCTTCCTATTTCAAGGACAAGATTAATAAGATCCGAAATGAAATGGTATGGTCTTCCTCAGCTAGTGACCTGCTCAATTCCCTACCTGAATCCTCTGGCACATTCTCTTCATTTGACCTCACAAATGAAGATGAAGTATCTACACTCTTCTAATCCTCCTACTCTATTACCTCTCCTCTAGATCCTGTAAACTCACAAATCAGTAAAGCTCTGTCTCCTGTGCTCATCCCAACCCTAACTAAAATCTGTATTCTCAATCTCTCTACTGGCATCTTTCCATCACTGTTCAAGCATGCAGTGATTACTCCCATTCTGAGAAAACAAAATTCTGACCAGAACACTCTCTCAAATTACCGTCCTATCTCCCAGCTCCCATGCCCCTCTAAGCTACTTGAGAGACTTGTCTACACTCGCCTCACACACTTTCTTAACTCACACAACTTATTGGACCCACTTCAGTCTGGCTTTCATTCCCAACACTCCACAGAAATAGCACTGATTAAGGTAGTAAATGATCTGGTCACTGCCAAGGCTAAAGGCCATTACTCACTCCTAATTCTTCTAGATCTCTCTGCTGCTTTTGACACTGTTGACCACTCTCTTCTCATACAAACACTACAATCCCTAGGTCTTAAGGACATAGCTCTTTCTTGGTTTCCTTCCTACCTATCTGATCGCTCTTTTACTGTTCGTTTTTCTGAATCTGCCTCCACTTCGCTACCTCTATGAGTTGGAATACCGCAAGGCTCTGTCTTAGGTCCTCTGCTATTCTCAATCTATTCCACCTCTCTTGGCAAACTAATCCACTCTTTTGGATTTAAGTACCATCTGTATGTGGATGATACTCAAATCTACCTATCCTCCCCAGATTTATCACCATCTGTATTGGTCCATCTCACTGAATGTCTTTCTGCCATTTCATCTAGGAAGTCATCTCGCTACCTGAAACTTAATATTTCTAAAACAGAATTAATTATTTTTCAACCAGCCAATAACAGTTACCAGAAAAAATGTATAGTCCAGGCGCTAGGGCAGTGATAACCAGAAGAATATATAAATATAAAATAAAAACACCAAATTATGCAATCATGTAACAAGCTGCAGCCAACCTGAAAAGAGGAATGCCACTCCTCAATAAACACATATAGAAAAAACACACACAGATGGCGCTGCTTGATAAACAATTGAATGTATTTAATAAAATATATAAAGGGTATATAATAGAAATACTCCCGGGAGTGTATCAACAATGACTAAAATAAAACAAATACATAAATGAATCTAGTAAACAGTGATATGTAATATAGTAACAAAGGCTACCAAAAAATGACACCTGTGGCATGAAACAACTGGAAGCAAAATAAAGCGCTTCACATAAACAGGAAATAAAGACTTAATATTCAAGGCTGAGACAGTTCATCATTGCCAGCTGATGCTATAACAGAGGGACACTCAGTGTAGGGTCCCACTGCCATAAAGGCAGCCAGCACCAAACTGGTCAGCTTCTTCTCAACACTCCTGAGGATTTTGTTGCTGTTATAATACAGTAGTTTAATTAAATGGCTAAATAATATTGTTCTTTACTTGTAGACTACAGGTCCCAGCAAGGCTGTCCGAGAATGATGGCACAAGTGCCATAATGCCTGGTTATCAAACAAAAGACAGTACACTCTGAGAATTGTATCATTTTATTAAACAAAAACAATACACAGTAATTACTTTATAGGCTATTTTTCTGGAAAAAGCATTTAATAACAACTGCAAATATTGTGGTTATATTGAAAAAGAAAAAAAAAATAAAGGAAATAAGATATTGTTCATAACACAGGGTTTCACTTGTACTTACTGTAATTTCTTTCTTTATACAGAAATAGCAATGTGCTACAGTTTCTTATTACTGCAAATATACATAATACAGCATATAATTTATGTAGTTGTCTTCGTTTGACTTTTATATACAGTACTAGCTCTTCACAGGAGTAAAATCTGTACCAGAAACTCAGTGGCCTATATTTCACATGTACTGTATAACTTAAATAAAGATATGTTATCAAGGTCACATTATTAATAACAATCAGAGTCACCTTTTAGGAGCAGCACAATGGTATTACAGCCAAATTCCCAGTTGGGTTTGCTGTGGGTTTCATTGAATATGAAAGCATTCTATTTGTATCTAAAATGTCTCTTGTCACCTAGAGGAACAGTATAAATGACATAGCTTAAGTATGTAAGTTGCCCAGAGGAAGGGGTGATGTAGATACATAATAGAAGAGGTTCTACCTACACAATGGAAGAACATAAATTATGGAGAGGAGGATATTCTAGTCACATAAGTCCAACAGTGTAAGAGGATGTACTCACACACAGATAGAGAATAATTCCCACAGAGGAAGAGGGTGTAGTCACATAGAGGAAGAGAAAAAGTCCAACAGAGGAAGAGGGTTTAGTCACATAGAGGAAGAAGGGGTAGTCACATAGAGGAATAGAAGAAGTCCCACAGAGGAAGAGGGTGTAGTCACATAGAGGAAGAGAAGAAGTCCCGCAGAGGAAGAGGGTGTAGTTTCATAAAGGAAGCAAATAAGTCCCACAGAAGATGAGGATTTGGTCACAGAACTGCATAAGTCACACAGAGAATGATGAACTAGTCCCAAAGGGGCATTCAGTTAGCACCATTGTAATGCCAGGATATACAGCTGTGTACATCACCACTTATTTCAATACCACAACATCACAATTTTTTTCTGCACAGCTTCATTGGGAGCAAACAAAATTCTACGGCAATGGTAACCAGAAGAATGTGGTAAAACAGTCAGAATGCCAGCACCTCATGGCTTTTGCCACTAATAGAACAGCCCCCCAAGAAAGTAGGTCTAGTCACAGAGATGAATAAGTTTTTATTACACAGGCGGGAAAGTGGCTCATGCTGCATAAAGGAAGATCTCAAAACATAATGAGGAGGAAGATACTTAAGTTACAGAGGAAGAACATAAGCCATATAGACAAAGAGGAAAATGCTCTAGGCATAAAGGCACAAAGAGGAAAATGCTCTAGGCATATACAGGGAAAAGCTCCAGTCATGGGAAGAAGTTTTAGACCAGCAGAGGAAGAGGCTGTAATAATACACAGGAGAGCATAAGTCACATAGATGAAAAAGCTCTACTCATACAGACAAAAATACTTTAACTTTTTGTGGCTCATATTTACAGTTGTTGGTGTCTTAGAGTAAATATATTTGTGTTGCTCCAATATTGGTGTGGGCACAACTAACTTAGGTTTAGATGGTACCTTACAGTTGAGACAGCAGCTCCAGTTCATCTTCCTTCTTCTCTGGGAATGACTCCACCAGATTATCCTCCTCAGGCTGTAGCAGAGAGTCTAGTCCCATACACACAGTAAAATTGCATAATGCGACAGCCTTATTAAATAGAATAATGTAGTAGATTTATTAGAGGGGGTGTAAGAGGATATGGTTCCAGGGAGGTCACGATGGAGAAAATAATGATCAGCATTAAAATTACAGTCAATTCAAAACAAATGAATATGACAGTTACAGTAGTACAGTAGTTAGCAATATGATAGTAAATGGGCAATAGGTAATGATTCTTTCTAGCAGTTAAATATTTACCCTAACTGCTGCAGCACCTCTTTGGGTATATTAAAAATCAATCTAAATGATTCCAATACACTATACTCTAAACACACACTAACCTTCTCAATAACACATATAAGAAGAAATAGTTAAACAGATTATTACTCAGTAGACTAGCAAAACCCCAGACTGATCAGTAAATTACTTTAAAGTGAACACACAGGTCATTCATTGGAGTACTCTCTTTGTAGGTGGTCACTGTCCTGATGAGCATTACATGTATGTATCTTGTAAGCTACAATAGGCAAAGGTACCAAATTTAGCATCTAATGCTGGTCTTTCTTGATAACAGAGAACGATATCTTCCACTATCCAATTATAAAGCACAATTAATACAGTTCACTTTAGTAGTACAATTATCTCCAGCACTCAATAGTATCAGTAGCTCAGTCCCAAGTGCACTCTTAATCATGTTTTTTATCTGTCTTTCTCACAAAATAGCATCCTCTCTCTTTATACTAATATACTTAGTGCACTGGTTCAATTGTAGCTCAATCAGCACATATACTGTACACTGTATCATGATGGAATTTTGTATATATTTCTAGTTCAGTCTCTTGAAGGTATTATATTTACTTAATATTGCAATACACTTTCAGTAGGGGCATCTTCCTTTATCAGATGAACTCACGCAGCCTCCACGGATCTCTGGTGTGGGTCACAGCACTAACATGCTGCAGCTCCAGATCTATCAGATACACTACTGGCACTTCTGCTGCAGTCCCCAGCATTCTATCAGCAAGTATTCAGTGGACTTGGAACTTTACACATCCTAAGCATGGTCGTTTGCACAGTCTTGGCTCACAGACCTGCAGCACTTCATCCCGCTCTCCAGCTCCACTCCTTGGCATCTCCTTCACTGTGCAAAACACAAATCCTTTTCTTTTGTTAGCTTGTCCTTTTCTGATTCTCTGTGGCTCCACCTAGTGGCAGGCTCCCTTTAAGGTGTCCATTGGCCCTTACTAGAGTCAGAGGTATTACACATTTATTGTGCTTATGTTTATATCCAAATTTTATTAAATGGATGTGCAAAACACACGCTAATACACCATTCTCATTATTTATGTTTACAGGAACAGTTTCATACCTACTAAAATCGAAGGTCTCCGATGTAGGATGAGGGTGCAGCCATGCTCACAGTGGGTGTTTTTTCCAGAAAAATACTATTTTTCTTCCATACACCATGGAGAATCCTGCATCCTGCAGCAATGCAACACCACCCAACTCAACACATATTATTATCATTTATTTATATGGTGCCACGAGTGTTCTGCAGCGCCTTACAAAGTACATAACCAAAAAAGTGACTAACAGTACAATACAAATACAATGGAGGTCAAGGACATGTATAATATGCATTGCTACATTGGTGACCATAACTCCCAAATAAGCAACAGAACATAAGCATCCACGTGTTATGTGCCCTAGTGGGTAGTGAGTTGTAGATGAAAATAAAGTAAGGAGAAGCACAAGAGGATAGAGGGCCCTGCTTGCAAGAGCTTACATTCTAAAGGGGAGGGGCAGACAAACAGGCGTGACACAGATGGGGTAGACAGGGACGAGGGAGCATGGAGCAGCAGGTTAGGATGAGAGCTGGAAGGCTTTGATGAAGTAGTGGGTCTTGAGAGCCCATTTGAAGGATTGCAGAGAGGTGGAGAGTCTAATGGGGAGAGGGAGAGAGTTCCAAAGGTGGGGAGCAGTGCGGGCAAAATCTTGGAGGTGGGAGTGGGAGGAAGTAATCAGTTGGTATTTGCTGAACGAAGAGGGCAGGCATGAGAGTGAAGCGAGATGAGGTCGGAGATGTAAGTGGGAGAGGAATGTTTGAGGGCTTTGTAAGCGAGTGTGAAAACCTTATTGGGTTATTGCCTCCCCTCTCCTACAAGCCAGTGGAGGGCTTGTAGGAGAGGGGAGGCAGATGCAGAGCATTTGGAGAGAAAAATGAGTCAAGTGGCAGCATTGAGGACAGACTGGAGAGGAGTGAGATGGGCCGGTTGTTGGCAAGAGTGTTAGGATCACGGGTAGGTTTTTTAAGAATGGGGAAGACAAGGGCATGTTTGAATGCAGAAGGGACAATGCTAGATGAGAGGGAGAGATTGTAGTGGGGAGGGGGAAGGACCAGATGAGGGCAATGAGTTCCACTCCAGATACAGGGGAGAAAGATGTCAGAGTATGTAAAATGGAAATAGAGAGATTATCCGGGAAAGGAAGAGGTGTAGTGCTGAAGGACTGGTGGGATATGATGTCATGACGTATGGAGTAAATTTTACATGTAAAGTAGGTAGCAAAGTCAAGGGCAGAGAGCAAGGAGGGAAAGCGAGGAGGGGGTAGGCAGAGGAGTGAGTTCAAGGTAGTGAAGTGACGCTGGGGATTTGAGGATTGAGAGGATGTAAGATGCTTGAAATATGATTGTTTAGAGAGGGAAAGGGCAGCACTGTAGGATGAGAGCATACATTTGAAATGGAGAAAATCTGCCTTAGAGCGTGATCTTCTCCACTGTCGTTTGGCAGTTTGTGAACACTTTTGCAGGTATATTGTGCATCTGGATGCAAGGGTTGAGGTGTGGATCTGCGAGGGTGAGTAGTGATTGCCGGAGCAACAGAGTCAAGAGTAGAAGTAAGGGAGGCATTGTATAGGAAAGCAGCTTGTTCAGCGCAGGAGAGAGAGAGGATAAGGGAGAGAAGTGAGTCAAGCAGGGAAGAAAAAGAAACTGTGTCAATAGCCTCAATGTTACGCTTAGTGATGGTGGACTTAGGCGGTAGAGGAGGGGAAGGAGAGAGGGATAAGTTAAAAGAGAGAAGGTGATGGTCAGAGAGGGGGAATGGGGAGTTGGAGTAATAACAAATATCACAACAGTGAGTGAAGACCAGATCAAGCGAATGCAACCTCACATGGGAGGGTGAGTAGGTCCATTGGGAGAGACCAAATTAAGATGTGAGAGTAAGGAGTTTGGAAGTAGAGGATTCAGTGGGGATATCAATTGGAATATTGAAGTCACCTAGGAAAATGCAGGGAAGGTCTGAGGGGAGAAAGTGAGGGAGCAAGGAGGCAAAGTTGTCAAGGAAATTGGAGGGAGTGCCAGGGGGACAGTAAATGACAGCTACTCACAGGTGTACTGGTTGGAAGAGGTGTATAGCATAAACCTCAAATGTAGAGAATGTAAGGGATGGTTCAGAGGGTATGATTTGGTAGGAGTAACCAGGGGATAGAAGGACCCCAACACCCCCACCATGGCGACCCCTGGATCAAGGGATGTGAGAGAAGGTGAGGCCCCCAGAGGAGAGAGCTGCAGGAGAAGTGGTGTCAGAAGGTGAAATCCAGGTTTCAGTAATGGCTAGGAGGTGCAAGTTGTTGGAGATGATAAGGTCATGGGTAGGAACTAGTTTATTACAGACCGATCTGGCATTCCAGAGGGCACAGGAGAAAGGGACAGTGTTTGTGGGGAGATGTGATTGAGATTATTAGGATTGCTGTAACGAGTATGTGAGATTAATTTTGGGGACTGAGATGAATAGAGTGGAGAGATTGTGTGGGCTCCAGTGCTGGGAAGGGAAATTTTAGGTGCTGGGTAAGGAGGGAGTTTATTGAAATGTGGATGGAGGTGGGATGAGGTGACATGGAGAGACGTGTTGGAGGAGGGATTAGCAGTGGGGTAGTAGGACCATGTAAGGGTAGAAGAAAACGAAAGTGTAGTAGTGGGAGAAGAGAGGGAGGAAGGCAGACAGAGGAGGGGAGATAAGGGAAGGAGGAGGTGGAGGAGGCAAGGGGGAAAGGGTAGAGGTGGAAAAGGGGGGGCAGAGCAGAGGATTAGGTAGACACTGAGTGAAAGGGGAAGTGGAAGAAAACCAGGTCATGGTGTGGCTGGTGAATAGGGGAGGGAAACTGAAAGAAGGAATAAAGTATGAAGATGAGTGAAAGTGCAGGAGACTTGCAGAAAAGCAAGTGAGAATACAGTGGATAAAAGGTGTCTGCACAATAACAAAAGTTTATTATTGAGGGGCGTAAAAGTGGAGATTTAATGGGTGGAGAATTTGAATGTTAAAGTAGATTGAGTTAGACGATAGATGGCCTGAAGCAAGGCAAAGGACTAAGGTAATAAGACATTATATCTAGGAGGAAAACTGAAGTTGGCACAGAACTGAAGTTGGCACAGAATGGTATTTGCGAAACCAGAAAGCTAGCACAGAGATTAGTAAGTAAAATGTTAAGTTCTTACAATGAGCAAGCAGAGGGCCTGATTCAGAGCCGGACGCTCTGACCAGAGCGCTCGCTCTGAATCAGGGCCCTCCTCCATTAAAATGGAGCGTCCTCCTTTACGCTCGTATAGCTGTGGGTGACCACCCACAGCATATACGAGCGTCCAAAAAGATGGTCGCGATGGTCTTGACCATCGCGACCATCGGACTTGCGAGGGAAACCCTGCCGTAGGGTTTCCCAGCCACAAGCCCTGGAGTGATTTTGGCTCTATCAGAGCCAAAATCACTCCCACTGATATCACGAGTGATGTCAGTGGGGCCTGCTTCAGACGGTAGGCGTTCCCATGGGAACGCCTCCATCTGGCAGGCACGCCCCCGGCACGCCCACCAAAAGGGGCGTGCTGTCAGTCACCATCGACAGCACGCCCCCTTTGGTGCGAGACCCGGAGCGACAGCTTGGCTGTCGCAGTCCGGGTCTCGCGCATGCGCACGACGGAGCTCCCTCCGTCGTGCGCATGCGCAGTGGGGAACATCGACCCACTTGCGAGCGTACTGCCGCTTGCGAGTGGGTCTGAATGACCCCCAGAGTCCAGTAATTATCATATTAGAATGAATGTCCTGATCTAAGGTTGGTGGGACAATCCTCTAAAAACCGAGACTGCCTTGCAAAACTGGTTAATTAAGAGCTATGCTGCCTCTATCTATATATATTTTTAAAGATATCTCACTGAATTTTTGACCTTGGAAATGTCTTTATTTTTCAGTAATGACAAATTTCACAATATAATTCCTATTTTCCTGCATATTTGAAAGCATTTATTACACTATACAATTGTCAAGGTTTTACAATGTATTATGTATTTCAACTGTAAAAAAGTGCAATGTTATCATATTCAGTAAACATTATATATAACGTGTGTGTATATATATATATATATATATATATATATATAGCACAAGTATAATAGTAGCTCTAGTACTTCAAATGCATTGGAACAAGTAGGTGACATGTAATGAACAAGTAGCAAATGAAGAAAATTAACAGAAAAAGAGATGCTAAAACCATTCTGTTTTGGTAGCAAACTGTGTTGCCTTAGGCATGTTCATTGTTGACCTATTTTATCACTATAAGAATGACTTTTCAAACACAACAGAGCTATATCCTAGCATAGCACAGCAGGGCATTTTAAAATCAGTGGGTACAGTTAGCGGCGTCACTTACTTGGGTGACACCAAGTGCAGCCTGCTGGGGTGGGTTGGGCTGGGATGCAGGGTGCCATCTGCCCCCCAGGCCAGTACAATTTAAGCCCTGGGGGGGGTGCACACTGCATCGTCATGCAGGAAAAGCCCTGGCCACAGGCAAAGCCCTGGAACAAACCAGCATCAGTGTAGCTTAATCCTACACTGCAGCTGGGGTAGGCGCGGGGCTGCTGCCTGATGACTCCTTGGATCTCTCAGCCAGTGATCTGTGGAGTCAGAAGTAAGTTAAACTGTCTGTTACTTCAGACTTCTCGGATCACTGGCTTAGAATTCAGGCAGTAGTCCTGCACCCACATCAGTGTTCACTACTGCTCAGCCTCTCCTCTCCCACCCAGCAGCAAGCTTTGCACTGGAGTGAAGAATAGTGACAGAGACAGCAGCACCACAGTCATCAGAGTCAGACTCAGAGGAGCTAGCTTCCAGTGAGCAAGACTCTCTCTGACAATATAGAAAAGAAAATATGCAGCGCTGATAATAGATGCAGTTTAATATAAATATAAAAACAATACAATCATAGAAATAAAAACATATCAAAATGTATTTTTGTGTGGTAATATTGTTGATCCACTGCGATAGTAGATGGAGGTCCAAATAACCTCATAAAGCATGCATAATATCCTATAGGCACTATTGCTGCAGCAATATACTGGATGGGCACTGATGTAATGTCTCGCAAGGTAACTTGGGATATAGTTGTAAATCCAACAATGGGAAAGATTTTACCAGCTTATGTCCAGATGAAACGAGGGTCCCAAATTTAGCGATGGTATCACACCGGCGAACATCCAACGCACGGAAAGACCTCTGGAAGATTGATGCTGGAACCAGGGATGGCGTCCCAAGTTGAGAAAACTCCAATGCAGTTCCTGAATAGTGTCCAAATGATGAGTGCCTGATAGGAAGAACCACCAACGCGTTTCACTACCACCTGGTAGCTTTTTCAAGGTGTCTCTATGGCTGGTATACAGCCCTCTTATACTGCTTTTCATTAGGCTCAATCGTCCTCAGGTGGATCCAATTAATTATATAAAAAAACTACTTAGTAGTCAAAATTTAAATAAAGAAACAGACGATACAGACAACAGGAGGCAGACATTGACATACATTAATTCAAATAGTTAAACTTACTGTTTAAAATACACTACAATATTCGATCTAAAATTCACCACAGATGTTTTCTGTATTTGTAGGTAATTATTGGTCAAAAACAATCACGTGACCATGTGGAGCGCTATGGAATCACATGTTGCGTTCCAAGCCTCCGGCTGATGACGGATCTCTGCTGGGCGGCGGGTCACATGACCGGCTCGGATTTTCCTGTGGGAAGCTATGACATAAAATGCTGCGTTCCACACTTCTAACTTCCCCATTCCATTTCGTATGTTCGTCACGTGGTTTCCCTGACGGGACCACCATGTACTCCTATACTGTGTGCCCATTCAGGGCTCAGATAATTTTTACTCCTTAGTCCCCAGATGTCATATCAAAATACTACATAGAGGAATATGGTATCGATCCTCATTATAATACTACAATTATATAAACTATGTCTTTAATAAAAAAAACAAAGAAAAGAGCAAAGAAAAAAATCAATGTGACTATAAATAAATAAATTGATAAAATTAAGAACATTACTAAGTCTATTAGATGAGATATAGACATCATGATAAATAATATAGACTAAATGACCAAAACAACAATATAATAAATATATCAAGGACAATATCATAAAGGTAGATATAAACATTCTTAAACCGCTCTGTATGACATATATACCATAAATTGGGTGGACCACTAAATAGAATAAACAGGTAAACCCCTAACCCGTTAGATATAACACACACCAGAGGTGAATCAGTGTTAAAAATACACTGGAAACATACATCTAATAACCCTAGATAATAATCAACCACCTAAGGTGATACCCAAATGTCCCTATTTTATAGAATAGCATTGAGTTCTAGGGCTTCATTAAGTCCACTTGGGAATAGAGAATTAAGTTGAAATGTCCAGTAAATTTCCCGTTGGCAGAGTTTTCTAAATCTATCCCCTCCTCGTGAGGTTGATGGAATAAATTCTAAACCAATAACTTTTAATGAGCTTGGATCACTATTGTGTTTCACCATAAAATGTTTAGGAATACTATGATTCTGTTTTTTATTTAAAATATTCCTACGGTGTTCCATATAATGCACCTTAAGGGGTCTTGTTGTTCGACCAACATATTTGAGGTTACAATCACATTGGAGGAGATAGATTACCCAACTGGAGTTACAATTAATAAAACTGGTAATACTTTTTTCTTCTCCTGTCATAGTAACAACAGATGTAGTTTTGTTTAATACAAATTTACAGGTTGTACATCTTGTGTTTCCGCATCTAAAAAAACCTACTGTTCTTCTGCTTAACCAAGCTTTAGTACAATTGTCCGAGTCTTTGACCACAGGAACAGATTTCATAAAGCTTGGAGCAAGAATGGTTTTTAAGGAGCGATTTTTCCTGAAAATAAATTCAGGGTGACTGGGAAGGACTTGGTTGAGTATAGGATCAACTTTTAATATATGGTAATTTGATTTAATGATTTGTTTGATAGTATTTGACTGGTTATTAAATTTACTAATAAAAGCCAACTCTCTAGATCCTTTTGGATTGTTATCATTTATTTCTAACATTATCTTCTTTTTTGGGTCTAATAGGGAATCTCTATCTATTTCTGATACTTCTTTGAATGCCCTCTCTAAGATATAATTAGGGTATCCTCTGCTCATAAAAGATTCCAACAACTTTTTCGCTTGTTCCTGGAATCCTTTTTCTGTCGAACAATTCCTCCTAATCCTAAGGAGTTGCCCCTTCGGAATATTAGTCTTCCATGACATGTAATGGGCACTACGGAAGTGTAAGCAGAAGAACAGTAGGTTTTTTTAGATGTGGAAACACAAGATGTACAACCTGTAAATTTGTATTAAACAAAACTACATCTGTTGTTACTATGACAGGAGAAGAAAAAAGTATTACCAGTTTTATTAATTGTAACTCCAGTTGGGTAATCTATCTCCTCCAATGTGATTGTAACCTCAAATATGTTGGTCGAACAACAAGACCCCTTAAGGTGCGTTATATGGAGCACCGTAGGAATATTTTAAATAAAAAACAGAATCATAGTATTCCTAAACATTTTATGGTGAAACACAATAGTGATCCAAGCTCATTAAAAGTTATTGGTTTAGAATTTATTCCATCAACCCCACGAGGAGGGGATAGATTTAGAAAACTCTGCCAACAGGAAATTTACTGGACATTTCAACTTAATTCTCTATTCCCAAGTGGACTTAATGAAGCCCTAGAACTCAATGCTATTCTATAAAATAGGGACATTTGGGTATCACCTTAGGTGGTTGATTATTATCTAGGGTTATTAGATGTATGTTTCCAGTGTATTTTTAACACTGATTCACCTCTGGTGTGTGTTATATCTAACGGGTTAGGGGTTTACCTGTTTATTCTATTTAGTGGTCCACCCAATTTATGGTATATATGTCATACAGAGCGGACTAAGAATGTTTATATCTACCTTTATGATATTGTCCTTGATATATTTATTATATTGTTGTTTTGGTCATTTAGTCTATATTATTTATCATGATGTCTATATCTCATCTAATAGACTTAGTAATGTTCTTAATTTTATCAATTTATTTATTTATAGTCACATTGATTTTTTTCTTTGTTCTTTTCTTTGTTTTTTTGATTAAAGACATAGTTTATATAATTGTAGTATTATAATGAGGATCGATACCATATTCCTCTATGTAGTATTTTGATATGACATCTGGGGACTAAGGAGTTAAAAATATCTGAGCGCTGAATGGGCACACAGTATAGGAGTACATGGTGGTCCCGTCAGGGAAACCACGTGACGAACATATGAAATGGAATGGGGAAGTTAGAAGTGTGGAACGCAGCGTTTTATGTCATAGCGTCCCACATGAAAATCCGAGCCGGTCATGTGACCCGCCGCCCAGCAGAGATCCGTCATCAGCCGGAGGCTTGGAACGCAACATGTGGTTCCATAGCGCTCCACATGGTCACGTGATTGTTTTTGACCAATAATTACCTACAAATACAGAAAACATCTGTGGTGAATTTTAGATCGAATATTGTAGTGTATTTTAAACAGTAAGTTTAACTATTTGAATTAATGTATGTCAATGTCTGCCTCCTGTTGTCTGTATCGTCTGTTTCTTTATTTAAATTTCGACTACTAAGTAGTTTTTTTATATAATTAATTGGATCCACCTGAGGACGATTGAGCCTAATGAAAAGCAGTATAAGAGGGCTGTATACCAGCCATAGAGACACCTTGAAAAAGCTACCAGGTGGTAGTGAAACGCGTTGGTGGTTCTTCCTATCAGGCACTCATCATTTGGACACTATTCAGGAACTGCATTGGAGTTTTCTCAACTTGGGACGCCATCCCTGGTTCCAGCATCAATCTTTCAGAGGTCTTTCCGTGCGTTGGATGTTCGCCGGTGTGATACCATCGCTAATTTTGGGACCCTCGTTTCATCTGGACATAAGCTGGTAAAATCTTTCCCATTGTTGGATTTACAACTATATCCCAAGTTACCTTGCGAGACATTACATCAGTGCCCATCCAGTATATTGCTGCAGCAATAGTGCCTATAGGATATTATGTATGCTTTATGAGGTTGTTATTTGGACCTCCATCTACTATCGCAGTGGATCCACAATATTACCACACAAAAATACAATTTGATATGTTTTTATTTCTATGATTGTATTGTTTTTATATTTATATTAAACTGCATCTATTATCAGCGCTGCATATTTTCTTTTCTATATTGTCATATAGGAGGCTGACTACCTCCCCTTTTTTGCAGCTGCTGGGAAGACTCCTCACCACAGCGCCCTATTTACTATCTTTATAGTTCTATTCTTGCAAGACTCTCTCTGAGTCTGTGAACTTGTGAAGGAGACAGAAGATGGCCCAGGGCTTTCCCTTTCTGGCTGGCATTTGTTGTAGATATATTAGAGAGCGCTTGTAAATGTGCAAATAGTATAAAGTGTAAAATTGCAGTAAGATTGTACCCTCAGAATAATATAAAACTAAAAATAGATAAAAAATTAAATATTTAAAGTATAGAGATAAAAAATAACAAATAAAAATAATAATAAAAAAATAATAAAATCAAGGTTATATGTATAAAATAATATAAATATTAGGGCAATGCTGAAAAAGAAGATTAAAAGTTAGAATTGTGGTAATACCACTTTTGTTTATAGCTCTTTAGCATGTATTTGTGGAGCTTGGCAGCGGAGCATGTACAGTCAGGTGCATAAATATTGGGACATTGACAGAATTTTCTTATTTTGGCCTCTATTCGCCACCACAATGGCTTTGAAATTAAACAAACAAAATGTGCTTTAACTGCAGACTTTCAGATTTAATTTGAGGGTAATTACATCCAAATCAGGCGAACGGTGTAGGAATTACAACGGTTTCTATATGTGCCTCCCACTTTTTAAGGGGCCAAAAGTAATGGGACTATCAACTCAAAAGCTATTTCATGGACAGGTGTGGGCTATTCCCTCATTATTTCATTATCAATTAAGCAGGTAAAAGGTCTGGAGTTGATTCTAGGTGTGACATTTGCATTTGGAATCAGTTGCTGTCGACTCTCAATATGAGATTCAAAGAGCTGTCACTATCAAGCCATCATTAGGCTGAAAAATCAAAACAAACCCATCAGAGAGATAGCAAAAACATTAGGGGTGGCCAAATCAACGGTTTGGAACATTCTTAAAAAGAAAGAATGCACCGGAGAGCTCAGCAACACCAAAAGACCCGGAAGACCACAGAAAACAACTGTGGTGGATGACAGAAGAATTATTTCCCTGGTGAAGAAAAACCCCTTCACAACAGTTGGCCAAATCAAGAACACTCTCCAGGAGGTAGGTGTATATATGTCAAAGTCAACAATCAAGAGAAGACTTCACAAGAGTGAATATAGAGGGTTCTCCACAAGATGTAAACCATTGGTGAGCCTCTAAAACAGGAAGACCAGATTAGAGTTTGCCAAACAACATCTAAAAAAGCCATTACAGTTCTGGAACAACATCCTATGGACAGATGAGACAAAGATCAACTTGTACCAGAGTGATGGGAAGAGAAGGAAAGGAACTGCTCATGATCCAAAACATACCACCTCATCAGTGAAGCATGGTGGTGGTAGTGTCATGGCGTGGGCATGTATGGCTGCCAATGGAACTGGTTCCCTTGTATTTATTGATGATGTGACTGCTGACAAAAGCAGCAGAATGAATTCTGAAGTGTTTCGGGCAATATTATATGCTCATATTCAGTCAAATGCTTCAGAACTCATTGGACGGCGCTTCACAGTGCAGTTGGACAATGACCGAAGCATACTGCAAAAGCAACCAAAGAGTTTTTTAAGGCTAAAAAGTGGAATGTTATGCAATGGCCAAGTCAATCCCCTGACCTGAATCCGATTGAGCATGCATTTCACTTGATGAAGACAAAACTGAAGGAAAAATGCCCCAAGAACAAGTAGGAACTGAAGACATTTGCAGTAGAGGCCTGGCAGAGCATCACCAGGGATGAAACCCAACATCTGGTGATGTCTATGCGTTCCAGACTTCAGGCTGTAATTGCCTGCAAAGGATTTGCAACAAAGTATTAAAAAGTGAAAGTTAGATTTAGGATTGTTTAGTTTGTACCATTACTTTTGGCCCCTTAAAAAGTGGGAGGCACATATAGAAACTGTTGTAATTCCTACACCGTTCACCTGATTTGGATGTAATTACCCTCAAATTAAATCTGAAAGTCTGCAGTTAAAGCACATCTTGTTTGTTTAATTTCAAAGCCATTGTGGTGGTGAATAGAAGCCAAAATATGAAAATTCTGTCAATGTCCCAATATTTATACTCCTGAGTGTAGATGGAATATGCTTTGAGGGTGGTGTCACATGTTGCTCGATGTTTGGAGACATTGGGAGCTTCTAGCTAATTGGCCCTGATCCTACCTTTGTCTCCTGGCAGTGGTAACTCTTTTTTCCTCTCAGTGGTGTGGTGATGTCCCGCATCCCCGCCAGTGTCTTCTGTCCGCCAGAAGTGGTCACGATCTCACTTCTGGTTCAGCATATACCGGCTTGCCCACCAACCAACGCATGTCATGCAATGATGCACTTTGTCAATGATGGTTTACTTTGTGGGTGGTCCCTATTTATAGCTGGGTATTTGAAAAACTTTATTCAGTCTTGATCCAGCTGAGGAGTTCCATTTTCTTCTGTTAGAAGAAGATGTTAGGTGCTTTTAATATGAAGCATTTCCCTTATTAAATAATAAATAACATAAAATATTTATGAAAAATAAATAATATATAAAATATAAAAATAATTAAATAAGTAAATATAATAAAATAATATAAAATATAATATATATAAAAATATATAAAAACTAAATATCAAAATATTAAACAGATTAGTTCAAAAAGGTATAAAATATGAGCTATAGTGATAGTGGTGAAAAAATATATCTAAAAATGTATAAAATGTTAAGTAACTGAATAATGAGTCTGGGATATATGAACCTTAAAAACATGTGAATTACAGGAAGTCATTGAGCTCAATATCTATATTTAGACATTTAGGTCTTAAGGTGTTGAGTTTGTATATCCATTTGGTTTCAATCTTTTTCAATTCTGTGACTAAGTCGCCCTTCTACAATGTGGGGTTACTTTCTGAATTGCAACAAATTTCAGTCCATTTGGGTTCTTATCATGTACATCGGAGAAATGTTTGGACACACTTTGTGTGGTGAGTCCTCTTTTTATAATGTAGATGTGTTCAGCTAAGTGTATTTTCATTTTTCTATTTGTTTGTACTAAGTAATGAAGGCCGCAGAGACACTCTAGGCGATACATTACTCCTTCAATTTCGCAAGTGATTTCTTGGTGGATTTCATATTATTTATTAGTTTGGTTGCATTTGAATTGGATGTGTTTTTTGTTGTCTTCTTCTCTGTTGTTTTGCATCCCTTGCACTTGAGGCAATTGTGGAATTCTTTAGATTTGTTTATTGTTGTTCTTTCAGCATTGTCTATAGGGATGAAGCTAGATGTGAGTTCTTGCCTTCAATCTTTTGCCTGTTTGTATATGATTTTTGGTCTTTGTGAAATGATAGACTTTCAAACTTCGTCTAACATTAAGACATGCCAATGTGTTCTTAAAATCTCCTCAATTTGATCAATTAGATTTTTTTTCTTTATTTCTTGGCTTTGTACCTTGAGTGTTTCTTCACTTTGCAGTTCCTCTTTATTCTTCTTAGCTGTCCACCTGGTAGGTTGTTCAGTCATTTTCTATGATAATTACTGCTGTATGGAAAGATGTTGTTTCCGTTAACTTCCTTTGTGTCAGTCTTTTCACTGTTTGTTATGTTGATCTCTAAATCAAGGAAGATTACTCTTTCTTTGCTTGTTAGTATTGTAAATTTGAGGCCGATGTAGTTTTCATTCATGTATTTTGTGAAGTCATTCAAGTCTTTTTGTGATCTATCCCATATGAAAAAGAGATCATCAATATATCTGTGCCAGCAGATTAGGTTCTCTCTGTATTTGTTGTTTAGCTATATCTTATCATCCTCCCATTTGGATACAAAGAGGTTTGCATAACAAGGTGCAAATTATTTCCCCATTGCTGTTCCATTTATTTGGAGAAAGTAGTCACCATTGTACCAGAAGTATTTGTCATGTAATATATATTCTATTTTTTCCATAATCAAATGTATTTGTTTGTTTGGTAGATCCATTTGTGTTGTTAGGTAGTGTCTTGTATGTTTGCATCCCAGTGTATGACTGATGCACGTACAGTATATAGTGACTTGATGTCACTGGTACAAAGTGTGTATGTATTTTTCCATTGTGTGTTTTCTAGAATTTGTAGGATGTGTAATGTGTCCTTTAAATAGCTTCTTTGTTTCTGGACTATGGGTTGCAGGAAGTGATCAATGTTGCAGGATAGGTTTGAAGTTATTGATCCAATTCCAGAGACAATAGGTCTGCCTGGTGGCTCTTTGATGTCAGCCAAAGGGAAAGGGAGTCTGGATCTCCACGTACCTTGACAAAGACACTGGAGTAGCATTGAAATGCGTAGGTGACTCCTCTGCCAAGAACCCCGATTGTCCCAGTCAACTCCTGCTGCAACACAAGGGCACCCTATTCACTGGTACCACCACCACCTGCTGTGGTCTGTTTATTTATTTACCCCATATCAGAGAATACTTGTGAATACCAGCCCAGCTGCACAGGCTAAACACCCGGAGCGGGTTGAGCTGACCTGTATGAAGTTTTCAAAATTACAAACTTTCTTGCAGTAATTCAAAAATGCTCCTATCTGCTACAAGGAGAACAATGATTCAGCATCTCATTCTCTTGGCTACCATTGAGAACAACTGCTGTGCAGAGATTCTTATTCTAATACAGCTTGAAATATTGCCGCTGTTAACAGCTGCCACACGGAGATCCAGGCTCCCTTTCAACAGGTCAGAGCCTTCTATCGTGACACCGTGACTCACACTGCAAAATCTCACCACAGGCAACTTCGGCTGACAGCGCATATCCCCTGCAATTTAGGATTTTATTCCTTCCACTTCTTCATATGGTTGCCAAGTATTAATTATCTCCGAACTTTATTGGACATATTTCCACCTTTAAATAATCTGATGACTCTGTCCGTGTAGGTCATAGGACAACACGTCAGTTCCATGCTTTACTGCCTATAATATATGATGCATGCGATACTAACGGTAAGTGTCAATTGATTTGCTTCTTCTTTTTTATATAATAAAAACAACAATTTTTTAAGACAACAAACCTTGTTATATTGTATTTTTATTTGATTTTTTTTCTGTATTTTGGGACTGACTACCCCATTCAGCTGTGGTATATCAGGGTGTGCAATTTACTCATCAAGCAACCTAGGTCCCTTTGTATATTTGTCAGCTCCTATAAATTATGCTAACTGTAGATATATTAGAGAGCGCTTGTAAATGTGCAAAATATTGTTGTTAGTATAGTGTTTTGCAATTGTCCTTGCTGTATGCTTTTTCACCAACAGGGGTCATCAGGCCCTTCTGAAATGAACTGCAGTTCTAGTCCCTGCCAGAGGTGCTGCTGTCTGGACATTACTAGATCAGTTGCCTCGTGAATCATTGCCAATCAGCAATCTCGGACAACACCTGTTTACTAGCCTTATGTGCTGCCAAGAACCAGCATGTATTGCTGGTCATTTTATGTTGTTTACTGGTTCTTGTGATAAGGCTCCTGCTCCAGCTTCTATTTTGGCTGCTTGTATTTTCCAAACTGCGTTTCCTGCTTGGACTGCTGTCTCTGTATTATGGTACGCTCCATGTCAGTAACTTCTGACTTCCTGTGCCTGAAACCTGCCACAACCTGCAATTATTACCTGTGTTATTTCTGGATTTTTGTTACTTCCAAACTATGTTTCCGGCCTGGACTGCTGTCTCTGTATTATGGTACGCTCCATGTCAGTTCTGACTCCAAGTGCCTGAAACCTGCCACTACTGTACCTGCAATCATTACCTGTGTGATTTCTGGACTTTGTTACTTCATTCTGTTCCTTTCAAGTACCATATTATCATCTGCTACCTGTTATTTAACCTGGTACATCCTGGTAAGATTACATCCTGCTCCTTTATCTTTTAATTATATTCAATACCTGCAAATCTTGCAAACTAAATTCAAGTATACTAGGACTCTCAATATGTGCATACCTGGGTTTGTTATGAATTTCAAGTGTTTCTGCAATCCCAGCTACTGTGGGCATTATTCAATTAAACGTGAAGTGAATAGCACAGGGGATGAGCTCCCGGAGCTATTAAATTCTGCGCGAAGTTAGGTCGGGGAAGGCTCATTCTCACACCTTAAACAGGGTGTTTAGGCGCAAGAACAGGCATTCTCCGACTAAACTTCCAGGCGCAATGCATTTTTCCCGGTGCTAAGGGCAGAAAAAAGCATCGTCGAATACAAAAACAGGGGGGAAGGGATGCGCTAATTCACAATAATCTGATCTGAGTTATTGCAGCTGGGTGTAAATGAGGGCACTACAATTCCTCATAAATTATAATGGATACACGAAAAAGGAGGACATCCAGCGCATATAACACCTCAATCAGATTATACAATAGTATTGTTGTGTGATACTCATACAAGTCCGTAGATAGGTAAATAAAATTATAGATATATTAGTTACCACTTTATGGTTATTAGTAAATGTAGATAAATAGGTGGATTAATTGGTATACGTTATATAATAAAATAAATGATAACCACGGGTAGGTCCCCACAGTAAACGGTAACCACGAATCAGTGTATAGAAATCTATATAAATAAAAACACTGAGAATGGAATAATCTATAAAAAATACTTTGATTAAATACTAAATCGGATATATATCCTAGGAGGGTTATTAAAAATTATATATATATATTAATACCGGTATGGCATATACTGACAAACGAACATCACATGTAAACATAAAACAACATAAGACACAGTGTGTTGTGCAGGGTAATACACTTGAGGTGTTTTACTTGCCCTGCAATTAATAACAGTCCTGTGCTCAATCTAGAGCAATTCAGTAGGTACCCCTGCAGTGGGATCAGTGCCGTGGGAATGTTCCTGGCATTTGTCCAAAGGACAGAGGTAAGGTAATGAAACACCTAGGTGGAGTGGGTGGTTACCTCCGTCTTCCTGGTGTAATTCAGGTATACTCACGCTCTGGGTGGGGTCTTTCAAGTCCCGTGAGGCTGGTGTGTCTGCCGGCAGACTTCCTTCATAAGCCGCGAGGAGCGCAATGCTGCTCGAGCGGCTAGTGTCAGGATCGACTTATCTGTGATCGACGCGGTTCACCTTCAGGCTTCCTCAGGATCAGATGTCAGTCTATCCAGCTGGGGCTCTGTTTAAGTAGTCCGGATTGCGAGGCAGCAGCGGCCATCTTGCATGAGGGATATTTGCCCTTCTCAAACGCGGCTCCTTTCTGATTAATTGGCAGCCATTTTGGTGGAGGGAAATTAATATACTATTGCCAGGAGTGTGTACTACTATGTGTCCAAAGTGATAGACATAACATAACATGAACAAAAAGACATTAAAGACAAGTGTTTGTCAGTACAATAATAATAATAACTACAGGGGTATATCTTTGAAAATTAATAAAAAAATATTAGTGATAATAAGGATGCAAATTAAAAAATGGGCCACTCTTATCAAAAAAGGGGAATGTAGTGTTCAGTTCTAACCCTATGAAATATCCAACTTGTAAGAGAGTTTCTATAATAAAATATCTCAAACTAAAAAATATATATTAAATATTAAAACTAAGAATTTGAGTAGTCGGATAGTGTCTTGGTTCTTTAGATATATACAGTGGCCTTGGTCACATATGTAAAAGAAAAACTTATACATTGTATAGTGTAGATCTCCACTAGGAGTGAAACTGGAGAAAACTGGTGAATGGAGAAGGGGATGTTCCACATATGGAATGCATGGATTACGGTGTAAGGGGTTGGACCACCTGGGTATGATTTCGGCACTTTATAAGAATGGTGCTATCTCAATGTCCAAATTTAAACCCTTTGGGTGCAATGTACTCATTTCGTATATCAGTTTGGTTTCTTCTTTGCTTAGCAGTTTGTCTGTGTTCCCTCCTCTCCATGACGGTGTTATTTTCTTGAGGCCGATATATTGTAACTCTTTTGGGTTACTGTCGTGTTTTTCTTTAAAGTGAATCAGAACGCTATGATTCTCTTTTTGATTTTGAATGTTACATAGATGTTCCTGTATTCTAACATGGAGTTTCCTCTTGGTTTTTCCCACATACTGTAGGCCGCATGGACATGTCAACATATATATAACCCCTGTAGTCTGACAGGTGATATGGTCTCTGATGGTAAACTCTCTCCTGTTACTAAAGGATATGACTTGTTTGGTAATTTGTACATGGTTCCACTTTGTCTTTTTGCAGGCCGTACAGGTCCCGCATCTTGAAAAGCCTGTGGTTTTTATTAGTTCATTAGTACGTTTTTCTCTTAAATTGCTGTTGACTAGAGCAGATCTGATGGTTGGCGCTCTTCTGTACACAATCTTTGGGTATTCTGGTAAAAATTTCTTCAGATCCTCGTCGGCTCGGAGAATGTGCCAGTGTTTTTTGATACTGTTTTCTAACAGTGTATTTTGTGCTGAATAGTCAGAGATGAATAGAAGATTTTCTGATTTCTCTTCAGTTTTTTCTCTGAAAAACACTGGCACATTCTCCTAACGCCTGGACGTTAGTTGGATTTCTGCTCGCATCCCAGGAGGGATGCGAGAAGAAATCCTTAATCGGGCTTAGCAGCGCGATGAATTGAATAGCTCTGGTAGCTGAACCCCGGCACTATTCACTTCGCATTGAATAGAACTGTGCTCTGTGTATCTTGATTATTAATTATCCATTATCTAACCACATCTAAGTGGAATTCTCTGTGTGAGTCATACAATAAATATCTTAAATTTCCTTGCTACATTGTGTAGTTGTGTTTCTGCTATACTCCAGGGGTTAATTCATAGCAGTAAGATTGTACCCTCGGAATAATATAAAAATAAATAAAATATATATAAAGTATAGACAAAAAAAATAATAAATAAATATAAATATAAAAATAATAATAATAATAAAAAAACAGGTATAAAATAATATAAATATTAGGGCAATGCTGAAAAAAATTAAAAGTTAGAATTGTGGTAAAACCACTTTTGTTTACAGCTCTTTAGCGTGTCCAAGGACTTCTGTTTTTAAGCAAGACTAAATAAAGTTTTTTCAAATACCCAGCTATAAGGACCACTCACAAGGTAAACCATCCTTGACAAAGTGCATCATTGTATGAAATGCATTGGGTGGTAGGCAAGCCGGTATACAGTGAACCAGAAGTGAGATTGTGACCACTTCCGATGGACGGAAGACGCTGATCGGGATGCGGGACAATACGGATGATTAAAACTATCACCAACGGTCAAATATCTGCAGGTAAGGCAGTTTAAACACCTAAAGCATCCCTTCTTTAAACTGAGGAAATTATCCTCATTCTGTTTCCTTAATGCACTAATATCCGCCTTAACCACCCAGTCTTGAATATTCTTGCCCCTGGTATAGCATGGCATCAAAGACACCTCACTTAAATTAAGATCACCATCCTTCTGTATAATGGGCCAGTGTCTCAAATATCTGCAGGTAAGGCAGTTTAAACACTTAAAGCATCCCTTCTTTAAACTGAGGAAATTATCCTCATTCTGTTTCCTTAATGCACTAATATCCGCCGTAACCACCCAGTCTTGTCTGTACAATGGGCCAGTGTCTCCTAGCAACCGAACGTATCTTGTTGCTCAATACGTTGTAGGATGGTGATCTTAATTTAAGTGAGGTGTCTTTGATGCCATGCTATACCAGAATAGATGCTTTAGGTGTTTAAACTGCCTTACCTGCAGATATTTGATCGTTGGTGATAGTTTTAATCATCCGTATAGTGGTAAGAAATACTTTATTAGATACAGATTGAGTTGTTTGACGAAATTTGTAGTCTATTTGATAACCTGTCCGTGTGGTCTGATTTATGTCGGTAAGACAGACCGGACCTTACGTGACAGGATGGCACTTCATCGGTCAGCGATAAGATCGGCTATCAAGTCTGGCACAAGTGACCAGCCTGTGGCCAGGCATTTTGCCCAGGCAGGACATAATTTATCAGCGCTCAGATACATTTTGATTGACCATGTTCCACCTTCCAACAGGGGGGGTAATAGATCACAGAGGCTCTTGCAATGTGAGGCAAGGTGGATATATCGATTGGGCACATTACAACCTAAGGGTCTTAACGATAGCTTGGGGCTTCATTGCTTTATTTAAAGAGGATCATTGGTATATTAATAATCCGATACGTATAGGTAATTGTAGGAATATGGTAGTCTGTGACCCTTTTTGAGCTGGATCCAACATGTGTGAATATGTTAGTACTCTGTGGCTTCATTTGATTGTGTAATGATGTTAATATTGTATTGAATATATGTTGGGGGTCTCCGATAGGATAATGGATCTTTAATCAGTAATGGTTATATTTAGTAAGTTTTGTTTCAGAATCATTTATGGTCTCATTATATTTCATTTTGTTTTTAGTTTTCACTATGTTGCCTTGGCAACGGGCCGTATCTATGATGTCACTATTGGGCGACTCATGGCCGGACCCGGAAGCCGTGGCTGAGCACGAGGTGTGGTGTGGGGTATAAAGTAAGTGTGTTTTATACATTTTGTATCCTGAAGACGATGTAATAAATTCATCGAAACATTGATCATTAAACCTGCTGATTGATACTTTTATTATGGAGTGCCGCTGGTGAGAGAAATATTTGTTGTAACCCGTTTGTGGTTATTCGCAGAGGGCACCCGGAATTGACTTTATTATTGGGAGTGCCATCCGACTTGTTTCCAATATATATATTTATATTTATATATATATATATATATATACTTATTTATATATATATATACTGTATGTATGTATATGTATATGTATATATATATATATATATATATATATATTAGAAATGAGCGTTTCAGATTCTGTGGAATCCGAAACAGCTCCGAACACCTTGAATCCCACTCCGAGGCCGAACGTCATGCACCCGACGTCGGATTCTCGCGAGACTTAGTTGACGTTCGGTCTCTATATAAGGCGCTATGTGGCCGGGACTTGGCACCATTTGTCATTTGGTATGCATGCTGCACAGAGCTCTGCAAGGAAGTTGGCTAGATCCAGACTCCAGACTAGTGGCTACTGTCTGTGCTGTTAAGTGACTGTCGGGGGGGCACACTGCACGCTGATGCTGCGCTACTCTGCTAAATAAAGTGACTCCTTGGGCAGTCTAGTAGCCCTCTGTGTATACAAGGACTGTGACTCCTTGGGCAGTAGCCCTCTGTGTATACAAGCGCTGTGACTCCTTGGGCAATAGCCCTCTATGTATACAAGCACTGTGACTCCTTGGGCAGTAGCCCTCTGTGTATACAAGCACTGTGACTCCTTGGGCAGTAGCCCTCTGTGTATACAAGCACTGTGACTCCTTGGGCAATAGCCCTCTGTGTGTATAAGCACCATGACTCATTAGACATAGCCCTCTGTGTGTATAAGCACCGTGACTTCTTGACCAATAGCCATCTGTGTGAATAAGCACCATGACTATTTGGGCAATAGCCATCTGTATGTATAAGCACCGTGACTATTTGGGCAATAGCCATCTGTATGTATAAGCACTGCGACTCCTTGGGCAATAGCCCTCTGTGTGTATAAGCACCATGACTCCTTGGCAGTGGCGTAAGTTCATCTCAGACGCCTGGAGGCAAGTTATCATTTAGTGCCACCCTGTCCCCCATATTTACAGCCCCAAGTGGGGTGAATATATATTATGGGTGATGGAGGAGGTGCCCCTTCAGTGCTGGCACCCGGCTGCAGACGTCTCCATTGTCTCCCATACTTCTGCCCCTGCTCCTTGGGCAGTAGCCCCCTGTGTATAAAAGCACCACGACTCCTTGGGCATTATCCCTCTATGTATTTAAGCACTGTGACTCCTTGAGCCTTAGCCCACTGTGTAAACAAGTACTGTGACTCTGCTGGCTGTACCGAAATGGGCATTATCCCTCTGTGTATTTAAGCACTGCAACTCCTAGGGCCGTAGCCCACTGTGTATACAAGTACTGTGGGCAGCACAGATGGTGTAACGGTTAGCGTTACTGCCTCACAGCACTGAGGTCATGGGTTCGATTCCCACTACGGCCCTGTCTGTGTGGAGTTTGTATATTCTCCCTGTGCTTGCGTGGGTTTCCTCCGGGTACTCCGGTTTCCTCCCACACTCCAAATATATACTGGTAGGTTAATTGGCTCCCCACAAAATTGACCATAGTGTGTATGTTTGTGAGCATGTGGTAGGGAATATAGATTGTAAGCTCCATTGGGGCAGGAACTGATGTGAATGGTAAGATATTCTATGTAAAGCGCTGCGGAATATGTGTGCGCTATATAAATAACTGGTAATAAATAAATAAATAAATACTGTGACTCTGATGGCTGTACTCCACTGCCAAGGACAATTCTATCTTGCACTACCTTTCATTTCTGCCACTGCTGTGTGGCAATGTTTCATAAATGTGCTTTAAACTGTGGTCTCTGTGTCGCTGCACTGTCGCTTAGTAACCAGCCAGCTCACTGTAGCCTTTGGCCAATAATAGTGAAAGCTATATTGTAAGCTGTGAGGTGGTCTAAATTGACTGGAAATGACTTGAAATGAATGTTATTGAGGTTAATAATATTCTAGGGACAAAAAAAAGCCCAAATTATGTGATTTTAGTTTTTTTGGCAATTTTTGTAAAAAATCCAAATCCAAATCCAAAACCAGTCACGGCAGGATTGGCAAATCTAAACCCAAATCCAAATCCAAAGCCGAACGACGATACAGAGCCAAAACCAAATCCAGCAAAAAATGGTCCGGCGCACATCCCTAATATATGTATGTATGTATGTATGTATGTATGTATGTATGTATGTATGTGTATTAAATAAACAAATGTAAGTGCCCTCTAGACTAGAATCCACAATGGAAAACTGGTCAAAATGCATGCAGTGATTTGGCGGCACTTATTGCAATGAGTGCTGCTGAATCACTGTATACTGTATACATACGTATATACATACGTACAGGCAAAATAAGTAATGCCAGCCCCTTGCTGTTCAGGTTAAATCCTTCGAGAATCAAATAGCCGGCGGAGTCAAGCCAGCACCGAGGGGCAAGAGAGGATCCAGCGCCTGGCAAGCTGAGGAGCGGTGCTGACTCTTGCGTGGAAGGGCCGGCACAGGGGGTACTCTTCTGTGCCAGCCAAGGTCAGCAGAGCAGGTTGAGGTCCCTGTGTGACACCCTTTCCTCATCTATCTATCTATCTATCTATCTATCTAGATGTGCCCTTATACATCTTACAACTGTCACATATTAAATTAATCAGTACAGTCCTAGTCGCTTCCCATTGTTACTTCCATGCATTTTCTGCAAAATTCAGTCAACTGATGCTAGCAGAGTAGCTAGCACAGGACCTGGTGGCTCACTCACAAGTCAAGCCGTTTGGCTAATTAAGGCGATATTTATGAGGACAATCCGTATATATATAATTTTCCCTCACAGGTTTTTTTTTCGGAGAAAAGCCGGGGCCACTTGCTTGTCTTTGCCCCCAGCCTGAAAATTGCCAGCCAGCCCCTGGTGACCGGCATGACTTGTTTTGTGCGCCTTTGGCGCACTCAAGGGGGCATGACCTTGCTCTGCAAAGCCACGCATCATTATGTGTGCCGATCTTGGGGCCATGGCTGCATGTCACGCCCTCTGTTCTCAGCCCACAGTGGGCTTACCCAGCACTCCAGCAGCTGCTGGGCCAGCCCACAGCCTCTCAGCTGCCTCTCTGAGTTCCGGCTACTTGGTGACACCATCCAGTTGGGTGACACCAAAATAGCAGAGCAGCTCTGCTATTTTGGTGTCACCAACATCAACTCAGGAAGCTGTGGTGATGTTTCATCTCATCAACATAGCTCATGGAGGAGGAAATTCTGTAGAGTCCTGATCCACAGGGTTAAGAGGGTGAGCACTGTCAGTGTGTCTATCTGACCTAGCAGTGTGTCTGCCTGACCTGTGAGCCTGTCTGCTAGCACTGGTCACTGTGACTCTCCCTCAGTCCTGCTTTTGTTTGTTTGTCCTGTCAGTGAGTCTGTGTCCCAGTCCTGTCTCTGTCCTCTAGTCCTGTCAGTTATTATGATTCCAAGTGGCTCTCCACCACCAAGCATGTATGTGTAACGTTGGCAGTGATTGTAGGTTTGTAAGTTTACAGTAGTTGTTCTGATGTCTGAAACATATAGGTACACATAAAAACAAAAATAATACCATTTGTGTTGCAGTCCAGACAGCGACGTTGACTACATACTAACTGCAGTCCTGAACGTACCTGAAACACACACTGTATGGCGGAGTGCATGTAACTTCACTGCAGGTAAAATTTTATTTTATATTGTGAATTTTTATTTGCCTTTTTAAATATACTATTTATATTACTAGTTGTGTCTGTGTGAATAAAAACTACTTTGGGACTCAACCATATGTATGAATAAATGTAAGTGCAAACAAGGTTTTAGGCTTATTGCAGACGTTTTCCTTTACTTTGTTTCTACTGTAAATATAGCATTTAATTCCCTCCCTATAGAACTCCTGCCTTTGCCTGTGAAGGACTGCAGTTTGCCCACATTTTGCTTTGTTCCAAAGTATACACTACAGAATACCATCTTCTGCTGTATGCTACTGTCAGTTTCCAGCTTTCTTTTCTTACTCCAAACAAATTCTCATGTTTGCATGTAGGATTGTAGATACTCCCATTCATGCACTAACGTGTTCTTCCATCCCATTTACTCATATTTCCCTTTTCTGATGGAAGTTGTGGGAGGCTCCTGATTTTTCAGATAGCCCCCCCACACCCTCGGAAGAGTAGGAAGGTCTCCCACATCCCGCCCACTTCCTAGAGAAGTGGGCAGGATGGGGAGATTCTACAGGAAATTCACGGGTTTGTAGGGAGGGGGTGGGGCTAATATGAAGCAGATAGCGTCATTTAGCCCTGCCTCCTCCTCGCAGACTTTCAAGTCATGACTTTTTTCCAGTGGTGGGGCAGGGCCTAATGATATCTATAGTCCCGAAGATGTCAGCAGAATCTCCTCTCCGGGCTTCTCCCAGGGAGGAGTTTTGTGAAGTCAGCAAGTATTACACCTCCTATAATAAAGTGCATATTTTTGTACTCTGGCAGAAGTGTAACCATCTTGGTTGGCAAATGATTGCACTTACCTGTGCACTTACTTGTGCAAAAGAGCAATGTAAAATTGGGCGTCACAATACAGCATTTTACATTGTGCTTTTGCACCTTCGTAATGTTCCTTAGGGCTCTATTTACTACAATCCGCATTTTGAATGCAGAATGTACAGTAGTGTGATATTGCGAATTCAGCCAATATCACAGGGATTTACTAAAAATCACTTGCAGGGACAGAGCTTCCTATAAAGCTCTGTCCCTGCGAATCCCCTCCGCACTTATCATGGTATTTTCGCAAAAAATACTGTGACAAGTGCCCGCACATGCGCTGACCGGCCGCCGCTAAGCCCCATGCCCACCGCTAAGCCCCGCACCCTCCCTCAATTACACTTACCTCCGGTGATCGGGGCTCCCATGATGTCCTCCGTGGCTCCGGTCTGCTGATCTCCCATCCTGCACTGGCCCCCGGTCAGCTGACCGGATCCCAGCGCAGGGTGGGAGACCAGCTGACTGGAGGGAGGACATCACCGGAGCCCCGATCACCAGTCCCTGGACTCAGGTAAGTTTTTTTTTTCCACTATATATATTTTTTTTTTTTGCAGTGATCAGCGTGTGGTCTGTTCAGACCACACAGCTGATCACTGGGGCCGACTCCGGGCTCTGCTCTGCCTGTTAAAGCAGAGCAGGAGTCTGGTAACCAGGGGAGACCCTGGATAACGCCACCTACAGGTAGCGTTATTGTCACAAGGCTTCCCCCGGTATTTTTTCACAATTTATTTTTAGTAACTAACAGACAGATCGCATTTCCCATTACAATTATGGCGAAATGCGATCTGATTACTAAAATATGTGTTAATTAGGGCTTGGAGTAGAATTTTACGAATTCTACTCCAATTGCCCTTTAGTAACTTTAGGTGATACTAAAATAATGTGAAAAGGGTGTGAAAACACTTTAGTAAAAATAATGATAATAATTGAGCCCTTAGTGTTTCTTACTCTGAATTAGATGTTTTCGCTAGTATAAGAATCTAGCTATATTGCATTACTTGATAGATACTCTCCCTTGTGGGGTAAATTTATTAAAGTGAGAGTTTTTAGAAGTGAGTTTTTGAAGAGATGTTGCCCATAACAACCAATCAGATTCTACTTACCATTTAACTAGCACCTTCTAGAAGATAACAGCTGAATCTGATTGGTTGCTATGGGCAACATCTATTCTAAAACTCACTTCTAAAACTCTCAATTTAGTAAATTTACCCCTAGTTGTCTGTTTAACAGTACCTGAATATATATGGGATTGATGGTGGTGTTATGCTTGCCCCTGATGCCACATTAACTGCCACAGTCAGCTGTTTAAATGTAGAAAGATATTGTGGCAATTGAAGTGGACCTGTATACAAAGTTCACACAGTAGAGTGAGAAGGTAAAATAGGTAATATGGATCTATTACATCTAATTGTGAAGAATATGTCAATGTTTAGCGATTTATTATGTATTTCCCTGATACATAACACATGATCTGAATCTCTCGTCTTGTGGAATAATGTAAACCTGTCAGAAATGTGATTTGACAAAAGTAGAAGCTCTTCTCTGAATAAAGGGAAATAAATGGAAACAGGAAAATGAATATGCCTCTTGTCTGCTTGTGGTGAAGGCTTTTACAAAATGCACCAATTATAAAAGTTAAGTATTTTTGATCTTCTAAAATATGGGGTCAGTCCAATAGTCCACTAAGGGTGCGAGTTGCCATTGCCATGACGTTATACCACAGGCAATGGCACCTGAACTTACACCCCTCGCGGCCTGCTCTAAGCCCAAAATTTTGCTTGTAGCTAGGGCTGCAAGCACTTTTGTGCAATTTCGGGCTGCTGTACATTGCGGATGTTGCTGCGATGACTAGCACTGGCAAGATTGTCGCGGACAATTGGATTGACCTCTATGTCTTGGCCATATACATCACAGTATTGTCCACATTTATATAAAGCATCATGGCAGCTCCAAGACTGAGAACATAAAATTGGGTTTGTATATATGGTATATATACGTTTGTATATATGGTATATACTGTGTATACAATCTCTCCAAAGGCAGCACTCCCAATACTCTGTTTGCTAAATGCGCCTCCTAGGTATCCCCGTATGGTGGATCCAACAAATAGACAGCAGTAGGCGGCACTCAATAAATCACATCCAGAACAAAGCCAAGTTAATCATCAACGTTTCGAGACTACTTTATTGTCTCATCACCAGGATGAAGGTGAGACAATAACGTAATTTCAAAATATTGATGATTAACTTGGCTGTGTTCTGGATGTGATTATCGAGTGCTGCCTACTGCTGTCATATATATATATCTATATATATTTATACAAATATTTATATATATATTTATTTATTATAAACAGGGTAAGCACATTTCCTCTAGATACTGTGGGCCTGATTCAGAGCCCTGTATGTGACACAATCCAACATGCAGTGATAGATCATACTTGCCTTCTTTTTGGACCACCCTTATGGAGATCCCAGATGGGAGATTTATGGGGCACGTGTGAGGGGTGTGACAATGCGATTTGCATGATCATGCCCCTCCTCCCCGTCCCTGCTGTGCAGTGATGCAATGTGCATATAATCAGGCAGTGAGGGCTGAGCCATTATGAATATCATCTCATCCTCGCCCAGTAGAGGCAGGGCCTGATGTCATTGGAAGGAACCTGGAGTAGCACAGTAGGCAAGTATGGGTGGATGTGCCACACTTACCACAATAGCCACAAACGGTGTGGCTATTGAAATCTCAGGCTGTGCCATCTATCTATAATAAGAACTCTTTACTTGTGTAAAGACTACACAAAAAGATAGCTCCTGAAAATCTTCCCAAAAAAGTGATGAACCAGGTAGAAAACATTTACAACTTTTATTGTGTCATCAATGCAAATATTTTACATTCATTGACATGATAAATAAATGTCAGCATTAATATGGTAAACACCTGTACTATTGTATATGCAGTGTAGATTCTAGCTTCTGTCATCACTTGCTCATACATCATACAGTACGTTGTGGCCTAGCAACAATTAAAATGGACCACAGCAATGCAGTAAAAAGTTCTTCACATTTAATGCTGCCAGAAACACTGTCATGTCCTTGGCAAAATATAGATAATTTCCCTCTGAAATAGAAAAAGGCAGAGGAAACATGCAACATAGAAAACAAAACAGAGTCTATAATGCCAACACTGAGGTAAAAAGGTTCTGGCTGTTCCAAATTAGAGTTACCCTGTGGCTGTTTTGTGTTGCAGCTAGCTGACAATGCATGCTGGGAGATAATGGTCAAAAACAAACTGGGGAACACACGGTGGCCTGCTCCTGTTCTACGTTTTGGTTCACATTAAGCTATAGGGAAACATTCTAACCTGGTACAATAAATATTATCTATGAAAATAGTTGCAAAATATTGGAATAAATTTATTCACATTTCAGAGTTTAGAATAAATACTCCATAGTGCAATACATTTCTACAGGTCAGTTTTAAATTGTATGCATACTTATTGCAAACACTTTCATATTTTTCACACATAAACCAAAAAAAAGTGTGACATTAGCAGCTATCTCAACCATTATAAAACATACTAAGTTCTGTTTTACACTTTAGGCTGTACTTAGTAGCTGCATAAAAAAGTGTTCAATGTTTTTTATTCTTTGTATAAGTCATAAACACAGATTGACGTACAATTATCAGTACTATATATTTGTGAGATAATTCATCAGTGGTAATTTATATAGCTCAAATATACAGATAAAACAGTAACACGTACATTTCCTTATCCACAGTGATTCAAAATATACAAACAAAGATCAAGAGCTGTGCAGTCCCAAGTTTCTCATGAGAAGAGTGATAAATAAATATGTTATACCTTCAATACTAGCTATCTGGTATTCAGAAGGTATTCAGGTATACTTGTATTTTGGAGAACCACAAACTACCACCTATCCTAATGGCCATTGACTATAATTACAATTGGTAGAACACACATCTCTGCTCTTTATATGACTGGAACTGCGTAACATCCTCATGTCTATATGACATCAGCACAGCTGAAAGAGGCCTTTCAACCCAAGCCTGCACACCATTTGCCCCTTTTAAAATAAGCATTGTAACATTTACAGTAATATATGATAAATATTTTTATACAGTAGGTAGTTGGATTATTCACATTTTGGTATGGAAGGTACTTCTCATAATTAAGGAACAAATATCTATTATTTCCGTTGAGAAAACCTTTTAAGCTATGTATTAAAATACCATTTAGATATAATTTCAGTTAAGCAATGTGGATCTAGAACTATAGTAAAATTATCAGACACTTGTAGCATTTTCAAAGCACTTTCTTAAACTGAGCTTATTATTATTATTATTGTATTATTGTGACTGTTTTCTTCAGTTGTCTTTAGTCTTTGTTTATAGATTGACTTTCTGGATTGGTTTTCCACTTTTCCCATGCTCCAGCAAATCTAAGACAAGACACTCTGATTGGCTATTTGCATGACTTTTGTCCACGAAAGATGATGTTTGCCCATGAAAGATGACATTTTGCCTCTTCCTGAGACCCGTTTTTTTGTGGGAAAAATCTGAATTTGGCGGGAAAATCAGAATCGAACCGCGCCTGCATATCTCTACTCCTAACAGGAGTATCTGGAGATGTGGTCTAATCTGTACACTTAAGTGTGCATACCTTTACAGTAAGTTAGTTGTGCTTTCATAAATCCAACCTGGCTGTCTAGGTGATGAGTGTTCCAAGTGCAACTTGCATTTTATATGAGTTGTTTTACTGCACATACATAGTTTATTTGCACTTCAGAGATAAGTTTACCTCCATATCTAAAAGAGGCCTTTATGGTCTGCAGTACTACTTATGTTGAAGCAAATAAGGGAGATGGATTGATCAAAAGTTGTTGCTGTAGAGAACAGTGTGACATATTAAGGTGATTATACATTATCCTTCTGCTCAACAACAGGATTAATATCCAATGTAGCCGCTCGACATGCCAAGGTACCAGATAACTTTCAGGGAAATAGGGACCTGTTGGTGACGATGAGTCCTATATCACTTATCCTGTGCCTGGATTTACCAACATTCCCATTAATGATCCTGTCAATTATGGATTGGGCCACTGGTACTACAGCATGTGAGGTCATTATATTTATAAGCTCCTACCACAGGGCACCATGGAGTTTACGTGCTTTGGGTTTATGCTTCATTGCAAATTGTGACAATTTAAATAAAACAAAACAAATATCATGAATGTCTTAATACTGAAATAGACTTAAAAAGCCCAATCATCTGAGCAAACAGATTTTCATTGTAATCTTCCCTTTTTGAAAAATATTCTTTTGGGAAAATGTGAAACAGGTTAAGTGTCACTAGCCATGGCACTGTATCAGATTAGTGAAGAATATGTATCAGTTCAGGGGGTTAGATGTAAAACATGCCAGCGTGATTATAAACAAATGGGGCAATGAAAGCTTTGTCGCTCCGGCATCTTGTGTCTGCTTAGAGAACCTCACCCTGGACGCAATAAAATTTTTTTTAAAATTAAAGCATATGCTTTCATATAAATGTCAGTAATATTAGCTTTTCTTCTATGCTATTTTATTAAGCTACTAAGTAGTTTCCTAACATCATATCAAAGTGTTTGGTGGAGTGTAAGCAGTTTACAAAATTAATAGTTTTTGAAAAGTCTACCTCTCCATGCAAAACACAAAATTTTTATTTTTTATTGAGTCAAAACTAAAGACTGATTCACTTTGCGAAAATTGTAAACATAAATATGTGTCGCCCACAAGGTGACTTCAGTTCTTAGTTAAGTATCTTGATCAGTTTCCACTAAGACTAAGGTAACAGTTGATGGTGTATACCAACATTTTCAACTATGTATAACAACAGGGTAATATATAGTTCCTTAGATGCAGGTTACAAGGTTGTGCTTTGTTAAATATACTGCATCTGTCTAACTAGTAATACAGTGAACAAATAAATACGGATGATAACTTTTGGAGCCCTCATAAAGATCAATTTTAGTGCAGCACAATTATTTATTGGCTTTTCTTTCTGTTATAACATGTGCTATAAATCGTCTTTCTCATTGCCACTTGGCAAGTCCTGTGGTGCTTCATAAATGCAAGAACTCTGTCTACAAGGTGGATGAGGTTTGCTTGTAGTCTCTTAACAAAACTGAAGCATATGTCACACTTGGGGGTGTGCAGAGTACTGACTCAGACATGGGTGAACTAGGCACAGAACTGCCTGAAGCTACTGAATCCCGGAAGGGAGATGGAGGAGTCAAAGCAGGTGAGTCCTCCAGTACTAGTTTGCTTGGAACAAGTTCTTCATCAGGAGTATCTGTACTATCATATATGTAATTCCGAATGAGGTTCAACTTTTCACTCTCTACCTCCTCTGTGGAGGAGTCCATACCTTCACTGAAACCCGCTATCTGAAGTGGAAGCACTTGTTGAGTGGGATAGATGGAATCAAGTCCATTCTCTGGGCCTGGTACTGGAATAACAGAGTTAAAGTCTGGAATGCCAGTCGAGAACTTGTTGATCACTCCGTGAAGCTGGTCTAAAATAGACTTTTGCAAAGGTAGGCTTTTGGAAACTTGCTCTGACAGGTAGACTGGACCCTCCTCAAATTCTTGACATGGTGGAGGAGTTGCATTTAAGCGCCTATGTATCACCATGGATGGGCTGCTGGGTAGGTTGAACCTCGCTGGCTCATTTTCTTCTTCCTCTTCCACATTGTACAAGGTGTTAGTGCTAATATCTGAAAACGTGAGGCTCTTGCTTTGAACTTGGTAGCCTTTGGTTATAGGCTTGATCACAGCTGTCTGGTTTGATGACCCTGTCTCCTTGGGCTTCACGTGCACTGATAGTCTGTGCCACATGTGTTGTCCCTTCTGTACTTGTCTTCCACCTGGTTCAGACCATGACACAGACTTTCCATTAGAACTATGAATAAAATAAAGATGGATGCATTTGAATAAACAGCATGCAGATAATCACATCAAAATAAAAGTAGCAAAATATGTATAAATGAGTGGTTTTGTTATTTATGAAAAGCGTTTTTTTGTGTTTGCTATAATTCAGTATTTGTGATCCTCTAGATGTTATTATTAGAAGTTATTTCAGACATTTTACTGAAAAATATTGTATTAAAAAAATTCCTATTTTTTATTATTTATTGAATTCTATATTACTTATTTAAGTAGTGAACAAAAGATTTCTGTCATTGGGCCTGCTTCAGAGATGGACATTGTATCACATCCACTGAGTCTTTGTATGCAGCGGCTGTGCAACAATATGCAAAAGCCGAAGGAGGCGTCTTAAGTAATAAGATGTCCACTGCTGGCTTTTCTGATCCAAAGCTGCATCCAGAGTCAGAACCATCGATTCAATTCCGTGACCATCAGTCACCTGTGTAACCCTCAGATTACTCAGGAGCAGGGCAGTAACTAGGGGTGCGCAGCCGGTGTTACCGCACTGAGCGCAGGGCTCTGTGGGCAGCACCGTTGACAACTCAAGGCCCCTGCTTCTGGCTGGAGGGTGGCAGGCAGGCAGGCACCCTATCATAATTACAGCTGCCCAAGGCATCTTGAAGATGCTCCGGGCACTGCTGCAGCTTCAAGTGCCGACGGCCCCGCTCCCTTATGCGCGACATCATGACGTCACTCAGAAAGAGGGCGTGGCCGGCACAGGGCCCTAGTTACAGCGCTGCTCAGGAGGGCTTTGTATTTCACAATAGCAGGGCCAGTGAAGCTGTTTCCAAGGGTACAGCCAATGGCCTCGGACTGCTGAGGAAATGGGGCCAACATACCCCCTTTTGTATGAAACGTTGGTTCTCGCAGCCCCTTCCCCACCCCCAAACGGCCACAGCATGTCAATTATGCTGCAGCTTAAGGGGCACTTAAGGGGCACTGCATCGCAGACACTGATCTGCACATGCGCAGTACAGAACTGCACATGCACAGATTGCAAAACATCAGTTGTACTTAAACCATCGTGTTTGCCTACAACTCTGAATCAGGCCCATAGTACGTTATGCTTTTACTATGCTATATATGTACTGTGACCACAGCATATATATATTTTAAAGCATGGGGTTTTCATTTTAATATATGTAGTATTATCTGTTTTTGAAAAATAACAAAATAGTATTTTATATAGTTTGTGCAAATTAAAATATGTTGTTTTTTTGGTGGGGATGGGGGCTGGTACGTTCAATAAATGAATAAACATATATTTTTAGCATGAAGTCCCATTAGTTTATTATAATGTAATGTTTTGTTAAGTATAACCTTTAATGGATAACTACCAGCCAACATTAGGTACTGTACAATACTACATAAGAAATAACAATAATGGATATTATTAAACTACATCATACCTTTTAGTTTTTTGGCATCATACATTTATTTATTTATTTTTTAAACTAAGCTACCATTACTTTCTTTTTACCAAAATGTTAAAAAAACGTAATAATTAAATGAACATATTATGTTGAAATGTTTTTGAATTTCTTTATCACTGTATTTGTTATTTTTTAATACGATTAAGTCATTAGGTATATAGTTTTGCAGATATGTATTGTATTATAACTCTGAACTGTTGAACCTTAGGCATGACGGTATCGATTTGGGGGCTCTATCCATCCAACCTGATTGGGCTGGAATGTTGAGAGGTATAACCCCTTTCACAACTGCTTTGCACAGCAGACCAGAGGCGAACGTGTGACACGCACACCTGGCATTGTGCTTGAGTTTAATTTAAATGGCGTTTTAAGGGAAAGGGAAGATGACAGTGGACCGTACTACTTTTATGCAAGCACTCGTCAGAGCCCGTGGCATGTGTCCATGCCCTCTTTTTGTGCTTTGCAGTACTGATTCCCCATCAGCAATTCGGGAGCTATAATTGTATTATGCAGTATATATATATATATAATATCTTTATGTCATCTGTAATGATTTCCAGGCAAATATTTATTTGCAAAATTTGATGAATGCAAACAAGATTGGCACAAATGCAACAACATAATTTCAGCCCATCAAAGCAGAACAATGAATGAATTTTTTAGCTTACAAATCATGCTGACATCTTTTTGCCCATAGCCGACATGGAAACATGCAATAATTATAGGTACATATAAAACAGTTTTAATAAATTACACCAATACACCAAATCAGACAAGTGAAGCATGCCAGTTGTTAAATTATGAACCAACATACTGTAAATGCTTAGGCAGTTTATTATCAATTCTAGAAACAACCAAATAATAGAAATAAGATCACTCCTTAATTTCATTAATTATGTATTACCGACCAAAAACACATACAGAGATATAGTAATATAGGTCTTTTATGTACAACAATGTATGCAGGTGTTTATTATATTGCTATTAGTGCAAAAATGCCTAAGCTCCTGCTTTTCATAGTGTAGAACATGTCCATTTTACAGTGTATGGATATGTCCCTATAGAAAAGGTCTTAATGACATGTTAAAGGTTTGGTTCATGGAGGAAAGCATACAGGTGATTTCAGTAGGCTGCAATTACCTGAAACATCAACTGTTAAAAATCAATCATTTATTCTTATGAAGCCATTGAGGCAACATTAAAAGAGAGTTTTCTATTTTAATGTGTTAAGAATAATTTCCTTGGCATTGAAGTCGACAGTTTTTCACATTCAAACTTTCTGTCATCAGTATAATTTCATTTTGGCTATAAAATCTGTCAGGAAATGTTCAGCGTGACTGACACATTATTCAGGTTGCATAGGGAAGGAGCCCTAGATTGCACACAATAAGCACAATATGAGGTGCTACCTGCTGAGACTAGTAGTGCTGCAAGCAGAAAAAGAGAAAAAATGCAAGTGTACACTCTAACCATGCTAAACCTAATAATAATACTGTTATATAGCATCAAAGAGGTTTTCAGCATAACAATGGCCATATTATGGGCCTGCCCACCGCATCCAGGTGACCTCTATCAGGCAGGGTTGGCCTTGGGGGGTCCAGTGCCCTGTATTTGTTCCATAGGGACATTATTCAAGTTTCCAGTTCTTTATACAATTAAGACAATGACAAATGATCTATACCTTAATAAAACTGTAAATAAAGACAATATTACTTACCACCAAAATACAAATGTAGCCAGAGCTTTCCAAAAATAGCATTTGAGGCTGACTTAAAAAGTTACAGTATAATTTGATAAGCTCCATTCCTAGTATTACTCAAACTAAATTGGCTCAGGATAGTCCAAATTGGTTTTTGGAAGACTAGCCAGCACTAGTTTGCAATTGAACGCCACATGATCAGCTTACATAGACTAGACATCATCTTCTGCCAGGTATGAACTACTTCTGTCCAATCCGGCTGTTGTATTGCCATAAATGTTTTGCTGCAGCTGGTTATTTATGATTACGCATTTGCACTAGGGACATGTATGTACATGTACTGTATATAATGCAGTGGATGAACACAGTATAAGATGTTCTCAATATTTTGATTTCTTGTTGACTACAATGAACATGCTGTGCTTCAGCTAAATGGTGGATGGTCCAAGATACAACAGGCTGGAAATCAGGGTCTATCCTATATTTACATAAAGTATTAATTATTTAGACAAGGTCTTTTGCACAGTTATTAATCACTATTCTGAGATCAGCTTACACTGCATTTACTATCAGATAAACGTAGTGGAGGGCAAAGTAATACAGGCAGATGTATAACCACCCATATAAATATATACTACCAATGATCATCCTTGTGTAATAAGCTTGTGCTGTATCTACTGGCTATATATTTCCATCATTCAAATGAGCAGCAATTGCACCATAGGGCAATATAAAAGTATTCTTCAGCAATTGCTGGGCATACTGAGTAATTGTAGTGCCCTGTCTGATATGGCAATGGTTTTGGCAGGAACAATCCTTGTGCTCCAAAGTGCACATAAACAGTAGCAAAACTGCAAACAAATATTGCATATTTCTTAGACTTCAACAAAGTACAGGGTGGCAAATAGGATTTTGAGCAAGACTCATTTTCTATCTGAGAATTACTTCTATTCAGGGGCGTATCTATAATCAGGCTTGCCTACCCTCCCGATTTGGTCGGGAGCCTCCCGAATATCGGGTGCCGCTCCCGACCCCCCGGAAAGGCAGGCAAGCCTCCCGGCTGCCGCCTACCCCCCCAGACTAATAGTCAAAACCCCTGCTGGCGGGGGGCCCGATGACGCGATTCGCGCTGAATCGCGTCATCGTGGCTCCGCCCCCTGCTTCACAATGCCTTTTTTCCGGCATTGTGAAGAGGGGGCGGGGCCACGATGATGCGATCGTGCGGTCCCGCCCCCAAAACGGCATCGTAGCCCGGCCACACCCCCCACACAATGCAGGCATTCAGCTCCCTCCCGGAAGGAGGGAGCTGAATGTCGGCAAGTATGCCTATAATGGGTGCAGGGTGTGCGGGGCACACTGGCCCCCGGGTCCAGGGGGGCCCACGCCGCACACCCTGCACCCATAGGTAATTATACTTATCTCTTCGCCGATTCCCGAAGTGCTGCTCCACAGCGCTGGACCGGTGCTAAAGAGCAGCAAACACTCACTGGGAAAATTGCGGCGGACATTTTCCCAGTGATCTGAGCATGCACAGAAAAGATGTCCCCGGGAAAGTAGGCGTGGGCGCCATTTTCCCAGAGACCCGCGCATGCGCTGTAGATTCTGGCATGAAGCCAGAATCTACAGCGCTCAGTGCTGCTGAGCTGCCATCATAGAGGAGGGGGCCCAAACGGAGGCTGCACATGGGTCTCTTCCTCTCTTAAAACGCCCCTGCTTCTATTGTATGGTATAAGAGAAGCAGTACATTTTCTGCATATAGATTAATAACAGACACTGACTACATAGACATAGAGGTCGGACAATGTAACTACTATGTAGTTTTACATACTTTCAAATTACAATAATTTACAATGAAATTTATATCCTGCACACGGAATGAAAATTAAAAATGAAGAGTGATAGTTAGAGATGAGGGAGATTTATCAAAGCTTGGAGAGAGATAAAGTGGAGAGAGATAAAGTACCAATCAATCAGCTCCTAGCTGCCATCTTACAGGCTGTATTTGAAAAATTTCATGATCTGATTGGTTGGTACTTTATCTCTCTCCAAGCTTTGACAAATCTCCCACATCATAATATGGAATATGGTAAATGTGCTGATCGTGAATAATAAATGGTAGGGACACTGTAAATGATAAACCGTTCTAGAGATACATTAGGATACTTGTTGAAGATGGATGGCCAAAAATAGAAATAAAAACTGGGACTGCATCTTGAAAACATGTACGGTTTATAGCTGTCTCCATATGCAATATGTTTCTCTGTAAACAGCTGTGTTTCATGTGCCCAATGTATTGTGTGATTGTGTGCTCAAGATGGCTGCTTCAACTCTGTATTATGTCGACTTTGTATGGTATGTTATCTGTGGGCATCTAGTATTTCGTATGTTGTAGTTTGCATTTTATCACATCTACACATACTGCTTATCCCACCCATTAATTTGTAAGTAACATATGTAGTGCGCCCAAGGTGGTGTCTCACCTGGTACTTTTGTGGGTGGGATGTGCAATCTGTGGACCAAGTGATACTAATGGCAACCTGTGTTTTGTTTGTTACTGTATATTTGTTTCTATGTATCTACCCTCCAACATGACCCATTCCATTAGGTACACAATGCTCTGCTCCTGGGGTCCCACCTAATGTATGATTGCAGTCACCTGTGCTGAACTAGGTAATTGATGAGACAGGTGTTTCAGCACAGGTGTCTGCAATCATCAATTAAGAGGGAAGTCCAGGAGCAGAGCATTGTGCACCTAATGGAACAGGTCATGTTAGAGGGTCTGTGTTAGTTTGATGCAGCAAATGTTGAAGGCTGTGCTCCGGTCCCTGCTGTTCCTCCATACACATATATGCACAGCTGATGATGTCATCAGCAGTTTCTGATTACTCAGTGTGTGTAAGATGTCAGAGATCTGCTGTATAACCACTGTTACAGCTTAAACCTGATTCAGAGCCCCACGCAATGCCGATGTCAGTCATTTTCAGCTACTGCGAATGCACGAAAATCCGTAAAAACTCCTACAGCGCATGCGTTACACAGTGTGTGTGCGCACAGTGGCACTATTATTATTGAGACGCATAGTGACAGAAATGTCTAGTAAAAGTGCTGGGCATTCCTGGGTGGTGCATGGGAGGTGGCTCGATCGTTCACTTTGGAGTGCATACTCATTAGGAAAATCTGCCATAGGGCTGGTGCAAGTTTTGATGGTGGCATCTAAAGATGCCAGGCGCTAATACAGCATCTGTGGGCTAATACAGTGGGCGTCTCAGAAATGTCTGGGTTGCATTGATTCAGGTAAGGAGGGCAGAAGACTTAAATTTATTGCATTAATGGCCTGATTCTGAGGTGGTCGCAGTGTCGATATCAGACACAATGGAGCGATTTTTGGCTTCTGCTCATCCACCAAAGCAGCAATGCACGAGCGAGTTTGAGATGGCGGTGGCACCAAGGACTTAATTGCAAAGTGAGTGACAGGTAGTCAGCGTTTGGCAGAGGTATCAGGGGGTAGTTAGAAAAATGCAGGTGTTTTGGGATGGTTTTCTGGGTGTTCCCTAGTGAGCCTCTACCAATTCGTACACAGCTGGAAGGGCCCCAGCGTCTTAGGTGAGACATTCTGAGACAGCATAGGGTTGCTCAGGGGTTCGATGTGTGACCGATGTTTCCTCTTTTGTATGTACTATAAGTGGCGGATGTGAGATGCCGGAGGTGGGAGTCACTGTGAACAAGACAGCAGCTGAGCAATTAGCATATTTTCACAAGTCCGATGCATACGGAATCACAGTCTGATTTGCATGCACCTCTCAATCAGGTCCTAAATCACAGTTCATACGGCATAAAAAGCTAACTGGTTTTCACCTGTACTAAGTAATACTAGGATAAGACAAATATACAATATATTCATAATTAATCAGCTACTTACAAAATGGGGTTTCTAGTATATTTGGCACAAAACAATTTTTATGTATTTATTATTTCTCAATATACATAGGTTAAGTCAGAAGTTCCCAAACTCATTCCTCAAAGCTTCCTAACAGTCCAGGTTTTAAGGATATCCATGCTTGACCACAGATGACTTAATTAGTACCTCAGTCAATTTGATTTAACCGTCTTTGCTCGATCATGGATATCTCTAAAACCTGAACTGTTGGGGTGCCTTGAGGTTCGCGTTTGGGACCCTCTGGGTTAAGTTATAAATAAAATCCTAAAAATGTATACAACAATACACCAACCATAATGTCTTCTGGATGTTAAAATCACTGTTTTGTAATAATATAGCAATATAGAAATCTTTAATTTGTTAAATGAATATTTTATTACAGGTAGCACCGACTATGACATACTTTGCTGAAAGCAGGAAGGAATATATACGATGTATTTTGATAAGGCATGAAACTGCAATCTACATCCCAAGCTGCAATTTAGTCCTTTCAGCTGATTGAGTTCTTTCCTGAATTACAGAGGCGGTGCAGCTGGGGCACTATTCAAAATCTGTTTCCGACCCCAGCACCATAATTTAACATTACTATAAAAAAAGGACATCTGTTCTGCTGTGCTGGATTATGCAATAAAGTCTGACACTTGCATTTTTATAGGACCACTTGCATGTTTCTCAGTGTATTACAGCTTATAGGAAAGAAGATTTCAGGCAGTCAGTTCATGATGTTTATCTTTCAATGTCCAAAAAATAAGTGAAGTGCTTGTTACAATTTTAATTGAGAATTAATCCAAAGAATCTTGGCACAGAAACGTACAGAATAATTCTATTTGTAGTGTACCATAATAATTATTCTTTCTTGCCTTTTTGTTATTCAGCACTAATCTTTTTTATCAGCCCACACTAGGGGTCTATTTATCAATATCCAACTCTAGCTAACAAGCTGTATTATAGTGTTGCGCTAGTATTTAACATGAGGAGTCCTTTTGAAAAACCCGCTCCTCTACATGTATTTTCTCCTTGGCTATCATTGCTGATGAAGGGTTATAGTAAACATAGGAATCTATGTACTAAGCCTCGGAGAGAGATAAAGTACCAACCAATCAGCTCCTAACTGCCATGTTACAGGCTGTGTTTGATAAAAAAAACAGGAGCTGATTGGTTGTCACTTTATCGCCATCCTCTTTATCTCTCTTCAAGGCTTAGTACATAAACCCCATGGTCGTTTGAATTAAGGAATAAAGTGACACCTCTCCAGCATTGCTGGCCCCCCAATGCGAGGCATAGGTAATGCCATGTCAAGGTAGGTGCACATCCGAGAAAGGGCTTTTCTGAGAGTCACATATAGACCCAAAGCTAGGTTAGCTCCTATTAAATAGAACTTTTGATTTATATAGTGCTATTATCAAGTAGTTTCGAGGTAATTTACGTTTAAGCAGCAGAGTTTGCCAGATATCACATAATTATTTGGTAAATTAATAGAGACTGTCATGTGTATAGAATAAAGTGCACCTAGATGACTTATACCCCAATTTGTATGCACAATGTTAATCTGAATATAGAAACATTGTACATTTTTACAAACAGTTATTTCCTATTTTAATACTTTTTAATAGAAAACACATTGGCAGATATGTAGCAAAGCCAGTATGATTGTAGCACGGATGTCTTACTAATGTATATGGCTAGGTCAGTAATGACCCATATCACCATGGCAACTACTGTAGATTGTGCTACTGTACATCCAAGTACAAGAGTTTCTGTTAGAACTAGTAAACAAATGTCTTTGACAGCTAAAAAGAGGACATCTGATGAATTTCCCATTAATCCCCTGTGCTTCCATGTGCCTGATTTAGTAGAAAATGAGAGGAAGATAGAGTAGAGAAAAAATACGGGTAATATGTAAGGATGTTTAATGGCTAATAGTGTTGATACAGTATGGCATAGTGCATTGATATGATAATTGTCTTTGCACCTCATTAGTAGATGACATCATTATAAGAGATACTGGGCATTATTTATTTGTGATAGAAGCCTCAATCCCTGTAGTTGTTTTAGAGTTAGGTAATGGTTATATATTGAGCAATTACTATAAGGTTTGCAAAATCACAAGGATTGGAAAAAGATCACTACACAGGAATTCTGAATGCTTACACCGTTGCCAGCAGCAATGTTAGCAAAATGGCACTACCAGCAGCTGGTAGCTAGGAGCTAGTGACATGGTTGTCTGCATGGTAATGAAGCAGACTCTGCCAGGCCAGACCCTATCACTATTCCCATACATTTCTGGTCCCAACAGTGGGCCTGAGTCAGTAGCATGCACTGCTGATCGCAGATTCCCGATTATCGGGAATATGCGCAGGCTCCTGTATACTAAAAAAAATTGTTTTCTAAGAAATCATAAATATACATCTACAAGGGGCAAGATTGATCCCTATCTTGAATGTGGAAGGATACATACATAAATTAGGAGTAAAATAATTCATATGAATTATTACAATTATCATTAATAATTATACTTCAGCAATAAACTGTACATCTAGTAAACATGATTATGTCCAATAAAGGGCTGTGTTTGTGATTTAGTACATAATAATGTTATTTTCTATGGTTTGCAGAAAATGTGGTTTGCTAAAGTGAGAGTTAGTTCAGTGAAATTGTGACACAGAAAAGTGAATGAAGATTGTTGGTATTTAATTAACTGAGCTCAAGATGAGAAAGCAACAAAAGTGCCAAAGTAATCCTCTGGTGATGATATTTACACAGTCCACAAATTCAAAGCTGGGTACACACTATATAATCGTGCGACCCAGTGTATTGATAAATCGTACACGCTGTACACACCATACAACGGTGCAATGTATCATTACATACTGCATGTAACAGCACCACATCGTTCATTACAGTGTCCCATTTGACGTGCAGGACAGCAGATGGGACGATGCAATGAATAACGGCAGGGAATGACGTATCATACTCACTATATGATGTGTGCGATATATCGCTCGATCCACGCTGGAAAGATATATTGTACAATATATTGTAAAGTATGTACCCAGCTTTAGTTTAGGGAACAAATAATATCTTTTTTTTGTACTCTACTCATAATAAGGCCATATGCCTGTTATATTGATGATGCTGGAAAAAAATCTAGAAGTTCAGTGGTGGATTTTACCTAGGGGCTGCAGGGCTGCAGCCCCCGCCCTGTAAAATCCACAGCCACCTGTGTTCCCATCCCCATATCCTCCGTATGCGAATTAGCAGCCCTCCGTACATCACCTAATGCAGCCCTTAGCCGATGGCGTTTTCTGCGCATCTTTTTTTGTGTGGCTTTTATTTTCTTGCGCATGCGCATGGAATAAAGTGGACCAAGCACTGCTGCCGCCGCTAAAAGGGTGTAGTAATCGCCGCTGTAAAAGTTAGATCTTTTTTTATAAATAAGTTAACAAATGTCAGCTGTTATACATTATTATGCAAAATGTAATGTTTATAATAAAAAAAAAAATTCTAAATGTTTTTAAATATTTACAGGTCCATCATAGAAGAGTGACCACAGCAGGAGTAATCAGAAAGGCTCCTATGTACTTACTTTGTATTCCCGGCATTAGGTTTCTTTCTTCTGAAGATACTGAGGAAAGTGTTTGATCTGCAAGGTGTTTTTCCATCCCCGACATGCATACGTACAACATCAGAGGTGGTGAAAGCACTTCGAACGTTCCTCTCAGGTTTGGCAATAATAATATACATCTTGGGAGTGAACATACAGCCCAAAGCAACTGTGACACTAAGACTGACAGCAAATGATGTGGTAATAATTTTGTAGTTGCTCCCAAAATAAATTGGGACAAATGCTAACCAGATAATACAGGTAGTGTACATCGTAAATGCAATGTATTTAGCTTCATTGAAATTAGCTGGAACATTGCGAGTCTTGAATGCATAGTAGGTGCAGCTCATAATAAGAAGTCCATTGTAGCCAAGAGGGGCCACTACACCTAAATTACTAGTATTACAGATCAAATAGACTTCTTTAATGCTTGGGTAAGAGAGGATTGGCATAGGGGGCTCCATGATAATTAAGGTAACCACCAATGTAAGTTGCATGCTAATCAACATTGAGGCGATGATCACTTGGGCGCAGGCGCTCATAAAACGGGGTTTACGAGTACAGATCTTCTTCTTGCTTCCTGCTAGTATTCGAGCAATGCGATTGGTTTTGGTCACCAGAGCAGAGTAGCACATTGCCGAGGAGAGGCCAACCAAGAGCCGCTGCAAATAACAGGAGGTTATGGTGGGCCTGGCGATCAGTGTGAATGGGCATATGTAACCAAGGAAAATCCCAGCCAGTATAATGTAGCAGAGTTCTCGGCTTGAAGATTTAACCACAGGGGTGTCTCTGTAGAGTATGAAAATCAAGGTAACAAACATGGTGATGAGGATGCCCACACAGGAAAACACCACAGCAATGACGGATTCAATGTCCCTCCATTGTAGACATTTAATTTCTATCGGCTCACAACCTGTTAATAAAAAATAAAGAAAGAAAGAAATCATTTTGCTGCTTACAAACACCTCTTTCAGACATAAAATCCTAGCTATAACTCTGCTCGGACCCGTGACACTGAGCATGGGTTGAAGCCTAGGATCATATGGGTGACGACCGGAGTTATACATTTGTCACCCAGGTCTTCCAGTGACCCGGGTCTTCCGGCATTAAATGGGTGCTTGGAGATGATGTAATCTCCAAGTGCTACTGTTCCTGGCCAAACAGTTTCTTTTAGGCATGACCCAGGTCATCAAGATCCGGGTTCGCACCTTTCACATATGAACTGGGTTGTTGCCCCTGGGTGCTAGTCCTGGGAAAAACCCTGATAGCGACCAAGGTCGCAGACCCGGGACTGCAAACCCGGGTCAGACAATTCAGACATACGGCAGACACGGGTCAATGCGGATTTGCATGCAAAAACCCGAGTTTTTGGCCTATGTCTGAAAGGCATATCAGAAAGTGTATGTAAAAGTTTGTGCTCATATATAGCTAAGCATTATTATATATTTTTTCTTTTAATAATTCAAATTATTAAAGCTATACAGCTAAAAGAGAACACTCAAAACTCTATTTACATAAAACATTTTCTAAAGTCTACCATGTCACTGGGGATCAATCAGGGTAATTAACAAAGCACACACAATGTTTATCACAAAATGTATACCACAAAATGCCTCTTCAACATCACTGGTCCCCTATTGCTGGGTATGCGTAATGCAAGATCTCAAGATGGCGTTAACTAGTGGCAAAAATCTAGGCTACTTGTTGCCTGATTTAGCCATGGCCAGGGAAGACTATAGGGATAGGTTTCAATTACTGGGTTACTGCCAGAGGCTATCTGTCACAGACTGCCAGTCTCTGCATTCTATTGGGTAATCATTAGGGTCCCCCAACTCAAATGCTGCTCTTGTCCCATGGGGCATGTGGCCATGTTATTTTTTATTTAAAAAAATTAGCATTACCAATTTACTTACTTTATAACGGTTTAGAAACCTACTTTAAAGCCTTTTTGCTTGAATAGAAATGGATAGATCATTTTAGACAGATAAATGTGGTTAGGCAACCTCTGCTCTTCATATAACTGTAGCCTAGCCTTCTTTGTTATTCAGTTTTAATACTTTTTGATCAAAGGGCCTCTAACTTTTTTTGTGTAATTTAATCCAAACTATAGAATGCATCAAACATACAGTAGGTTTACTTCAGGCTGAGATTCAGCAGGATGATTAGCTTAAGAACAAACAATACACTTTTTAGCAGATGCTGTTGATCAGTTATACGTTAAGCAAATACATTGTTGCACAACAAAATGGAAATGGAAATTGCTTTACTAATCAATTCACTACATAAGCGCACAGTTTGTTTAAGGTAATCTCCATCTGCTTGGCACTTTCTACAATATCACCTTATGGTGTTTTTGTGATATCCTGGTGTGAAACATAACAGTCGTTTCTGTGGATTATACAAAGTAGTTACCAGCAACATTTTATGCAGCCCAAGTGACAATTTGCTTTATACGAGACTATATATTTACAAAATTTTGGTTTTTTAGAAGTGGAGATGTTGCCCATAGCAACCAATCAGATTCTACTTAACATTTATCTAGCACCTTCTAGAAGATAATAGCTAGAATCTGAATGGTTGCTATGGGTAACATTTCCAATCCTAAAAACCTGCACTTTAGTAAATATACGCCTAGTAGTTGGGGAGAATTTTATTGCCACAATCATCATTGGAGCATAAAAAAAATATTAATTGTGCTACATGCAATATTTATATTTCAATATTTGTCCTATTATCAGGAGTCTAAAATAATAAAAAATTTTGATCATCACAAAATCAGAAGCTATTTGCAGTAAGTAATGCATTGTAACATTAAGTATACTATCTACAGTGGTTATAATAGTTATTCACACCCTTCGGCTTTTTCACATTTTGCTGTGTTACAACATGGAAATAATTATGGATTTAATTGAAATTTATTCCCACTAAGCAACACAAAGTACTCGAAAATATGAAAACAAAAACATTAACCATTTATCAAACCTAATTAGGAACACAATACTGAAAATAATAGTACAATCACCATTGGCAGCAGTTTATCTCTGGGTCTATTCAGGTAATTGTCTATCAGTTTTGCACATCTAGTCACTGGAATTTGAGCCCATTTTTCTTCTCAAAATTACTAAGCTCCATCAAGTTGGATGGTGATTGTTATAAATGCTCATTTAGATTGAGATCTGGGCTTTGACAAGGCTTCTTCAGGATATCAACCTTCGTCTCATTCAACCACTTCGTGGTGGCTTTTGCTTTATGATTTGGGTCACTGTCATGTCTTGTAACCTGCATCAAGTTTTCCTCCTGGATTTTTCTGAACACTGCTCCATCTATCTTCCTCTCTATTTTTATGAGCTTTCTAGTCCCTTCTGGAGCGAAGGATCCACACAGCGTGATGCTGCCACCTCCATACATCAGTGTAGGGATGGTGTTTTCACTGTGATGTGCAGTGTTAGGTTTGTACCAAGTATAGCACTTAGCAATGTGATCGAAGAGTTCAATTTTAGTCTCATCAGACCATAGACTTTTACTCCACATAGTCATGTCTCTTACATGTCTTTGGGAAAACTATAGCTGGAATTTGATTTTAGTTTGCTTTTTACAAGAGCTTTCTTCTTACCACCTCCCCATACAACCCAGAGCTATATAAGTCCTGTGCATAGTTACTCCTATCTTGGGTATGGATGGCTGTAACTCCTTCAGAGTTGCCATTGGCCTCTTATTGGCCTTTCTATTACAAGTCGGCAGCACAACTTCTCACTCTCCGACACTGCGGACATCGTGTCCACTACTTCTGCCTCCCATGTGCGAACTGCACCACCGGTTTCTAGGCAACCTGGACGCTGGATGACGTCACGGGTTACTGGGAACATAGGATGATCATCCATTAATCTGATTTGTTCCTCATCCTTTTTATACCAAGCAGTATCCTCATGGCTTTGCCAGCTATAGCATCTCCATACGTGCCCTTCCGGTTCCTATTGCTAGACTCAGCGTTAAATGTGATTATCTCCCAGCCTTGCTGCATGGTCTACGAGTGTCCCAGAACCTGTTATTTCAAGTGGATTCCCTCTTTTCAGCTACCATGTTGCTTGCCCAGCACTCAAGCTGCACCAACGGCTCTCAAGCCTCACCACTGGCATTCAGCCGCACCTCCGGCTCTCAAAGCCGCATCACGTCACCAGGTCTCAAGCCACACTACTGGCATTCAGCTGCACCTCTGGCTGGCAAAGCCGCATCATATCACTGGCTTTCAAGCCACACTACCAGCATTCAGCCGCACCTCTGGCTCTCAAAGCCATATCTCATCACCGGCTCTCAAGCCATACGACCGGCATTCAGCCGCACCTCCGGCTCTCAAAGCTGCATCACATCACCAGCCCTCAAGCCACACCACCGGCACTCAGCCGCACCTCCAGCTCTCAAAGCCGCATTACATCTCCGGCTCTCAAGCCACACTACCGGCATTCAGCCGCACCTCCAGCTCTCAAAGCAGCATCAGATCACCGGCTTTCAAGCTACACCACCGGCACTCAGCTGCACTCCCGGCTCTCAAAGCCATATTGCCTCACCAGTTCTCAAGCCACACTATCGGCTGCACCTCCAGCCCCCGAAGCCGCATCACACCACTAGCTCTCTAGCCACACCACCAGCACACAGCCGCATCTCTGGCTGTCTATCCGCTCCATTAGCTGGACTTACTATGCTTAGATCACCAGCCCTTTAGCTGTCACATTTACTGCGGTCTTCCTAGGGGATCTGTGTAAACCTCTACTACCCCGAGTTTAAGTCCAGGTGGCCGCCTAACTACTTTGAATGTAATTAGTTCTAAGGGAACAGCGGGCGGTTGTTAGTGGCAGAAGACCTCATCCATTAGGTTCTAGGGGTTTACAAGGGGTACCCTAGGTAAACGTAACACTTCTTACTACAGCTCATCTCCTCTGTTCACTCAATTTTGAAGGATGGCCTGTTCTAGGCAGTTTCACATTCCCCATTTGTTTTATGGTGGACATACTGTAACTGTGCTTCTATATTCAGTGCCTTGGAAATATACTTGTACCATTTTCCTAAAAGATACTTTTCAATGACCTTGTGCCAGATCTGCTTGGAATGTTCTTTTGTCTTTATTATTTAGTATTTGCTTGGAAATGCACTAACTACCTGTTTGTACTCAGAGAGACAGATGTATTTATGCTGCAATCATTTGGCACACCTTATCTGCACACAGGTGAGCTCCAATATACTATTTATGTGACAGTTGAAGAAAAGTTGTTACTTCAGGGGATATCCACAATGGATATATTAATGCAACTTATTTCAGTTTTTTGTTCCTAACTAATTTTGACAAAAGGTTGAGTTCATTTATTTGCTACATTATTGTGTACTTTGTGTCGATTAGTAGGAATACATTTCAATTAATTTCATCATGGTTCCATGTTGTAACATAGCAAACTGTGAAGTCGGTGAACAGGGCCGGCTCGAGGCTCTGTTCGACCAGTGAGGTTGAACAGGGGCACCACCTCATAGAGGGTGCTCCCCTCCCAACCTTCCCAATTTTCAGCAGGAGAGTCCCATTCTCCGGGCACTGCCCCACTGTTCCAGGGAGAGGGCTGGGGGCAGCCCAGCTACTGAAGGAGTGCTGGGCTCGCCCCCAGCCTGACGTTAAATGGGAGGCATGCCATAAGAGCACGCTCCCAATTAGAGTAATTTAGGGGATGTGGCCTATGGTAATAATGTCACTCCCCCTTTTCAGACATGGGTAGGGGGCGTCAGGCCCTCCTTGAGCCGGCCTAGGGGTGAATACCTTTTAATAGGCACTGTATTACTGAGCAACTTTGCTAACACTTTACTATACAGATATGCACAGCTACATTGTTGCCACTTGCACGGAAAATAGCGCCACGCATGGTGCGAGTCATGCACCCACGAACGGTAATGCACACTGCGTTTGCATCCGCGACCCCATAGGATTGCACGGTGCAATCACAGTGTGCCCCATAGCGCACCGTAGCATATGCAGCCGTGGATAATTGCGTGGCACGATGTGTGCGCACATTTGTAGCGCGAGCAGCAACGATGTAAGTCAGAGGTTCCCAAACTCCACCATTACAGTCCAGGTTTTAAAGATATCCATGCTTCAGCACAGGTGACTTAATTACTTCCTTAATCAATTTGATATAACCATCTGGATTCAAGCATGGATCTCCTTAAAACCTGGACTGTAATCTGCGGAGTTTGGGAAACTCTTCTATAAGTTATTTCTATACTCAAGTGTATACATTACATGAATGTTGGTGAGGGACTGTAGTAATTTATTGCTCCAGAACATGCCTTGCTCACTCTGGGCCTTATTCAGAGCCGCTCGCTAGATGCGATCACTCGCACGATGTGTATGGAAATTGCGTAGGCAGTGCTGCCGCACAGCAATGCATTAGCATGCCCAGTATTTCTTAGAGAGCGATCATATAGTGTATGCAGACACCCACCAGCCTGTTTTAATACACACACTTGTGCACGTCATGTCCAGGAAGTGTATGCAACCATTGGTACATCGGATGCTATCGCAGAGCTTGACCATACCCTGCCGCAAGCACTGCGAGCACTTCAGTGTAAAAACAAGCCAGGTGACATGTACTATGATGTTGTCTTTTAATTATGCACACCTCTAAAACGCTGTTGAGATGCTCAGGCACACCTGCGTTTTCACCTCCACTCCCCCTGTTTTAATGGCCAGCCCCTGTTACCACCTACAAACGGCTTCCACTGTCACTCACTCTACTGGGCTGTCTCTGCGCAGCAAGCAAATGCATTGTGAATTTTCACTAAGGTATGCGCATGCGCACTGCGATGAATGCGCACAATGCATACACATTGCATGTTAGCGAGCTGGTCTGAATGAGCTCCTCTGTTCTGAGTAGTTTTGTGGTCAATCTTTGGAAACAGACATTTTCGGAGATGTACTGTATGAAGTAAGTAATGGTAGTATGTTTTAAACCAGTACCATAACAAACATTGGAGATACCTGCTGCGGTCCCTTGGTCCTCAGTAGTCTGGTCAAAGCACAATTCGCCAGGTGTGGCTCAGTCTGTGGTTTATATTTATTAAAGTTAATTTTTGTTTTTGTGGTCGTTATTCCGTAAGGTTTGCAATCCGCCCATTTACTAAAATCCAAGCCGACTTAAAACAAACAAATTGACAGACTATAGAACAACTATTAGTTATTTTTCGTAGACAAGTACACAATACAAACGTCAGATTTAATAAGGATTGGGTTGCAGAAGCGACCAAACCCGAGGTAAGTTTATGTAAAGCACTGCACAGGTCACTATGATCTGTGTTTGCTTAATATGTTTAATTACGGTTAAAATGAAGAATAAAATGGCATGGCATGGAAATTAGGGGGAAAAAAACAATGTGGGAACCACCCTATTTTTCAGTAACTAGCACTAGGGTGAACCAGCTGTCGCAGCCGATGCTTGAGCAGGGGCGACACTGGACCTCATTCAGAGGTGCTCGCAAAATGCAAGTGCTCGCTCTGAATGAGGGCGGCTTCATCTATTTTTTGGGCCGGCCTCCTGGCCGCTCGCTAGACTGTGGGTGACCACCCACAGCTTTAGCGAGCGGCCAGGTTGATGGTCGCAATGGTCAAGACCATCGCGACCATCGGGGCTTGCGACGAGACCCTTGTGGTAGGGTCTCATCTGCTGCAAGCCCCAGTGAGCTTTCGGCTCTATTAGAGCCAGAAGCTCACCACTGACATCACGAGTGATGTCAGTGGGGCCGCCCCCAAACGGCAGGCATTTAGTCGGAAACGCCTCTGTTTGGCAAGCCACCCCCTGCCCCGCCTACAAAACGGTGTGAGCTGTCGGTCACCATCGACAGCCGCCCCTTTTGTAGTAAGCCCCGGAGCGAGAGAATTTCTCTCTCACTCCGGGGCTTGTGCACGCACAGTGCGGCCGCTGCACGAGCGCAGGGCCTCTACATTGACCTGCTTGTGAGCAAGCGGGTCTGAATGAGACCCACAGTGTGGAGTCCTCCTGCCATAACTGCAGCAAGCCCCAAGAACAGAACCTTGGGGAACACCTACTGTAATTGGAAGTGGGGGGGAAGAGGAGTCATGAGAAGAGACAGAGAAGGTTCGGTCAGAGGAATAGGAGGACAGTCAGGAAAGGGCAGTGTCACATAGACCAAGGGAGTGAAGGATTTGCAGGAGGATAGGGTGACCCACAGTGTCAAAAGCAGCAGAGAGGTTAAGGAGAATGAGCAGAGAATAATGGCCCTTGGATTTGGCAGCAAGGAGGTCATTGCTGACTTTCATGAGAGCATTCAGTGCAGTGGAGAGAACGGAAGCCAGACTGAAATGGATTGAGCAAGTAGAGAGTGGGAGGAAAGAAAGGCGGTAAGGTGGTTGTAAACAATACACTCAAGGAGTTTGGAGACAAAAAAGAGGAGAGAGATGGGTCAGTAGTTGGAGAGATCAAAGGTATGTTTTTTAAGAATGGGGGAGACAAGGGCATGTTTAAATGCAGAAGGGACAGTGGTAGATGAGAGGGAGAGATTGAGGAGATGGGTAAGATGGGAACAGGCAGAAGGAAAGGTAGCGGAGGAGATGGGAAGGGATAGGGTCAAGGGGAGAAGTGGAGGGGGGAATTGACCGGATGAGGGTCATGATTTCCTCTCCAGATACAGGAGAGAAGGAAGTCAGAGTTGGTAAGATGGACGGGGAGGTGTGGTCTGGGAAAGAAGGGATGGTGCTGAGGATCTGGTGGGATATGATATACTGACATATGGAGTAAATATTAGATGTAAAGTAGGTGGCAAAGTCAAGGGCAGAGAGTGAGAAGCGAAGGGCAGAGGAGGGAGTTGAAAGTGGCAATGAGACACCAAGGGTTTGAGAACTGGGAGGACATGAGATTCCTGAAATATGACCATTTAGAGGGGATCGGTATGAAATACCGCTGGCCCCCTTCTCGACAGTTCGAATCCCAGGAGTGGCAGGCCGACAGAAGCAGAGTTCGGAAGCCCGACAGCGCTGGAAATCCTGATCATCCTAAAGGTAAGTAAAAACTAACCTAGCTTAACCCTCTAACCCTAACCCTCCTTAGGGGTGCCTAACCCTAACCTCCCCCACAAGTGCCTAAACCTAATCCCCCCTCTAAGTGCCTAACCCTAACCCCCCCTTCCCCGCTGCCTAAACCTAAGTCCTCCGGGGAGGGTGCCTAACCCTAAGTCCCCCCTGGGGGTGCCTAACCCTAACCCTCCCTCCCCCTAGCCTAACCCTCCCGGGGGGGTGCCTAACCCTAAGTCCCCCCGGCTGCCCTAAACCTAACCCTCCACCCCCATGGCTGTCCGCTCGTGGTGCCCGGCACCCCTTCGATCGGGATGCCGGGCAACGGACTCCCGGCGTCGGGAAAATGACAGGCATCTAGATACAGATGCCTGTCATTTAACCCTCGCTGGGATAAAGCAGTCGGGAAGCCGGCTGTCGGGATTAAGACAGCCGGTTTCCCAATTGCAACCCGTTTAGAGAGGGACAGGGCAGCACTAGGATGAGGGTTGTGATTTACTACTTTATGCTAATTTGAGGAGCTATAGGTCTAATGCAATGGTTCATGCATCTGCAAGCAGACACCAGTGCTGCCAATTGATTATACACAATCCACCACAACTGTCATCATTAGTGTCACGACCAGGGCTGCGTGTGGCTGGGGTCAGCGAACCTTACCTGTCCAGATGCTCTGGCGGGGTACCTTTGGTGAAGGGTGCGGGCAAATGGAGATCTGCACTGCATGCCACGGGGTCCTGGGGCACAGTGTCCTGGAAGCTGGTCTGAGTATGGGTCACTGTGGCAGTGCTGCTGCACGACATGGGCGTCGCCATCTTGCATTGCATCAGGTAACACACTTTAGCCAATCCGGTCAGAGCATTATTGGGAGTCGTAGCAACCATAATGCACTTCCTCTGGGTATTTAAGGGCTGAGCTGCAGTCCTTTCTTTGCCAGTGCAACATTATTCCCAGTGCAAGCTGGGTGCTAGTTCTCTGAGCTCCTTTGCTGTTTACCTAATCCTAGCCCGGTTACTCACGTCTCTGATTGCTCCAGGTTCCAGTTTTCCTCGTTAACCCTTTGTGTGCCAGCAGCGCTACTTCCAGCAACCCCCCCTAGATGGGTTTCTGCTTAAATATCCTGACTGTCGGTGTTCTTCCCCGGCTATCCATTTACCTGTTGTCCGTCCCCGCAGGCCTTATTGGGTACACTTCCATCAGAGCCACTCTCTGCCAGCGGGCCACCCATGAGTAACACAAGAGATCTATCAGAAACAGGCTTCCTTTCTCCGTATGCACCACTCAGAATCAAACCAAGCTTTAGCAACATGACCACAACACTCCCATGATACTCCCACAAGTCAGTGTGGTTACCTGCAATATCTTTGTCACTGCATTGGAGATTGTACAATATGTTGTTATGAGTTAGTAGGTGTACAGGAAACTGGGGGTGTGGTGGTGGTGGATTGGGGGGGGGTTGGTTCAGACTTTTAGGACCAAAACATTTTTGCAAATAAAACTAGCTGTATTTTGGATTGAATATTCCTTTATAACTGCAATCAGTGAATAATTGCTGAAAACCTCTTGGCTGACTGAGACACACTTTGGAGGAGATGTTTTAACTCTATGCACATTGTTTGTTGCCCAAGAGAAGAATCATGTATACAGTGTATATAACTGACATCTCTCACCTGTCAGTCTAGGGTTGGGCCACCAGCCCAGATCACAAGCCTTGCACGTGAACTCATCCTGCACAAATTCATTCTCCTTGCACGGGGTACATATCCAACAGCAGCTCACTTCACCCTTCCTTATTACCTGTTTTAAGGAAATTAAAACCAAAGTAAAGTGTAACTACAGGATGAAGCACATTACTTCAAGAGTTTTGTATCAAATGCTTGGTAGAAAATCCAGATATTGAGGGAGGTGTATCAAGCCTTCTAAAGAGTGGAGAAAAGGACAATTTGAGAAGTTGCCCATAGCAACCAATCAGCTTCTACCATTTATTTTATAGAATGTACTAATAAATGATAGCTAGAACCTGATTGGTTGCTATGGGAAACATTTCCAATTGTCCACATCTCCACTCTTAAGAAAGTTTGATACATTTCCCGCTCAGTGTGGGTGGCATAGGAGTTGCTGAACCTCAGCATCTGTATTTTATACAGTATATATGAGACTGCAAAATTACCAATCTTCACACAGGCTTGTTCACCATGGCAGTGTGGTCAACTTTTGGTATTTATGCTGGTTATCAAAACTTAAGGTGCATACACACGGAACGATTTCTTTAACGATTTGTCGTTCAGTTTCTGAGTTATAACGATGAACGATAATCGTTCAAACTAGGGGTGAGCGGGTTCGGATTTCTGAAATCCGAACCCCCCCGAGCCCCCCCGATCCGAGTCCGATCCGAGTCAGGCTCGACTTTTCCCGCCTGACTCGGATTCTGAAATCGAGGCAAAACGTCATCTTCCCGCCTTCCGAGTCTCGCGGGTTTTGGATCCTATATAAGGTACCCACGTCGGCGCCATTTTCTCACTCGGCTGTGGACAGTGAAGAGGGAGGGTGGGAGTTAGGGCTGTGTAGTGTAGTGTAGTGTAGTGCTGCTGTTGTCCACTACTTCAAAGTCCATAGGGGCTGGCTGTGTTGTGCTGTGCTGCTGTTGTTAATAGGGGCTGTGTCCACTACTTCAAAGTCCATAGGGGCTGGCTGGACTGTGTTGTGCAGTCAGTTCTCCATAGGGGCTGTGTCCACTCCAAAGTCCTGTGCAGTGGCCCAGTCCTAAAGAGGTGCTGTAGTGTTGTCCAGGGGGTGCTCTGTCCATCAGGGGTGCTCCCCCCAAGTGCTAAAAAAATAATATATTTTCTGTGTTTGTGAATTGTGTGCGCAGTAGCCGCACGTGCATCAACAAAGTAGTGCCAAGCGTGCGCCTGTGTCATAAGTAAAGGGCCGGCTGGCTTGACCGTTAAGGGTGCTGTAACCCCCGAAAGTACACTCCAGTCCAAACCAAAAAAAAAATTATTTTCTGTGTTTGTGAATTGTGTGCGCAGTAGCCGCACGTGCATCAACAAAGTAGTGCCAAGCGTGCGCCTGTGTCATAAGTAAAGGGCCGGCTGGCTTGACCGTTAAGGGTGCTGTAACCCCCAAAAGTACACTCCAGTCCAAACCAAAAAAAAAATTATTTTCTGTGTTTGTGAATTGTGTGCGCAGTAGCCGCACGTGCATCAACAAAGTAGTGCCAAGCGTGCGCCTGTGTCATAAGTAAAGGGCCGGCTGGCTTGACCGTTAAAGGTGCTGTAACCCCCGAAAGTACACTCCAGTCCAAACCAAAAAAAAAATTATTTTCTGTGTTTGTGAATTGTGTGCGCAGTAGCAGCACGTGCATCAACAAAGTAGTGCCAAGCGTGCGCCTGTGTCATAAGTAAAGGGCCGGCTGGCTTGACCGTTAAAGGGTGCTGTAACCCCCAAAGTACACTCCAGTCCAAACCAAAAAAAAAATTATTTTCTGTGTTTGTGAATTGTGTGCGCAGTAGCCGCACGTGCATCAACAAAGTAGTGCCAAGCGTGCGCCTGTGTCATAAGTAAAGGGCCGGCTGGCTTGACCGTTAAAGGGTGCTGTAACCCCTGAAAGTACACTCCAGTCCAAACCAAAAAAAAAATTATTTTCTGTGTTTGTGAATTGTGTGCGCAGTAGCCGCACGTGCATCAACAAAGTAGTGCCAAGCGTGCGCCTGTGTCATAAGTAAAGGGCCGGCTGGCTTGACCGTTAAAGGGTTCTGTAACCCCCAAAGTACACTCCAAACCAAAAAAATATATATTTTCTGTGTTTGTGACTTGTGTGCACTGTGGCTGCACGTGCATCAACAAAGGAGCAGCGCCAAGCGTGCGCCTGTGTCCCATAAGTAAAAAGCCGGCTGGCTCATTTCTTAAAGGGTGGTGTAACCCACAAAGTGCACTACTCTCCAGCAAAAATAAAAAAATATTTTCTGTGTTTGTGTGCGCTTTAGCCGCACGTATATATATCAATATAACATAAATGGAGGACCAAACTTTCTGTGATAAAAATAAAATAGGGAAAGATCAAGAACCACTTCCTACTAGTGCTGTTGCTGCTGCTGGGAGTTGTTCATCATCCCAGAGAGGAAGTAGGAACATCACTACTTTTACTAAACAATTGACCCTCCAACAGTCCCTAGCGATGAGGATGAAGTACGACAGCAGTCATCCTGAAGCAAAACGTATAACTGAGGCCTTGACTGCTATGTTGGTGTTAGACGTGCGTCCGGTATCCGACATTAGTGCAGTGGGATTTAGACAATTGATGGAGGTAGTGTGTCCTCGGTTCCAAATCCCGTCTAGATTCCACCTGCATCCTCAAAGCAGCAGCGACAAGCGTGCGTCTGTCTGTTAAAGGGTGGTGACACCCTCAAAGTGTGCTACACAAACAATTAAAATATTGTTCTTTTTTTTTCTGTCTTTGTGAAATGTGTGGGATGTAGCCGCACCTGCATCCTTAAAGCAGCAGCGACAAGCGTGCGTCTGTCTGTTAAAGGGTGGTGACACCCTCAAAGTGTGCTACACAAACAATTAAAATATTGTTATTTTTTTTCTGTCTTTGTGAATTGTGTGGGCTGTAGCCGCACTTGCATCCTTAAAGCAGCAGCGACAAGCGTGCGTCTGTCTGTTAAAGGGTGGTGACACCCTCAAAGTGTTCTACACAAACAATTAAAATATTGTTCTTTTTTTTCGGTCTTTGTGAAATGTGTGGGCTGTAGCCGCACCTGCATCCTTAAAGCAGCAGCGACAAGCGTGCGTCTGTCTGTTAAAGGGTGGTGTAACTCTCAAAGTGCTCCAAAAAATAAAAAACTATTTTTTTTGTGTTTGTGACTTGTGTGCGATGTAGCCGCACTTGCATCCTCAAAGCAGCAGCGACAAGCGTGCGTCTGTCTGTTAAAGGGTGGTGACACCCTCAAAGTGTGCTACACAAACAATAAAAATATTCTTCTTTTTTCTGTCTTTGTGAATTGTGTGGGCTGTAGCCGCACTTGCATCCTCAAAGCAGCAGCGACAAGCGTGCGTCTGTCTGTTAGAGGGTGGTGTAACCCTCAAAGTGTGCTCCACAAACAATAAAAATATTCTTTTTTTTTTTCTGTCTTTGTGAATTGTGTGGGCTGTAGCCGCACTTGAATCCTCAAAGCAGCAGCGACAAGCGTGCGTCTGTCTGTTAAAGGATTACATCGGTGACAGCATCCAAGTAGGCATGTCAGACAGTCCGTACCTGTACTGGCAGGAAAAAGAAGCAATTTGGAGGTCCCTGTACAAACTGGCTCTATTTTACCTGAGTTGCCCCCCCTCCAGTGTGTACTCCGAAAGAGTGTTTAGTGCAGCCGGGAACCTTGTTAGCGAAAGGCGTAGGAGGTTGCTTCCACAAAATGTGGAGAAGATGATGTTCATAAAATGAATGATCAACTCTTCCAGGGAGACCAGCCTCCAGAACGTACAGAGGGACCTGTGGTTCCAGCAGGGACGAATTAATACTCTGTGAGGATGAGGATGTACATAACACTGAAGAGGGTGAGGAATCTGTGGATGAGGAGGATGAGGACGACTTCTTGCCTCCGTAGAGCCAGTTTGTGCAGGGACAGATTAATTGCCAGCTTGTTTTGTGGGGGCCCAAACGAACCAATCATTTCAGCCACAGTTGTGTGGCAGACCCTGGCGCTGAAATGATTGGTTTGTTAAAGTGTGCATGTCCTGTTTATACAACATAAGGGTGGGTGGGAGGGCCCAAGGACAATTCCATCTTGCACCTCTTTTTTTTCTTTGCATTATGTACAGTTTGGGGCCTAGTTTTTCAATGCCATCCTGTCTGCCACTGCAGTTTCATGCCTAGATGGGTCACGTGTTTGTGCCGCCCACTCGTGTCGCTTAGCATAGTCATCCAGCTACCTCGGTGCAACCTTTTGGACATAAAAACACTATTGTGAGGTGTGAGGTATTCAGAATAGACTGGAAATGAGTGGAAATTAAGGTTATTGAGGTTAATAATAGCATAGGAGCAGAAAAACCTACAAATTCTGTGATTTTAGCTGTTTTTATGCTTTTTTTCAAAAAAATACAGATCCAAAACACAAAACCCAGAACCCAAAACACGGAAGGGTGGTTTTGGCAAAACCAATCCAGATCCAAAACACGAAGAAAGATCCAGATCCAAAACCAAAACACAAAACACGAAAAGTGGCCGGTGCACACCCCTAGTTCAAACGCGCTCCCATTTGTAGTTATCGTTCATCGTCCATTTCAGACTGTCCAACATAACGATTTTCATTAAGGGAAGGAACGTGTTTCGTTCATCGTTGTAAAAATCGTTCATTACACTTCAAAAAATCGTTCACTTTTTCAAAGGAAAATCTGACAGATAATCTGACAGAAAATCGTTGGTTACAAAATCGTTACATGTGTATGCACCTTTACTCTCAGACTGCCGTGTTTGACGTAATTGTTTGGAACACTTTTATAATTGTTATGTTAAAACTATTATGTTATAACAGACAAATAATATGTTTGCGCATTATTGAAATCTCCTTGTGACACATCTATATGTATAATGTCATCGCTGGAGAACAGACAAACAATATGTTTGTGCATTATGGAAATCACCTTGTGACACATCTAAATGTATAATTTATATTGAACTCTTATTGCTAGATGATGCAAGTGCTCCCCCTGCGCTGGTTTACCACCATCAGAAAGAACACAAGTTGTGTTTCTGTACAAAAGCAGATTCAATTTCTTTTCATTACTTCTTAAGCTGGCCATACACGCTACAATTATCGGGGCGATCCGCCCGATATCCGTGGATCGCCCCGATAATTGTAGCGTGTGTGCGAGCGACCGAGGGTTAAGTATTGCTCGGTCGGGCATGCCGGATTGTCCAGCATGCCCGTCCGATGCGAAGTTTATGGGGTAAACTGTCGGCCGTATCGGGCAGTGTATGCCCCGCTGCGGCCGACTGACAGATATTTCCTGTGTTCCTTCCCATGGAAGGAACAGGGAAATGACTCCTCCCCCGGGGGCGGGGTGCAGATGTCGGGCTAATACACTGTGAGTAATCTCACAGTGTACGCCGCGGACATCTGCGGTCTGACAGGCATTTTATCTGGCCGTGTATGCCCAGCTTTAGCAGGGTCTGAATGTTCTCAGGTACTCTCACTAACCCGTTCACTACTTCATGAAAGTACACAGGTGAGAAGCAGATGCTTGACTACCATCAAAATACCCAGTTATCTATATATCTTTTTTCTGTACATAATGCTCAGTTATGCTAAATAATATATGCTGTGCACAGATCATGTTTGAGGAGTTATTGTGGATCTAAATCATTAATTTATTATATACATGCCTGGTTTTGAATTCACTATTAGAGATTGATGCTGTGCAGGTTCGATTGATAGGAAATTGTATGCATGATATTTATACCCCTATTACAAGTTAGGAAACAAAACAATGCCCCCTTTTTTGTTTTTGTTTATTCATGATCCTGTGGGAGACATATTTTAACAAGTAGTCAATAAAAGTTATATTTTAATTAGGGATGTGCAGGCTCGGAAAGGTTCGAGTTTGCACGTTGAGTTCGGATTTTTCCCTCCAAACGTCATCTTGCATGGACGAACATCATCATGCCTGGGTCCAGGCATGATGATGTTCGTCCATGCAAGATGACGTTTTGCCTCTTTCTGAGTTCCGTTTTTTTGGAGGGAAAAATCCGAACTCAACGTGCAAACTCGAACCTATCCGAGCCTGCACATCCCTAATTTTAATATAATTACACAAATCATTTACAATATGAGTGCCCCAAGAAAAGAGTCTACTTCCTTCTGTTTAAAAACATTCTAAAAATGTAATATGTAATATTTATTAGATGTTTACACAGATTTGTGACTACAGTATTCTACTATAATTTCAGTATTAACTAGTCTGACCATAATTCTGACCATAAGAGAATTGTCTACCTTAGAAAAATGCTGACATTGCAATTTGAGATTAGGAAATAATTTAAATGTACTTTTTTTATTTCTTCAAGATCTACTTTTATAATTTTTTTTTATGTTATATGACTAGAGCCTTTGGGTCTGACTCAGCAGCGATCGCAATTGCAATCACAGCTGCAATTTTGCATGGAACGCAGCTGCAAAAATATGCTTATGCCCGCCAAAGCTCAGCCGGCATAAAGACGCCCACTGCTGCTTTCTCATATTCGTCCTGTTTCTTTTCTGCGTAAACATCGGTACCAGCAACGCACATCGGCAGTCATGCAGCATTTACACTAGATCTGACCAGCCATAGACATTGCAAGTCTCCTTGCACGCAGAGAGCTCTCATGCTGCGTATGCAATCGCAGTGGCTATTTTATGCACGCCCATGAAACGGCATTCAAACGTACAGACACCTGAGTTTCACTGACCCCCCCCCCGTCACCAGTCCCAGCTGTCACTTACTTTGTGATGGATTGCTGTGTGTGTCCATAATCGCAATGCGACACGTGCAGTGTGGCTTATATGCATGTGCGATGGCAAACAATCGCTTGATGTGTGTCTGAATCGCATTTGCATTCACTACTAAATCAGGCCCCCTGGGCCTGATTCAGAGCCGGACTCTCTTGAAGAGCGCTCGCTCTGAATCAGAGCGTTTTATTTGTTGTTACGACATCCTGGCCGCTCGCTAAGCTGTGAGTGGCCACCCACAGCTTTTGCAAGCGGCCAGGTGATGGTCGTGACCATCGCGACCATTGGGGCTTGCGACGAGACCCTTGTGGTAGGGTCTCGTCCGTCGCAAGCCCCAGAGAGCTTCCAGATCTAACAGAGCAGGAAGCTCTCCACTGACATCACTGGTGATGTCAGTGGTGCCTCCCACAAAGGCAGGCGTTCCTTCGGGAACGCCTCCGTTTGTGTAGCAACCCCCCCTCACCGCTTACAAAACAGGGCGAGCTGTCGATCAACATCGACAGCCGCCCCGTTTGTAGTGAGCCCCGGAGCAAGAGAATTTCTCTCTCGCTCCAGGGCTTGCGCACGAGCGTGGCGCGTGCTGCGTGTGTGCAGTACCCCGCCATCGACCTGCTTGCGAGCACTATGTGCTCACGAGCGGGTCTGAATCAGGCCCTCTGTTCATAATTTCATAGAAACCAGGGGGTAAAGTTACTAAGATTCGAGTTTGGTTAAGATTGCAATCTCGGGTGAGTTTGTTTTTTTGCCAAGTACCGGGGATGCTACGGAGACTGGCGCCAGGATGGAGGTGAGTATAGTATTCTTTTTTCACAGGTACTCCCATTGGATCTCCACTTGGAGAAGTGGACCGATCACCGGGTAGCAGGTAAGTATATGTGAGTGGGGTAGGTAAGTGTATGCAATAAAGTTATACTTTCTACGATGTGTGTGGTTTTTTAACAATTTTTTTATACCTGGGGTACGGGTGCTGGCCGCCTGCTGGCACTTGTAGTTCCACAAGTGCCAAAGAGCAGGCATGCTGGCACCTGTAGTTCCATGGTAAAAAACAATAGTTTCTTACTATTTACACTACTATTACCCCCGTACCCACAGCACAGGGTTGCTGGGAAGTGCCCCGGGCTTCAGACTAAGCCTTGGGTGCTTGGGAGAGGGGGGACCCCTTTATTGGGGAGGTCCCCACCTCCCGTGAAATCCCCGGCTTGGGCTGACCGGCTTGGGGTGATAATGCTTTAGCTGGGGAGAACCGATGATAGGGTCCCCTGGCTGTGGCATTACACCCCAGCCGGATTTAAGTATGGTGCTGGTTTTTAAAACCAGGACAGGCTCAGCAGCCCAGTGCTGGGTCCTAAAATATGGAGGAACCCTACTAGTTCTTCACCCCATATTTTTAGGAACCAGGACTGGCTGAGCAGCCCAGGGCTGGTTATGCTCTTTGGGGGGGAGACCCTAATTAATTTTTTTTTAATATTAACCTTTTTTTACAGGTACAACACACAAGCAGCCTTCACATATCTCACTGATATGTGCAGGCTGCTTGTTTGGGAGAGTTTGGCAGCGAGAAAACACTGCAATTTCGAGAGAGTAATCTCTATCTAAACTTGCTATTTGGGGGAGATATCTCGATCTGCTTCACCATCGGCCAACTCGGTCACAGCTAAACTCACTTCTTAGCAAATTTGTGAGTTTCAGAAGCATCAAATCACCTGAGTTGTGATGCAAATCGAGCTGAAAAAAACAACAAACCCAATCAGTCTCGATTCTTAGTAAATTTACCCCCAGAAGTGATTTTTGCAATGTAACAAGGAATACAAAATAAATCTTAAAACAAAAGCATTTAGCTAAACTCTGGTTGAATCGGTAACTGCCTGCTAATAATTTATAGATTTCTATGACAGAAATACAATAGATTTATTATTTATTATTTACATTCACAAAGCCTTTCCAATAACTGTGCTTATTTGTTAGATAGAGTACTTGGTATAAATTGTGTACATTGCCTATTTATAAGCAATACAATAAAGGGGCCATTTATACTGTATCTGAAAGGTGCCTCAGATATTTTTTTTTCTAAGCGCAATTGTCTGTTTCAATCATAGTGTTTAGTGTAAACATCGACCTGTGGGCTAATTACTAAACACTTAATTGCTTTGAAGTATTCAATTACACAGTTTACCTTGGAACTGAGTAGGAGGATTTATTGGCAATACTTGCAGAAGAACGTTTCCTACTAAATTGATACATGCTATTTATGTGATATCTGCACCCGTAGTAGTGATAGGCAAATAAAGGAAAATTAGCATAATGTTTACAAAACATTCAAACTGGTATTTTCAAATTTTTCATGTGAACTACTTTGCTTCCTAGTATGCCCAGGTGTTCAGTAGCAGAAGACGACAGTTTAAAATAACCATGAAATGTGGATTTGGATAGAAAAAAAAAGTGCAATATCTATATTCAGCAGGAAGAAAAAATAAAATAAAATAATAAAGTAAGCATATAAAGACTTGTCCAGATTATGGAAGCTACTGTAATTCTGTATTTCTTGTATCAGCTTGTAACTTTAGGTGAGTACCAGTACCTTTATTCTGAGTACTGGTACCTTTATTCAAAGAAAACAAAACTCTGTAGGTATCTATTATTTGCATACAGAAATGTGATACGTGGTGGCAACATTAGGGGCATGATGACAAAAATAACCTCATCAAATGCCAAGCTCCACCCCCCTGATGATGTGAATTATGTCATGGAGCCATGTTTGCCTCTTCTTTTCATACAGTACATAGGGAAAGGAGGCAATGAATTATCTAGACTAGAGGTGAGCAAGTGTTTTGTTTCAACAAGAGTTTTATTTTGCGGAAAAAGAATTTGTAATTTTGAAAACAATTCTACAAAACAAGAAAAGTCTGACTATATGCTTGCAAACTATTACTACTATTCCTGCGTCTGTTACTACTGCTACTTTTATTACCAATACTATTATTTATCAATTTTGATGGAAATATTACTTTTTTTATATTTATTTGCTTGTTATAATCTAGCATTGCCTTTTTTAGGAGCAGAAGTTAATTGCGTTCTTTGGGGCTGATTCAGAGATGCACGCTATTCTGATATTTACGCAGTTGAGCGACTATTGGTTGACTGTACATGCGCCAAGGTACTTTTATGATGTCGCTCGCAGGGAGGATTTTCTCGCAAAGTGATTGACAGTCAGGGACCATTTGGGGAGGTAATGAGGAGTGGCGGCGAAAAACGCAGACATATCCCAACCATTTTTGGGTCGTGTCGTAGCCTGCATCTGCGATCCCATACCAGATACAGTGGCTCTGCTAGCTCAGTTCAGTCAGCCAATCTGCGTGACTATAAGGCTACTCAACTGGCCGATTATTGAATGGTCTGCTTGTACGCACTCACTTGGATCTGCGAAGTGGGTGTCTCAATACATTTCCAGCCAGCAACAGCATTAGCATATTTTCGCACAGCAGCTGCATGCTGGATCACAGCTGCGAATGCATTAGTGTACATCTCTGAAGGGTCTATTACTAAACAGTGTTAGGAGACAGAGTGAAAAGTGATAAGGTGCCAGCCAATCAGCTCCCAACTGTCATTTTTCAAACACAGCCTGTAAGATGACAGTTAGGAGCGGATTGGCTGGCACCTTATCACTTTTCACTCTATCTCCTAACACTGATTAGTAAATAGACCCCTGAATCAGGCACCTTATTAGGACCAAACCCTCTTAGGATTGTGCCTACAGGCTTAACTTACTAAAGTAGCAAACTGTATGAGAAGAGACACATCCCTATTTTGTAAAACAGAAAATAATCCTACCTTTATTTGTCCTTTTGAGCAAGGATCACTGCATACAGATCGAACCATTCCACTCTTATTCATTTGAATCCTAAAGTCTTCAATATTTAAGTTTCCTTCATGCCATGTTCCTATAAGTACATAGTCATAGCTACTTGGCTCAATGAATTGAAGATTCATGATGTCATATCTAAAGTTAAAAAGAAATTTTTTTTCATGTAGAGTTTCTCAATTTGCTTCCTCTCAATGCATTTTATTTATTTACTATGTAACGTATTTAAAAATCAAGTACAAATACAAAATTAGAATATTTAATACAATTGGACAGCAGATGAATCATGGACAACTTGAAAAATGTATTCCGTGTTAATTTGTCCCTAGTGAATATTGCACAATATCAGTAGCAGTATTTAACTTCTCTACTTTTTATTCTATTTATTAGATGTACATAAGAAATTATGAATTACATTACTTTGTTAATTAACTTATTCAGTGTTTTAGGTGACCCCAAAACTTTGTTGCTCTTGGAAGCCATGCAGTTCCCCTAGTGTTAGCCCGCTTCCTTTCAACGGTAAGTTTGATAATTACGTGAAATGACTATTAAAAAGATTTGGATGATCCCTAACTGTTTGTAATTCTTCGGATACATGAAGCAGGTGTCCTCTCTAAGGCAGCATTAATAGAATATCTAGAATCTAGATCAATGTCAACTGTATATAGATCAATGTCAACTTTATATAGACGTTACTGGCTTTGCAGTTACTAATATATACTGTGTACACTGTACCTGTTAGGTAGGTGTTAGGGGGAATTTAAGGCCTTTGAATGTGAAGTTCTATAAAAAGTAGCATTTTTAAACACAAAACTAAATGATATAGGAAAACTCCTGCATCCACCAATTCACAATACACATATCCAAATTACAATATTGGGAATATTGCAGTTTTTAGCAAAATGTGTGCAAATGAACCCACTGAAAAAATGGACCACCACAAAGAGGGTGAACTGTGCAGAGCCACCATTCATAAAGCATTGCCCTAAACAAACCCCTCCCTGCAGTGGTACTGTAGTTGGTCTTAGTAGAGGGACCCCCACAATTCAGACTCCCAGACACCACATTTTAATAAAGACATGCCCAAAATGGGATGCGGTCAATATCCCGACCGTGGGGATTCCGTCACACAAAAAGACACTCGGCACTACCAAGTCACTTGGAGCTCCTGTGTTATGGTAGCGCGACTTGTAGCGCACAGAGGATAGATGTATGTGGACACCTCTGTATTAGTAACAACAATTCAGTAGTTAAAAATTTAATCTAACACAACAATCATCGTATATACACAGAAAACCAAAGGAGCTGTGGCTATTTTTGCGAATTAAAAAAAGGGGCAATCATTACACTATATAACAGTGTACATATGTAACAATGCATTTAGACATTTACATTTCTTCATTGCAGAAAAGGGAAAATTTGAACACTTAGAAATTAACTTGGTCAAGATGTCTGCATACTTTGACCTCCTTGGTCAATCTGGAGTCATTAGAATGATTGGGACACTTTTGCCTTTGGCATTCTTTCAAAATTGATGGAGCATGGTAATGGAGAGAAAGATACAACAATCTGTAGTTCCAAGGAACTGTGATGTCATCTGTCAAAGAATGCCATCGGGTCTCAAGTCTTTGCACAGCACTTTCAAGTTCACTTAAGAGGCCATCATGTCAATTTGTTCTCACTTCACTACCTGTTTACTGTTTCCTTTTGGTCGAAATTACCATTCTCCTGGATGTATAGCCTGTAGAGTTTCATTTCACATTCTCAGGATAAACAGGACCAAAATGGCTAGAATGGTCTGCCCTCTGAATGATCTTGGAAGTTCCCATTCTAGCCAGGTGACTTCTACTGTAGTTCCCCTTGGTGATTAATGTAAGCCAATGCAGTTGTGTTGTCTTACCAGCTCCTTAAGGTCTTCTTCTTAGAAAAGTATGCACCCATTTGAGAGCATTTAGCATCCAGCTCCAGAACAATGGAAGAAGAGATTAATAACAGAACCAGAGATCCTCATAAGGATAGGCTCACAGCTCCCCAACCCTAAAGGCTGACATTCATGCTGACTACTGTCCAGTTCCATATGGAATAAGGATACCCCCTGATTCTTTAGTTTAGATTTAACCACCAAATATCGTGTCTTGTTGGACAGACACAAGTTTTGTGATGTCAGAAGAGGATTTGACTTGGATAATCTGGCAAGGATGTCAAGATGGAAGAGAATGAAAGACGGAAAAGTGCACAGCTTCAAAACAAGAAACCATTCTATCAAGGAGTTTTATGCACTGGAGTATGGAAAACAGTTTGAGACATAAGATGGCTTTGATTTGGGTCCAGACTCTCTGATTTTTCTCTAGTGGTAGAAATACAGTTTTACAATTGTATCAAATAATAGACCTGGAAAACCATCTTCTGTGAAGGAACTAAACTGATAATTTTGTATTTTATTACTCAACCTTGAGACTAAAGGTTCTTCCTGATTTTGAGAAGCATGAGGAGTACAGCCAAACTGGTATTTAAGATGTGGTCAAGATATGGACTGTCCATCACACCTTTGGATTGCAAGATAGCCATCATGACTAACATTACCGTGGTGAAAACCCTAGGAGCTCAAACCAATCCAAATATAAGTGCTCACAACTGGAATGTTCTTTCTCCACCTCAAAGCAGAGAAGCTTGTGATGACCCTCCCATATAGGGATACAAAGCTATTCACCCTGCTAAGTAGAAACTGACGGAATGGATTCCCTGTGGAATTTTACCATTTTTAGATGAAAATGTAAGCCTTCTAGATTTAAAATGGGCCTGAATCTCATGTATGGCTATTGCACAAGAAAACAATGTTAATAATAACTTTGAATTATTTGTTTTATGGGAACTTAGATAGCCACCCAGACAGCCTATAACATCCGACTTTGTTTTCTGACGGGATTGGGGTGCAGCAAGATCTAGAATATTCTGGTAACGATCATTATAACCCATACACTCAAAGTAGACCTGGTTATACCTGTAGGTTTTATACCTGGACATTTGTCTGACCCTGTCTGCCTACTTCTTTGTAGATCTCCCTTTATGGCGCATACAAGTCCATAGATAGCTGTACTGGACCATGGTACTATCAGGGGACGTAGCCTAATGTAAGGAGGTGTGGTGGGTGGCAGACCTGGGGGGCAGCCCCAGGACAATTAGTACTCACTTCCCCCCTCTCAGCATTCCTGGGTGCATACACAAAATTGCATGAAGCTGACACATCTGCTTGCTACTGGAGAGGTAGGAAGGGAACTGAAGTTCTAACGTAGACTGAGTGCAGTGAGGATGTTTTCACATAACTGACTAGAAAGCCCGGCACAGAGTTGCATATATTCCTGTGAAAAAACTGCATTAATTGTGGGTGACTGAGGGCAGGTATTTTTGTGCGCATGTTTTAGCAATTCTTTTTTTGTACACAAGGGGCCTGATTAATAGATTATGTTATATGCCACCGCTGCAGCGTCTCAGTACACAGCTACTGTGCAAAAAAATATAAAATGTCATAGACGCTGGGGAACGCATTGGGACACCCACCTGCGGTTTTCCAAATCCAAGTGCCTGCATAAAAAGATGCAGCACCAGTCACAGTTCCTTCAAAAATTGGGCGTCTGAGTAGCCCTAAGGACTTGCAGAATGGCCGCGAATACTGAGACACCAGACTCATGTTTATTGCATACGGGATTGCAGATGCTGGATGTTACATGTTCCCGAAACGGTTGCAGCATGCCTCTGTTTTTTGCCGCCACTCCCTGTTACCTCTGTCAAACTGAGGGTTGACTATCAATCACACTGCTCGTAAATAGTTGTTGCAAGTGACTACGGTTTATGTACCTTGACGAAAGCACAGTGCGACTTCGACACTTGCGCAGTTTACCGATAATCACTCAACTCTGTAAATATCGGCATAGCGTATATCTCTGAATCAGGCCCAAGGTAAAGAGTTATACCTGTTATATTATACAGCATTTTTAGGTGCTATTGAAACCTAGTAGAGAATATGTATATTACAATCAAAACAAATGGTTAAAGAATTTAGTAGGTGTAAGTGTATGTAAGTTATGCCTGAGGTAAACCAGGAGCATAAACTACGGGAGCTGACCTGCGCTGTATTTCTGTGCATACTTTGTTAGCGTCATTTCATTTATGGCTACAATATGTAGCCATCTCAGCATGAGGGCCGGAATCTTCAACTTCATTGTCATAGTAAACTAATCACTGTATGAGTATACTGATATACACTACAGCTTATTAATTTCAATACACCCCGAGTTTCGTAATTTTCTCTGTAAAGGATGAACTTGATATGAATTTTGCACAGAAATGAGACCATCTTCTGTGACTTGCGAGTGTGGCAATCCTATCTGTGATGGCACGCCCCCTAAACGAGAGGCCACGGGTCCTAATTTTGGGCCCGTGGCTGTGCTGTGCGCAAAGGTCCCTCTTCCTGAGATAAAGAAGATGAAAACTGCCGGATAATGTCTGATCCCTGAAAATAAACAAATAATGCCCGCAAAGTACAGTACATGCCCAATGTTGTTTTGAAAATGATTCGTCAACACATACACAGAGGAAGAATTCCAGTGTTCACCTTGTATTGTGATATTGTGAACACTTGTGAAAATGTGTAAAGTGGTCTTGTAAATGGCTCCCAGGAAAGAGTTATCAAATTAAAAGCCAAGGTCACTTTAAGAAATGCAGGGCATAGTTTGTGTGAAATTGTGAGCCTGAGGAATGTTTCTCTTGGTGACATGCAGTGCACCCTCAAGAGATACGCCAGAAACCACAGTGTACATAATCGCAGACGACCTAGAAAACCTCGAGTGACCACAATTCAGGAGTGTGTTCCAAGTGGGACATATTCCAAACAGCTTGTCAGATCGGTGCTGCTCTGATGGAAATGTGGAAGAAAAGCATGGCGTGTCAATCGTGGCTGTCAAACCCCGCCTTGCAGGTGATAGCTTCAAGTGATGTGTTGCAGCCTGAAAACCATTAGGCCCATAAATAAAAAGAACAGGCTATTGTGGGCAAAAAAGCACAGGAGCTGGACCACTAATCAGTGGAAGAAATTTCTTTTCATAGACAAATCGAAGTTTGAGGTGTTTGGGACCAACAGGTGCAAGTTCGTTTGTCGTGCAACAAACAAGCGCTTGCTTCCAGCTTGCATTCAGCCCACAGTCAAGCATGGAGGAGGTTCCATTATGGTCTGAGGATGAGGTGGTTTGGTTGGTGACTCTGTAAAAATCAAACCATGGACTACAATTGCTACCACAACATGCTGGTGCACCATGCTATCTCTTTCGGCACCTGCCTTATTGGTCGTGGTTTTACACTAGAACAAGATAACGTCCCAAAACATACTTCATCTTTGCTAAAAGTATGTTCAGTCACAATAATGACAAGAGGTGCTGGAGAACATGGTTTGGCCACCCCAGAGTCCTGATTGCAATCCAATTGAACTCCTTTGGGATCATCTGTGTTACAAGTGTGTGACAGGTGTGTTCGAGATGTGCAAGTAACGAGCCTTTGAGAGTTGCTACAAGACAAGTGGGCTGCAATCGCAGCTGAAACTTTAGACAAGTTGAGGAGCTGAATCTTTAGACAAGTTGACCGACAGAATGCCCCACGTTTGCACTGCTGTGAACGCCGCTAGGGGTGGATACTTTGATGAGAGAAAAATTTAAGGAAATCAAAACTTAATTTATTTATAAACAATGTGTATGAGTACAAAACATGTTTATTTGGCAAAATAAATAAATGTTTGTCTCAAGCTAGCTTCTTTTGTTCATTACTTTCTGAAAAATTGATGATTTGGCTGATGAATTGAAATGAATGAGCTGTAGTGTATGCTTATTTTCCAAATGGTGTAGCTGACAACCTAAACAACACCCACACCTAACAAGTTAAATGTGTTATTTCATGCTGTGATGCTTTTACACTGCTTAACAGCTTTTTATGTTATAAAATTACAAGATGTTATGTTTACTTAGGCAAGACTCTTACCGTCCTGGGGCATCTCCTTTATCATCAAACCAAATATCTTCCCCGGAAATGCCCACAAATGAGCTCTTTATAACGAATTCAAGCAGTTTGCTACCATCAATAGGCTTCATTGCATCACACAGGCCAACATATCCTGGGCACAAGGCTGTATGCATGTCATGTAGACCATGAGCCATTGCATAGATGGCATTAATGACAAATCCCATTTTACTATCCTGTACATAGTTTTCTTCTAAACTTTCATTGCCTGAAATAAAATGCAAATGAAGAAATAATTTTACAATAAATGTAGTTAACTAAACAACATGTACAGTAGTGTATGAAAAACAGTTCATTGTCCATATAACATTACACAGCTGACAATATTCTGGCCGTCCAACAAAAAGCTTTTTCCACTTATTTTTGTAATAACCTTTTAACATAACATTTTAATTCCACAAATTGGAGTCAATTATTTTTGTGGTTCACCAATAGATGAGAATATTCCCCTAATAAGTAATTTTAAAAAAATTACTCAATTTTATAAATAACATATCTGTTTATTTTTTTAAAGGAAAGTTATCACTTAAATGATATGATGCAATGCAGCTCATAAATGAGATTGCTAAGAAAACATTTTATCATCTCATGTAACATTATAGGTCTAATTATGAGTTGGAAGCAAAGCAAGAAAGCCAATAACTTTGCTCCTTGGCAAACCATGTAAAATGTGCAGAGACATTTAGATTTGGAAGTAGTGTGTCTAAACTCAGACCTAAATTGCAGTGTAAAAATAAAGCTGTCCAGCATTTGTGGACTACATGCAAAAGCAGCCATAATTTACTCTGCATGAAAAATGTACAGTATTTGCAATATGGTTTTCCAGGTGTAAAGTTATACCCCTCTTACATTGCATTGCCGGGTCGCACCCGAGATTTTGTTCATGTGTCCATCCCGGGTGCGACCAGGCTGAGACCCCTTTCAGACTGGTGGCCCAACCTGGCTTATTCCGGGGACGATGACGTCACCGCCATCACGTGCTGAGCCGGCACTATGAGATGAGATCGCCGACTCTTCCTATACTATCGATGCGATCCGGGATACCCATTCACATTGCATTGTGAGCTGGGTTGAACCCGTGTTCAACAGTGATGAGCGGTTCGGATTCTGAGGAATCAGGTGGAATCCGAGTCCATCCGAACGCAAGTTCGGGTGTTCCCGCCTGACTCGGATTCCACCTCGAGGCCGAACGTCACCCCAGCGGCGTTGGATTCTCGCGAGAGCCGGGTGACGTTCGGCCTCTATAATGTCGGCGCCATTTCGCGTGATTGTATCAGACGGAACAGTCACAGTTAGTTAGTGATAGAGAGGGGAAAAGTGAGACTAGAGTTAGATTACAGTTAGAGAGAGTAGTTCTTGCCACTGTGTGCTCCGTGACTGGGCTTAGCCCACTGTGTGTGTATTATACAAGCTCCGTGACTGGACTTAGCCCACTGTGTGTATTATACAGGATCCGTGACTGGACTTAGCCCACTGTGTGTATTATACAAGCTCTGTGACTGGACTTAGCCCACTGTGTGTATTTATAATATTATACAAGCTCCGTGACTGGACTTAGGCCCTGATTCAGAGCCGGACGCTCTGACCAGAGCGCTCGCTCTGAATCAGGGCCGTCCTATTTAAATTTGGGTTACCACCCACAGCTTATGTGAGCGTCCATGTTGATGGTCGCGATGGTCAAGACCATCGCGACCATCGGGCTTGCGATGAGACCCTGCGGTAGGGTCTCGCTGCCGCAAGCCCAGGAGTGATTTTGGCTCTATCAGAGCCAAAATCACTCACACTGACATCACTAGTGATGTCACTAGTGTTGTCAGTGGGGCCGGCCCCAGACGGTAGGCGTTCCCATGGGAACGCCTCCGTCTGGCAGCCACGTCCCCGGCACGCCCACCAAAGGGGGCGTGCTGTCAATCTCCACTGACAGCACGCCCCCTTTGGTGCGAGACCCGGGCTGTCGCTATCCGGGTCTCGCACATGCGCACGACGGAGCTCCCTCCATCGTGCACATGCGCATTTGGGTACCATCGACCCGCTTGCGAGCGTCCTGCACTCGCGAGTGGGTCTGAATGAGCTCCTTAGCCCACTGTGTGTATTATACAGGCTCCATGACTAGACTTAGCCCACTGTGTGTATTATACAAGCTCCGTGACTGGGCTTAGCCCACTGTGTGTATAATACAAGCTCCGTGACTGGGCTTAGCCCACTGTGTGTATTATACAGGCTCCGTGACTGGGCTTAGCCCACTGTGTGTATTATACAAGATCCGTGACTGGACTTAGCCCACCGTGTGTATTATACAAGCTCCGTGACTGGACTTAGCCCACTGTGTGTATTATACAAGCTCCGTGACTGGACTTAGCCCACTGTGTGTATTATACAAGATCTGTGACTGGACTTAGCCCACTGTGTGTATTATGCAAGCTCCGTGACTGGACTTAGTCCACTGTGTGTATTATACAAGCTCCATGACTGGACTTAGTCCACTGTGTGTATTATACAAGCTCCGTGACAGGGCATAAGCCCAGTGAGTGTATTATACAAGCTCCGTGAAAGGGCATAAGCCCACTGTGTCTATTATACAAGCTCCGTGACAGGGCATAAGCCCAGTGAGTGCATACAAGCTCCATGAAGGGGCATAGCCCACTGTGTCTATTATACAACTCCGTGAAAGGGCATAAGCCCACTGAGTGTATTATACAAGCTCCGTGACAGGGCATAAGCCCAGTGAGTGCATACAAGCTCCGTGAAAGGGCATAGTCCACTGTGTCTATTCTACAAGCTCTGTGAAAGGGCATAAGCCCACTGAGTGTATTATAAAAGCTCCGTGACAGGGCATAGCCCACTGTGTGTATACAAGCTCCGTGACTCCAGTTCATAGTGATAAATTAATATGGATCACGAGAATGAACCGAGAGGAGAGCAGAAACAACAAGCAAATTCTAGCATTGCAGCGGCTGGAAGTCCATCACTTTCATCTAAAGCTGATGCTCAAGGGCGTAGAGGCTTTAAAAACATAGGGAACCTGAAATCAAAAAATGTAGATTTCACAGGGGTAAAGACAAAAAGAAAACCTCTAAAGACTACTACTATTGCAGAAAAACAGAAAATTGGCAACATACCATTCACCACACGTAGCGGCAAGGAAAGACTCAGGCTTTGCCCTTTATTTCTGAGTGGTGGTTCTGCAACTGTCAGTGAGGCATATTGTGCCTCTCATAACGATAAAAGACCTTTTCAATCAGACTATAGAAGTGTGAAAAAATGTAAAACCAATAAGGCAGTAGATCAAACTGTGTTTTTTGAAACACAAATGTCAGAAATCCCTGAGGAGAGTCTAAGTGGGTCCACGAGTGGCATTGCTATGTGTAAGCCTGACCTTTCAGAGAAGCCGCCCTCCACAGTTTCTTTTCCATCTGTAGTTGTGGGGATGAGCAGTATTGCTGAGGACATAGAAATTGAGGATACAACCCTGGAATTGCAAGAGGATATTATATGTGCAGCTGACCTTGGCACTAATGAGGATGTTGAGGATGAGGATATTATTTGTATAAGTCAGGCACCAGTGGAAGCAGCTCTTGGCCAAGATAATAAGGCCATTGCTATGCCTGGGCATAGAACCAACAAATCCACATCTTTTGTGTGGAATTACTTTTACCCAAACCCTGACAACGTTTGTCAAGCCATTTGTAGCCTCTGTGAGACCACAGTTAGTAGAGGTAGGGACGTTAAGCATCTAGGAACCTCTACGCTATTACATCATCTGCAGCGAGCTCATGACAGGTGTTTGATAACAGAAACTACTGCTAAAAAAATAACAACACGCAGTCCAGCATTAGCTAGATGCCTTCTCTCTACTAAATCCCAGCACCTGCAATCTCCGCCGACAACACCTTCCTCCTCAATATCCTCAGGAATGATCAGTGGTAGTACAACATCCAATTTGTTAATGCTAAGTCACGGTGACTCCTCCAATTTCCAGGACACCTCAGAAGAAACTGAATCTTTGAGTGCTAGGCCTGCTGCTGCTGCTGGTGGATCTTCATCCCAGAAGTGGACCAAGAAGACTACTAGTAGTATACCAAAAAAACAATTGACTGTTAAAGAATCTCTTGCAAGGGGAAGCAAGTATGACAGCTCTCAACCTGTCGTACAGCGGATCACTGACGCCATGACAGCTATGCTAATATTAGATCTGCGTCCAATATCCGCAATTAATGCAGTGGGATTTACACAGTTAATTGAGGTTATGTGTCCCCGGTACCAAATTCCATCTCGGTTTCATTTTACCCGAAAAGCCATTCCTCGGCTGTACCAGGACGTTAAACAGAACCTAATTATTGGCCTGCAAAATGCCATTGTACCCACTATCCACTTAACCACAGATATGTGAACAAGCGGTAGTGGACAAACTAAAGATTACACGACTGTGACGGCCACTGGGTGGGTGAATCACCTTCAGCAGCAGCAGTATCTAACAAACAACACCAGCTCATTCAGAGGCAGGCAACTCTGTGCATCACCGGATTCAATAAGAGGCATACCGCTGACAACCTCTTAGAAAAACTAAGAGATGTCATAGAAACATGGCTTACCCCACTTGGACTCTACTCAGGATTTGTGATTTCTGACAACGCTACAAATATAGTGAAAGCATTACAGCTGGGTGAATTCCAACACATCACCTGTTTTTTTCACACAATAAACTTAGTGGTGGAGGGTTTTTTAAAAAATTACAGGGGCGTGCAGGAGATGCTGTCTGTGGCCCGAAAAATTTCAGGACATTTTCGGCATTCAGCAACAGCATGCAGGTGATTGCAGCACCTGCAAGAGCAGTTTAATTTGCCCTGCCATCAACTGAAGCAAGAAGTGGTAATGAGGTGGAACTCAACACTGTATATTCTTCAGCGGATGGAGGAGCAGCAAAAAGCCATCCATAGCTATACGACAAGCCATGACATTGGGAGAGGAGGGGGAATGTACCTTAGCCCAGCACAGTGGAGAGTACTTTCTGTCTTGTGCAAGGTGCTCAAACCATTTGAAGTTGCCACTTGTGATGTGAGTGCTGACACTGCTAGCTTGAGTAAGGTGATTCCCCTGATTTCGCTTTTGGAAAAGCAGCTGGAGAAATTGAAGGATGAGATTAAACAAAGTGATTCCGCAAAGTATGCTGGACTGATAGATCAAGTCCTTTGTTCACTTCGCCAGGATCCACGGGTGGCCAAGATCTTGAAATCTGATCATTATATTTTAGCAACTATGCTTTATCCTAGTCGTATGCTGTGTCTTTTTTTACAACTGACCCAGATCTTAAAAGAACCAAAGCGCTCCTGGTGAGCTAGTTGGCAGCTGAAGTGACACATGGCACTACGATGACGTCTCCTCCTACGGTTTCTCCAGCAGCAGCCAGAAAAAAAAATCACCTTTTCCAAAAGACCCAGTGGTGATGCAGATAAGTCAAATCTACATTTTGATATCTGGTCGGGTCTAAAAGATTTGCCCAACACCAGTGACACCTCTACCGTAACTCCATCTAATACGATTACCATCCAAAGAATGGTGGAGGATCATTTTCAGGACACCGTACACGTAGACATGTCACAGAGTCCATTCGACTATTGGAAGAAAAAAAAGGCAATTTGGAGACCCTTGTATTAACTGGCTTTGCAATACTTAAGCTGCCCACCCTCCAGTGTGTACTCGGAGAGAGTTTTCAGAACAGCCGGGAACCTTGTGAGCGAACGACGAAGGAGGCTACTTCCACAAAATGTAGAAAAAATTATGTTCATTAAAATGAACTGGAAATTTCATGAGGAAAACCTTTCCCACCAATCACGTCACAGTACAGATACTTCTGTAATGGTGGATTCCAGCGGGGATGAACTGATATTGTGTGAGGAATCGGATGATGTACACACTGATGAGGGTGAGGATGGCAATGATGGTAACATCATGCCACTGTAGACCTGTTGCCTTTAGTAGATTGGAAGATTTTTTTGTGGGGGTCCAAACAAACCAAGCACTTCAGCCACAAAGTGGCAGTACCTGTCGCTGAAATGCTTGGTTTGTTAAAGTGTGCATGTCCTTTTTAAGATCCAACATAAGGGTGGGTGGGAGGGCCCAAGGACAATTCCATCTAGCACTACCTTTCATTTCTGCCACTGCTGTGTGGCATAGTTTCATAGATGTTCTTTAAACTGTGGTGTCTGTGCCACTGCGCCGCTGCTCTGACGCTTGGTAACCAGTCAGCTCACTGCAACCCTTGGCCAATAATGGTGAAAACAATAATTTAAGCTGTGAGGTGGTCTAAATTGACTGTAAATGACTGGAAATTAATGTTATTGAGGTAAATAACACTCTAGGAAGAAAAAAAAGCCCAATTTATGTCATTTTAGATTTTTTGCGAATTTTGGCAAAAAATGCAAATCCAAATCCAAAGCCAGTCACCGCAGTTTGACAAATCCAAATCCAAAGCCGGACGACTAATTAGAACCAAATCCAAATCCAAATCTGGCAAAAATGGTCCGGCGCACATCCCTAGTGTTCAACACTGCTCATGACCAGGGTTGAAATGCCAGGTTATTTCAACCTGGCCCTTTCACACTGCACAGTAACCCGGGTTGCTTTGCGTTCACGTTCAATAGCCTGGGTTATTGCTTGTAGTGTGAAAGGGGTATAACTTGCTGTTTTTTTGTTTGGTCCCAACTAAGAATCAACCACTATATGCAGTGCCATTAACTATTATGTACTCTGCCAATTCAGCTTTTATTTGTATAGCTGCCTATCAAATGGGTTTCACTGGCCCGATAGCTTGCCCTACATTATTTTTCTGGTTAGCCGACAAATGTACTTTAAGAATGGGCACAAAAATATATTTATTTTTTGCCTTTGCTCCTTTTATACAAAATTATCTTTATAATCAAACATAACATAAATTGAAGAATTTAAGCAGAACTTATCAACAAGATATTATCTATATATTTCAACTCTTGTTTCATATAACAAAAAATCATGTGGGCTAAGTAGATGGTAATAATTTTGTAATATCTTTGCTTAGTGGCATGCTTTATTTTTTATTTAAAATGAATAAACATTGGCATGCTTGCAAATTCTCAAAACATAAAGAGACATGAATGGTTTATGATCAGAATGCCCAAGAGCCTTAAGAAATACACAAAATCTGGGTTTATGGAATGCTTCTGGAAATATATGGATGGAATCTGTGGAGGGCAAGTAATTGATCCCCAGACTGGTAGATAACCACACACAGAGACACATGTTTGTAACTTTAGATATTACTGCTCCCACAGGCTGCATAGCCGGAGGCTGCCATAGTCTGTGTTAAGATTCAAAGTGTTCTGATTATAAGTGTAAATACAATTTGATAACTAAGTCGGAGTTACGCCGCAGATCTTATTTGTCATATGCGCACCATGCAAAGACTGATGTGACTTCTTCTCTGCATTCCACAGGTAAATTACAACTACTGCTCCCATCATATGCTGTTTTAGTGATTGCCTCAGCACAGTTTTGAAAATTTATACTGGGTAAATTACAACTACTGCTCCCATCAGATGCTGTTTTAGTGATTGCCTCAGCACAGTTTTGAAAATTTATACTGGGTAAATTACAACTACTGCTCCCATCAGATGCTGTTTTAGTGATTGCCTCAGCACAGTTTTGAAAATTTATACTGGGTAAATTACAACTACTGCTCCCATCAGATGCTGTTTTAGTGATTGCCTCAGCACAGTTTTGAAAATTTATACTGGGTAAATTACAACTACTGCTCCCATCAGATGCTGTTTTAGTGATTGCCTCAGCACAGTTTTGAAAATTTATACTGGGTAAATTACAACTACTGCTCCCATCAGATGCTGTTTTAGTGATTGCCTCAGCACAGTTTTGAAAATTTATACTGGGTAAATTACAACTACTGCTCCCATCAGATGCTGTTTTAGTGATTGCCTCAGCACAGTTTTGAAAATTTATACTGGGTAAATTACAACTACTGCTCCCATCAGATGCTGTTTTAGTGATTGCCTCAGCACAGTTTTGAAAATTTATACTGGGTAAATTACAACTACTGCTCCCATCAGATGCTGTTTTAGTGATTGCCTCAGCACAGTTTTGAAAATTTATACTGGGTAAATTACAACTACTGCTCCCATCAGATGCTGTTTTAGTGATTGCCTCAGCACAGTTTTGAAAATTTATACTGGGTAAATTACAACTACTGCTCCCATCAGATGCTGTTTTAGTGATTGCCTCAGCACAGTTTTGAAAATTTATACTGGGTAAATTACAACTACTGCTCCCATCAGATGCTATTTTAGTGATTGCCTCAGCACAGTTTTGAAAATTTATACTGGGTAAATTACAACTACTGCTCCCATCAGATGCTGTTTTAGTGATTGCCTCAGCACAGTTTTGAAAATTTATACTGGGTAAATTACAACTACTGCTCCCATCAGATGCTGTTTTAGTGATTGCCTCAGCACAGTTTTGAAAATTTATACTGGGTAAATTACAACTACTGCTCCCATCAGATGCTGTTTTAGTGATTGCCTCAGCACAGTTTTGAAAATTTATACTGGGTAAATTACAACTACTGCTCCCATCAGATGCTGTTTTAGTGATTGCCTCAGCACAGTTTTGAAAATTTATACTGGGTAAATTACAACTACTGCTCCCATCAGATGCTGTTTTAGTGATTGCCTCAGCACAGTTTTGAAAATTTATACTGGGTAAATTACAACTACTGCTATACTAAGAGCAATTTATCTAAAGGAAGTTAGGAATGTATTGTGAATCTGTGTTGGCCTCCCCCTTCTCACAAATTGTTTATCTTAGACTTTATTGCATCCCAATTTAGTGTGTGTTAGAGCTTTTGGGGTGGGGTCCCAATCAGTGAGCACAGAGACACATGTTTGTAACTTTAGATATTACTGCTCCCACAGGCTGCATAGCCGGAGGCTGCCATAGTCTGTGTTAAGATTCAAAGTGTTCTGATTATAAGTGTAAATACAATTTGATAACTAAGTCGGAGTTACGCTGGAGGAAAACTGGAGGAAAACGAAACTCAAAACCAGAACACTTTCTGAACAACAAGAAGCAACATACTTATGTGAATGAACAAAATCAACATCTTCTGCTGTATCCAGGCAACTACTTACTGCACTCACTGCTTGGACACTGCAAGTGCTCCCCTGTCTGTGTACTGCTCTTGTTGATTGATCTTTGTTGATCAGAACACTTTGGACTGGATCAGCTCGGGTACATTGTAATTTTGTCCTCATTCATTTTGTATTGCCTTTTCCAATTGTGCCACATCTATCCACATTAATCATTTGTTTATAAACTAATTCCTGCACCCACTGCTCACATACCTCTCCTTTATATATCACTTTTGGAGCTGCGCTCATACATTAGCAGCACTGTTCTTTACATGTATTTTTGAACATTTAACAACTTTAATCCACACTGACTCTATATCTCTCTGTCTCTACATCACACAGCCTCCACATTACACTGTCTCTATATCACACTGACTCTATATCTCACAGCCTCCACTCCAGTTTACATCTCAATTATTACCTTGTCCACAGCATGAACACCCTTACTTCACACAACCCCCATATTCTATGTCCACATAATCCTCTACTTTATCCGTCCCTCTCTTCCCCCTCCTGTTTCCTTCACTTGCTGTTCTTCCTTTTTTTCTCTCATCAGTCTGCTTCCAACCCTCTGCTTCTTTCCCCCACCTCTCCTATACCTCCACTCTCAACCACCTCCCTCCATGGTCTTGTTACCCCACTACTAAGCCCCATTCCCTCCTCGTTCTGTCTGTCACCTCCAGGGCTGCCAAGAGAAATTCTGGGCCCGGGTACTGCAACATCCTGTGGGACCACATCATGTATGGCTGCACCCATTTGTGAGTGGGTCTAGCATGTGAGATGCACCCACTCACAGGAGCATGGCATAGCACCCAGCAGCTGGAACTAAAGTAGTCACTACTGTATTAGGATGGCGGGACAGTCCCATAATAGCTGAATTTCTTGTCAGGCTGTATATAGATGCTAAAATGTAACACACAAATTAAAGTGCTTCTACTTTACTTTGTACATCTCTCATGTAAATAACACAAACAATCTATTTTCTATCATAGAGATAGATGTATGAAGGACTTAATTTTTACATAACATCAGGTCGTCTTATACACACACATTCCGCAGCACATATCCATTCCTAACCCACTGCTCCATGCTCCTTCTTCACTATCTACCCCTCTGTGTCGCCCCTGTCTGTCTGCCCTTCCCCTTTAGAATGTAAGCTCTCACGAGCAGGGCCCTCATCCTCACGTGCTTCTCCTCCCCCTACTTATAGTATAATTTACTCCTAACTCCCTACAATGGCACCTACCACCTGGTTGCTCATGTCCTGCTGCTTGTGTTTTGCAGCTGAGTTTATAACCTTGTCCTTGTCCTGCATTGTTTTGTATTACTATTAACTGTTTTTCTTGTGTGCTCATTTATGTACTGTGTAAGGCGCTGCGGAACCTTTGTGGCGCCATATAAATAAAGGATAATAATAATAATAATAATCCAGGATGATGTTTTTCTGGGCATTCCCATGTGAATTCATTTGTACTGGTGTTGACAAATAGTTCCACGTACTGTAGAAACAAACAGCTTAAAAGTATTCTCTGAGAATATAGATAACAAAAAGGTTATCACCCAAATTCAGGTAATGGTCTTATATTCGTTGGAAATAGATGGATCTGCAGGGGACCCAATAACAATACCAAAGACTTGTATACAATTAGTCCAATGGAGCAAATAAGATATAACATGGCACAGATAGTAAACAAAATAAAGATATAAAGGTCCCAAAAGATCTGGAGTGTCATTGATTTACTGTAAGATGTATGTTTAAAAATCACAAGGGGTTGTAAAAATTCTGATTAAAATAAGGACTCTAAGCAATCAGGAATTATTTGTGTCGTTCTCTAGAGCCTTGGTGGCTAACCTTGACACTCCAGATGTTGTGGAACTACATATCCCAGCATGCACTGCTACCATTTTGCTATTAGGGCATGCTAAAACTGTGGCAAGGCATGCTGGGATATGTAGTTCCACAACATCTGGAGTGTCAAGGTTAGCCACCACTGCTCTAGAGGAACTTAAAGAAACTGAGATGCCTTATCATCAGCAGTATGTAACACAACAAAAACATTAGTAATAAATCATTTTTAAAGTGACTTGTGAGGATAAAATTCTAGTTTCTTGCAGACAAGTTAACCTGAAAGTAATCAATGCACATTCTGATTGGACTCATGCAAGTCATATACAGCAGGGATGGCCAGACTTTTGGATTTGATCTATACTTATAAAGCTAAAAACCTTTTGTAATCTACTAAGCCCAGAAAAATGGGTGTGGCCTTCAAAAAGGGGGCATCACCCCACAGTAGGGGGCATGGGGTCTGTCCTGCCAAATTCACACTTAGTGTCCCCAATTCAAATTATGCCACACAGTAGCACAATCTTATTCACAGTACACTGCACATAGTGCCCCTGATTCACATTACACCATATAGTAGTGTCCTTTATTCATGCCCCTTATACACATGGGACCTGATTCAGACCCGCTCACTGGGTCTGATGGGCGTGTTATTTTTTTTGGGCCATTCGCTAAGCTGTGGGAGACCTCCCACAGCTTGTACGAGTGGCCAGGAGGCCGTCGTGATTATCGCGACCATCGGCCTTGCGACGAGACCCTGTGGTAGGGTCTCGGCTACTGCAAGGCCGAGTGGACTTCCTGCTCTAATAGAAAGGGAATGCCTGCGTTTGTGCAGCCACCCCCCCTCCCCGCCTACAAAACGGGGAGAGCTGTCACTCACCATCGACAGCCGCCCCGTCTTGTAGTGAGCCCCGCAACGACTGAGCTGCAGTCACTGGACGGGGCTCGCGCACGCGCCTGCCGGACACGGCGCGTGCGCAGTGGGGCATAATCGAGCCGCTTGCAAGCGGCGCTTGCGAGTGGCTCTGAATGAGCTCCATAATGCCCACAGTAGTAGTTCCCCTTATACAATGTCCACTGTAGTAGTGACTCTTATGCAATGCCCCTAGTAGTAGTGCCCCTTATGCAATGCCTACTGTAGTAGTGTCCCTTATGCAATGCCCCCTGTAGTAGAGCACCATATGCAGTGCCCCCAGTAGTAGTGCCCCTTATGCAATGCCCCCAGTAGTAGTGCCTCTTATGCAGTACACCCCTGTAGTAGTGCCTCTTATGCAGTGCCCCCATAGTGCCCCTTATGCAGTGCCCCAGTATTAGTACCCCTTTTGTCATGTCCCCAGTAGTAGTGCCCCTTATGCAGTGCCCATTGCGTCCCTCATGCAGTGCTCCCAGTAGTGGTGCCCCTTATAAATAAAGACAAAGAGACGCACACACAACACTATACTTACCTGAATCCCCGCTCCTGTACTCGCCGCCATCCTACTGCTCCTCCTGCTCAGCACTATGGTAGAGATGTCATGACATCTCTCCCTTCACCCACTGCGGGAGCCAGAAGGCGGAGCTCAGTAGTGACCTCCAGCCTCTGGCTTCCGCTGCAGGGAAGGAAGGCATCGTCTCTCCAGCCCAGTGCCTCCCTGTGGTGCAGGGCCGGCTAAGCACATTGCGCCAGCCCTGGGTGCAGCAGCCAATAAGAATCTGTCTGACTATTTATTGGCTGCTTCTGGCTGCTCCTGGACAGAGGCATCACTTACCTCTGTGACACCCGGTGTGGCAGGACTTAAATGCTTTGCGCGCCATTGGTGCGTGCGCTTGAAAGGGGGCGTGACTTTGCAAAAGGGGTTGTGGCTTCATCTATGTGTGCCGTTGGGAGGCGTTAATGCCTCCCATTCTTGGCACACAGTGGGCTTCCCCAGCACTCCTGCAGTTGCTGCGGCAGCCCATAATCTCTCCCCTTCTTCTCTCCATGTCACGGTGACACCATCCGACGGGGTGACACCAAAATAGCAGAGCAGCTCTGCTATTTTGGTGTCACCACCTTGGATGGTGTCACCCAGTACGGCCCGCACCCCCCACGCCCCCCTAGTGACGCCAGTGCTCATGGACGTCCACTGCGATCGGCTGGTCACGTATCCACGGTCAACTGGTCGATTCCGATCAATGTTTTGGCCACCATGCTGTACAGCTTTAATGAGGTTATACACTGTGCCATCATTGGCTGATTTGGCAATCTTCTGTCCTGTAATATATGCTCACTGACCACAAATCTTTGAAATCTTGGTGGTAACTGACATGATGGTGTTTTCTAGTGTGAATACTAATGGTTAGAAAACGTGGTGCCCTAAGTATAGCATAAAAACATAATTATTCATATTTCATTTAATTACAATGGCCAACTTTTCCCAATTCCTCTTTGCAAATGTTGTCTCTAATATCTCAAAGTTGTCTTTTCATATCCACCATTTTCACAAATGCTACCATAGGGCCTGATTCAGAGCCGTTCGCTATTTGCGGTCGTTCGTTCAAAAACAAGGGGTGGCTATTCAAATGATCCGTTCGCAAATTGCAGTCTGTTCCCACCTCTAAGTCATACGCTCGTTTATTTGATAAAAACGCCCCCTGGCCGCACGCACCATACGTCATGTCCGCTATTTATTAGATTAATCGAGTACATCGTACAGCGTATGAACTGCTTGCTATTCTTGTGGTTGGTGTTTTCAACCGCTATTTTGCGAGCAGTTCTGAGTTAAAAGAAACCAAGTGACGTGGTCAATGACGCTGCTTTGTTAATTATGCACTCCCTTAAAACGGCCGTTTTGACCTTTAAGCACGCCTGCGTTCGGATCTCCACTCCCCGTTTTCAAGCACCTTCCCCTGTTACCACCCACATATGCCTCATTCTGTCACTCAAAATAGCAGGCCCTCGCTATATTGCGTACCAACGATTTTCGGCCGCATTGACTGGTTCGCGCATGCGTACTAAAAACCGTACGCATGCGCAGATGTGCGAACATCGCTCGGAACGAGCGTACTGCCGCTAGCGAGTGGCTCTGAATGAGGGCCATAGTCTCCCATGACAATTATTTCAATAAAATTCTATATGATCTCAGATGTCTAGTTATTCCCCTATCTATGACTGTTTACCTAAAAATTTACACTTGTGATGACAGAACAATTCAAAATTATTTTGTGAAATGTTGTCCAAATTTGGTTGCAAAAATGTTTCTCTGGTGGAATCTGGCCTAACGTGTCCTCAGTCAAACCTCAACTTCACCAGAATGAATTGACTGCCTTTGTCCTATTTATATTATTTTTTTGTTTTAATTTCAGTGAAGTCCAAGGTTACAAAGTGATATTCTGCAGCACGGGGTAGCAAATGCCGATCTCTTAGCTTATGCTCCTGGAACTTTGTACCCCTGAGAAAAGCCCTGTTACACCATGAAACTTGTTTCACACATAATTTCCCATATTTTTACAGCACCTATGCTCATCTCTATTTGCCATTATTCAGAGGTGTCCTAAGCCCCCCACCTCCTAATTAAATATTTCCCATAGACAGTGTTTGTAGCATATGGAAATGAGAAACAAAATGAAGCACAACGTGTGTTTAATATTTAATGCTATTTGTAATGGAACCTGTAATACACCCCCAAATATACATGCTGGAGCACCCCCACCCACACAAATGCACAGACACATACCCATGATGAAGGAATATATACATTTAAATATAGGGTAAAGTACTGTATACAGAATGAAAGAAAATGAATTATGTATTATACTACCTGTGCTACACTATGTTATAGTATGTGTAATATGCTGTATATAGAATCTTAGTTGGAGCTCTGACTTGGGTGCAATCTTGTCTGATATATGTGATATTGCCACTATGATGTATTTAAGTGCATATAATTATTTATTGGTACTGAATGAATGTATAGTAGAATATTTGTGTACGTGAGTGGAAGAAACCACTGGCGATCACTAGGGGGTGCGGGCTGCACTGGGTGACACCATCCGAGGGTTTTACGCCAAAATAGCAGAGCTGCTCTGCTGTTTTGGTGTCACCCCATTGGATGGTGTCATCGTTAAGCCAGGACACGGAGAGAGGCAGGGGAGACACTGTGGGCTGCCCCAGCAGCTGCAGGAGTGCTGGGGAAGCCAACTGTCTGCCGAGAACGGCACACACAAGGGGGTGTGTCTTCTCAGTGTGTGGCCATGCCCCTTCAATGAAGCTACGCCCCTTTTTCAGAGAGCGCACCTGCGGCATGCAAAAGAGCTCAGTTTATCCGCACTGGGTGTCACGCAGGTAAGTGACGCCTCTGGAAGGAACCTATATGTGCTGTGTGTGTTTGATTGTATGTCCCATGTCTAGGATATCTGATACGGTCTGAGTGTATATTATATATTGATGAATGCATCAATGCAGTTAATTCAGAACAGAAAATGAAATGTATTCTTTGGGTTAAACAGTACTACCTTTTTAGTGGTTATATAATGAGATTAATGATAAATAGTACTTAAATGGTCATTAACATATTTCCCTCACTATTAGCACCTCAGTGCACTTATGGCCTGATTCAGACCCGCACGCGCAGCCTCCGGTGTACGCATGCGCGAGTCCCAGCGAGCCACAGCAGCTCCGTCGCTCCGGGGCTCCCAACAAGACGGAGCGGCTGTCGATGTTGATTGACAACTTGCCCCATTTTGTAGGCGGGGAGGGGGGTCACTACACAAATGCAGGCATTCCCTTAGGAACTCCTGCCGATTGTGGGTGGCCCTACTGACATCACTCGTGATGTCAGTAGTGGACTTCCTGCTCTATTAGAGCAGGAAGTATACTCGGGCTTGCGGGAGCCGAGACCCTCCCGCAGGGTCTCGCCGCAAGCCCGATGGTCGCGATAATCATGACCATCGCCAGGCCACTCGCACAAGCACAAGCTGTGGGTGGTCACCCACAGCTGTGCGAGTGGCCTGGAGGCCGAAAAAAAAAAAGAACACCCTGATTCAGAGCGAGTGCACGCAAACAGCGTGTGGCTCTGAATCAGGCCCTTAGCACATACTTTGACAAGAAAAAAAGAAAAATCAGCAAAAATAAATAAAACAAAAAATATAATAGATACAAAATGAACCCTTATATCGCGCGTACATCGCTTTGAAAAACCTGCACCTACCACATAAGAAGTCCACCTAAGAGCTCACACCTGTAAAGGTGTAGGTGGCAGATAACAACATCTATCCTTCTGTACTGGGGCAGGTTTACTAAAAGTTGTTTATGCGATTTATGTATTTATTTGTATTGTAAATTGTTTATATTTTTACCTCTGTTGATATACCAAGAATAAAATATTCAGGTATAATAATTATGGGCTAACAATATCCAAAACATAAACTTATGGTGATTTGAAGACTAACTAGAGGGTTGTGTTTGACCAACAGCTAATATTGCAATAAATCCCCCTAAGTGGTGGAAATTTCTTCTGTTCAATTAATACTCAAAGTTGTAGCGCACCAAAGGTACCCCTTCTCTTCCAAAACAAAAAATATGCCTGTGGCATCGCCCTAAAAGAAGAATTGATGCCTGACATTAAGGGGTAAATTTACTAAGAAGTGATGTTGCCCATAGCAACCAATCAGATTCCAGGTATTATCTTCTAGAAGGTGCTAGATAAATGAGAAGTAGAATCTGATTGGTTGCTATGGGCAACATCACTTCTTAAATAGAACTCCCATCTTAGTAAATTTACCCCTAAGAGTCTGATTCTAAGCTGGGAGCAAATAAACAAACAAACAAAGAAGTAACTGTAAACCATGTTGCAATGCAAAGGGTGGAAATACTATATTTGCATACAGTGTAAATACTTCCTGCTTTTGTGTTAAACCCACAAATGCTGATCAGCTTTATGAGAAGTTTCTACTGTACATTGCTGTTCTGGTTTACCAAACATATAAAATGTTTGCTCAACCTTAGAGTGAGATTTATCAAAGCGTAGAGAGATATAAACCAACCAATCAGCTTCTGTCATTTTACAGGCTGTTTAAAAAAAATACAGTTAGGAGCTGATTGGTTGGTACTTTATCTATTTCCACGTTATCTCTCTCCAAGATTTGTTAAATCTCCCCCTTAGTCACGCATATGTTTTTCCTCCATGCAGGGTAGGTGCAGTGTGTGCCATCTATATGGTTCCCCTCAGTTATCATGTACCAGAAAGTGTAGAAAGTTATGCCTGAACAATGGTATGATGGAGATTTATGCAATACAGTGTTGGGGTTCCCCTTTAATGAATATTCCTATCTGCATTGATATTGTACTAGCAAATTTATATTCCAGTATAGCTAGGTAGGGCATTCTGTGATAAGGGTGGGATGCATCAAGCATTGTAATTTGAATGCAATGCTTCCCACCACTAATTGCATGCATAGCAGCGTTTAGTCATCAGGCTGCGTCTATTGGATCTCTCTATGGAAAATTTCCAGTAAAAATACACATAGGCTTCTATCATACATGCCGACATTTCACTCCCTCCTTCCGGGAGGGAGCTGTTGGGCTTTCTCGGCGGGGGGCGGGTCGCCGGCAAAAAGGGGGCGTGGCCCGACGGTGACAAACATTTGGGGGCGTGGCATCACGATTGCATCATCACGGCTCCGCCCCCTCTTTACAATGCTGTTATTAAAGATATTGTGCGGCTGGGGGCGGGGCCATGATGACGCAATTCAGCGCAAATCTCGTCACCGGCCCCTCTGCTGCCGGGATTTTTACAGTAAGTGCAGGGGGGGGGGGGCGGACGGGTCGCTGGTGCCCGGGAGGCTTGCCTGCCTTTCCGGGGGGAGCGGGAGTGGCACCCGATTTTCGGGAGGCTCCAGGACGAATCGGGAGGGTAGGCAAGTATGGCTTCTATTAGGCAATGCCACCTCTAGATGATGTTGCCTATTGGGAACGAGTTTGGGAAAGTTTTGCTCTCCGGAGCTTGGTGCATATGGGGAATGCAGTCAAACCTCCAAAAATTTCATTTTTGAGGGTAAGATGTTATAATGTTATTATTTGTTGTAATGTTGGTTATTTGTATATCTTGCACCTAAATGTGTCTTTAATGTGATATTGATAAATGGATTGCATTATTTTTAAATATAGCCAGATGGGTTAAATTAATGGAATCAGTATGAATGACCGCAGGACGAGAGCCCGGCGGTCGAAATCCCGACGCCGGCAGGTCGAACAGCGCAGATCCCGACGTAGGTAAGTGAAGTATCTAACCCTCCCCTCCCCCCCCCAACCCTCCTTTAGGGGTGACAATCCCTAACCTCCCGCCCTAGTGCCTAACCTCCCCCCAGGGGTGCCTAAACCTAACCCCCCCTCCCCGCAACCTAAACCTAACCCTCCCAGGGGGGTGCCTAGCCCCCCCGGGGGTACCTAACCATAACCTCCACTTCCCGTAGCTTAACCCTAACCCTCCCGGGGGGTGCCTAACCCTAAGTCCCCCCGGGGGTCCCTAAACTTAGCCTCCCCCATCACCGGCTACGTGGATACTTACCCCCGCCGTTGGACGATCGGTCCAGGGTCCTGTCGGGGTCCCGGCATCAGGATTAACGTAGGCGTTGGTATTTCGACGTCTATGTTAGATCCCTTGCTGGGATTACACTGTCGGGATTGTGACTGGCGGCCTTGCGGCCACCCGTCTAATGACTGCATCCCAAATTACAGTAACAGCAGAGTCAGGAACTTCATGTGGGGTTCCTGGTCCCTGAACTATTCTCCCCATGGAAAGAAGCAAGTGTGTGGGTAAGAGTTATCCTTGGGGGATTGGTGACTCTCCTGGCTATGGGTTACAGTTTTTGTACGTAGTTATATTATTGTGCTGTGTGGTTATACTGCTGTGCTGTATTGTTTTTTATGATATTGTTGTTATCATTCCTGTTAGCCTTACCTGAATAAACTTCAGTAATGGGGTCTACACTGAGAGCCCAGGTACTAGTGCCATGTATTGTGACAATAATCATTTATTTACAGTGTTGGACTGGGGCACGAAGGGCCATGCTATGGGGGTGTGGACATCCACCACAGACATTTGGCTATCCAATCAGCAAATCTTGGTGTAGTTTCCATAGAAGGGAACCAAGACCCATGGTGATCAGTGGTCCTGCTCCACCAGGTAACTTATCATCTAATAGAGTAACAATCTATCTTTTGAAGTCTTGAATCTGATACCTAGAAGAGGGGGGTGGGCCCACAGACAGTGGGGCCCACCTGGGATTTCCCCTGTCCCCCTGTGGGCCAGTCCATCCCTGTTTATTTATATAATGGGTCAGCTCTAACAGACGATGATAACTCACCAAGACAATGATGGAGCCCTTTGTGACATTATGCTAAATTTTTACTTTGTGCACGCCCCCGAATGTAGGCTAGTGGGCTTTGTATATCTGGGCTGCTTGTTATCTATGCCTAGTCCTGCTCCCAGCAACTAGAAACCATAAATTATAACATTAAATATGCAGCAATTAGAATAAGAAATAATCATATGCAGCAATTATTAAAGGACATATACATAATATGATATTTAACCCCCTTAAATATGCTGTTGCCTTTTAATTCTGCAACATGTTCATTTAAGCAGGGGTGGGCAATAAGCAGCCCTCCAGCTGTTGTTGAACTATAAATACCAGCATGCCCTGCAACAGTTTTAGTATGACCAAATATCAAAACTGTGGCAGGGCATGCTGGAATGTGTAGTTCTACAACTGCTGGGAGGCCAATTATTGCCCATCCCTAATTTAAAGTGTGATGTTGTCTGCCTTGTGACCAGCAACATCTATGTGTAGACAGGTAAAAGTTGTTGAATTACACGTCATCTGTGTTTCACACTATTGCAGTAGTAAAGTGCAGCTTATATTAATTTTCCTCTTCATTCACAGGCAGAAAAGTGCCTCTAGGTTTTCTTTTATTACTATGAGAAGATTTATCTGACAGTATATTGTCTCAGCCGTGTGTGCTCATCTAGCAGTGACTTGTCTGCTTTCTTCCATGTCTTAGCAGATCACATGGATGTAATCTATGGAGAAATTCTCCTTGCAGTGGTCCTATATCTTTAGAGAAATGTTTCTGTGACACCTTTTACGAAAGCTGGTTCACGTCCAGAGCAGCCAATCCCAGCAATTCTACAAGCTGTTTCCTTCAGAGCATAGGGAACCTGTTTCCTGGGTGATGTCCTGAATTAATTCTGGAATATGTGATAACTGATGTAGTAGCATTTTGATCATTCTGAATTCTTCAAGAATAGAAACTCCTCATTTTCTATGTGATTCCTGGTTCACTTTGCAAGAATTGCTGGACTCTATTGTCTTACATTTTAGCACTAAGATGTTGCTTGTTCTATACACTTTTATAAGGTGATTGTGCAATCATATGTATTATCATTGGTAAAAATGGTTAATTTCTCGAAATTAGCTAAACTGTGCAAATTGCCACAATATTTTCCCTCACTTTCAGGATAAATCACCTGAAGCACCACAATATAAGGTTATTTTGCTTTATCTAACTTTCACTATTATCATTATTATGCTATAAAAAAGGCCCACACATTATGGAAATTTTCATTATCTTTTACTTGAATTTCAAGTAGGCCCAGATTAAACTGCTGCCCAAGTAACACTTTGTCACAGTTGTTGCAGAGTTCATAGGGCCTAATTCAGACCCGCTCGCGAGCATAGGACGCTCGCAAGCGGGTCGATAGTGCCCTAATGCGTATGCGCACGACGGATGGAGCTCTGTCGTGCGCATGCGTGAGACCCGCATAGCAACAGCCAAGCTGTCGCTCCGGGTCTCGCACCAAAGGGGGCGTGCTGTCGATGGTGACTGACAGCACGCCCTCTTTGGTGGGTGTGCCAGGGGCGTGGCTGCCAGATGGAGGCGTTCCCATGGGAACGCCTACCGTCTGGGTCCGGCCCCACTGACATCACTAGTGATGTCAGTGGGAGTGATTTTGGCTCTGATAGAGCCAAAATCACCAGGGCTTGCGGCCACGAGACCCTACCGCAGGGTCTCATCGCAAGCCCGATGGACGCCATGGCGACCATCATCATGGATGCTCGCATAAGCTGTGGGTGGTAACCCACAGCTATGCGAGCGTCCAAGAGGCCGCTCCATTTTTAGGTAGGAGGGCCCTGATTCAGAGCGAGCGCTCTGGTCAGAGCGTCCGGCTCTGAATCAGGCCCATAGTCCGAACCTCAACAACATCCTGTCTGTATAAAAGAAATAAAAATTTTCCACCAGCAAGTAAAAATGGCCAACAATGCTGGCAGGCATAGATAAGAAAAAAGGGTAATTATGGTGATACCTAGGTGTATATTTACTAAAGTGCAGGTTTTTAGAAGTGGATATGCCAATAGCAATCAATCAGATTCTAGCTTTTATCTTCTATATGGTGCTAGATAAGTGTTAAGTAGAATCTGATTGGTTGCTATGGGCAACATCTCCACTTCTAAAAACCTGCACATTAGTAAATATATCCCCACAAATCCAGGCCTGACTAAAGACATAATTAGGGCAGATGGAATAAAGAAACTGGAAATGTAATTGGGGTCCATGATCATTGGCATGTCACATGTACTGTAGTAAATAATTAGTGATCCATCAGCCATAAATAGATGTGGTCTTTTCCATAAACATTTACCTTTCCTCTGCATACTATAATTTTCATAGTCATATACTCTTTGCATATTACATAACTGATGTTATTATATGTATGTGATATGTATAAATTCAAGTAAATAATACTGAGTTCTGTTGTCATCATTTACAATTTAAGTACTATTTAAGCAGACAAATAGAACTGCATAACAATAGGTTTGATAACAATATTACATTTTACGCTGGGCATACATAAAGCTTTCCTGTTGTAAAATAAGATGTTGTTGAGCAATTGCCCTGCTACTGAATGCTGGCTTTCATGGGGTGGAGTCTAATGGGTGACTGGTCTTCACCTGGGAACCTTGTCCAGAGACAATGGAATTTGCTGTAAGACACACACAAGGGGCTGTTTCAGAGACGGATGCAATGTTGCAGATGAGCAATTTTTTGCTTCTGCGCATGTGCAAAAAGTCCAGGACATCCTTACTGCGCATGTGTAATTCCAAGTGTCCAATGTCATTCGCAATAGTGTACGGGATCGCTAACATTTTCCATGGTGTTTCAGGTGAAAGACTTGGAGGGGACCTAAGGTGATCACAAAAAGGGGTCATTTTATGGGCAAGTTTGTTAGTGTCACAGGCTTCTTTGAGAATGTTGCTGAGTTTCCACTTGCAAATCCGATGCTACAGAGGCCATGTTTAGTTGGATACTGCAAATGTTGATGGTGCGACCAATGTTGCATAGATGTTGGAGTGTATGCAACCTCCATTGCAATTGCACAGACTACGGAGCCTGAAAGTGGGCATCTCAGTGCTCATACGCTCCATTGCATGGTGGCGCACAAAGGGAAAGCTGAAGTTAGCATTTGTATATTTTCACAATCGCGCCTGGTAGAGTGGTTGCGATCGTGGCCGCATTAGCTTCCATCTCTGAATCAGGCCCAAGATCTTAGGCTGTTTCAGCCCACTAGGCAGCAGTGACGCTAGATGGACCTGAAGTCAATTGTGTTACACAGAGACAGTCCGAGATTGGATTGTCATCAATTATTGGTAGGCCAGTGACTGGTGAGGGCAAGCCATTGGTTAAGGCTAGTGGTCAGAGTGGGAAAACTCAAAGACAAAGGTCAGGGCCAGAGGCAGTCAGGGACGATCCAAAAGAAGATGACACGTAATATGTAAAAAAAAAAACAATAGCAAAGGGAAATTAAAGATGGGTAGAAAACAATAGACACAATATAAAACACAAGAGGGAAGATGTGTCAAGCAATGATGATCTAGGAAGATGTATTTTTGAGATAATCTGTAGTCCATGCTGAATAACAGTGTTACGGTCTCCTAGGACTCCCCATGTAAGACCTCTAGAATCACTCAGGTGAGGTCTTCACCGATAACAGCCACCCGCTGTTCCCTTAGAACTGGACACGTTCACCAGCACTTAGGTGGCCGTCTGGACTCAACTCGAGATAATAGAGGCTTACACAGTTATCCTAGGGCCACAAGATGTTATGCGACTGTAGAATCACAAGAGAGGGTGAGATATACAAGGAGGAGTAGACAAGGTGCGGCTTTAAGAGCTGATGGATATCCTAGCTGTGAGTAGCAGCCTAGAGGGCTGAGTTGCGGCCTTGAAGGCCAAGATGTGGCTTTTAGAGACGAGGTGCGGCTGGAGAGCCAAGGTGTGGCTGGTGAGCCGACAGAGGTTCTGGCAGAGATACTGCCTTGAGGGCCGAAGTGCGGCTTGAGAGCCGAGGTGCAGCTGGAAAGACAGGAGGTTAAAGGCTTGAGATGCGGCGTTGAGGGAAAAGGTGCAGCTTCTAAAGCCGAGGTGCGGCTTGAGAGCCAAAATGTTAAGGTTTGAAATGCAGCCTTGTGGGTTGAGGTGCGGCTTCGAAAGTCGAGGTGCGGCAGGAGAGCCAAGATATTAAGACTTGGGATGCGCCCTTTAGGGCCGAGGTGCCGCTTGAGAGCCAAGGTGGGGCTATGAGAGTTGAGGTGCGGCTTTGAGAGCCGAGGTGTGGCTGGAGAGCTGATAGAGGTTCCGGAAGAGATGCTGCCTTGAGGGCCGAGGTGCAGCTGGAAAATCAAGAGGTTAAAGGCTTGAGATGCGGCCTTGAGAGCCAAGGTGTGGCTTCGAAAGCCGAGGTTCGGATTGAGACCCAAGGTGCGACACGAGAGCCGAGAGGTTAAAGGCTTGAGAGGTGGCCTTGAGGGCCGAGGTGACAAATACGCAGAGAATACCGCAGCTCACAGAAAAACAGAACTCTAGATGACGGAATGAGAGTAATAGCTGAGAATCTCCGAAGCACAGGCAGAAACAGGCACAAACGGGCAGACACATGACTGGCAGGAACCGGAAGCACGCGCCAAGCCTGGTGATGAACCGGCAGGCTTAAGAAAGGTAATGAACCAATGGACCTAACAGGGCAGGTAATTAATGAAATCCACAGGTGAAGAGGAGGATCATTCAGTATTCCCAGTATCACATACCACAGTCCCAATCTCCTAGCAACTAAAGGTACTGTCCCAGTACAGCGTGTACGTTGCACAGGAGCTGAATTTCGGGCGTGTGACTGGCGACCCGGAGAACAAGTATGTAACAAGGTGCGCTGGCGACTTGTGACAAACAGGCATATTGAGCTTCTTTACTGTGTCCTTAGGGGAGATGTATCAAGCCTTGGAGATAAAGTTAAGATATTCCCCAAAGCAACCAAACAGCTTCTGTCATTTCAGACTGTGTTAGATTAATGACAGAAGCTGATTGGTTGTTTGGGCAACTTCTCCACTTTATCTCTTTCCAAGTCTTGTTACATCTTCCCCAAGGACACACTCAAGAAGGTCAACATTCCCATTATTCAGCATGAATTGAATAGCACACATAATCCTGGGTAATCATTGTGACTGGGACTACATATTAAACCAGAGGTTCCCAAATGCGGTCCTCAAGGCTTCCCAACTGTTTATATGTTAGAGATATCCATGGCTGGTTAAATCAAATTGACTGAGATATTAATTCACTTATGCTTAACCATGAATATCTCTAAAACCTGAACTGTTGAGGAGCCTTGAGGACCGTGTTTGGAAACCTTTGGATTAACCCAAAAATACATCTTCTGAGATCATCATTTTTGTGATTTTTGTAACACAAGCAGACAGACTCCTGTGAGTGAGTGTGGTAATCGCTCTCACACTAAATGCAGTTGCATATACTGTAATTTGTACTTTGCTTTTTCCCAAGCAGATGGAAAATAGAAAATTCTTTGCTTTATATTTTTACAAAATAGATCCTGGCACTACATAAACCACCAATAAAGCCTAATTGTCAGGTTCTCTTTAAAAAAAAAAAGTTTTAGAACTTTAGCCATTTTCTTGCTGCCAACTGAACAGTGCTGCTTTAGGCAGGTGCCATTCAGCAAGGCATCTCATACTCACAATTATACAGACAAGTGCCTTCATAAAAAAAAAGCATGTCAATCATCTAAATGGTATTCTGTCTGGGACTCATTCAGATAGTTCTTCTGAGTATAGCTGCAAGCCCCCTGGTACGTAGACTGACAGGTCCAGTGTGTCTCATCAGGCTCTTATCATGGAAGACACATACTTTACAAAGATTTGTATGCAGTACAGTCTAATACCATTTAAGTGCACCCAAGGAATGGTTTTCTCTGCCAATCAAGGTCTCAAAGACACTGAAAGATGTTGGATAAACCTTTTCTACAAAGAGTTGCAGAGGAAAAGTTGAATTTGTTTATATATTTGGGACTGAAATTTGCTGTAAACACTGGCAGGTACAGTTAGAGTATATTTAGGGGATGTAGGCGGCATCCCGGTGTGGGATGCCAACGGGGTTAGGGTTAGGCACTAGGGGGAGGGTTAGGGTTAGGCCCTGGGTGGAGTGTTAAGATCAGGGGGGATGGGGAGGTTAGGTTTAGACACTAGGGGGAGGTTAGGTTTAGGCACCGGGGGGGGGGTTGGGATCCCGGAACCAGTATCCCGACCGCCGGCATCCTGAAGGTAAGTATCAGGGTGTTAGGGTGAGGTTAGGTAGTGGGGTTAGGGTTAGGCACTAGGGGCAGGGTTAGGGTTAGGCACCGGGGAGGGAGTGTTAGGATTAGGGTGCAGGGAGGGGGAGGTAAGGTTTAGGCACTAGGGGGGAGGTTAGGTTTAGGCACCAGGGAGGGGATGTTAGGTTTAGGGTACGGGGAGGGGGAAGTTAGGCTTAGGCACTGGGGGGGGTTAGGGTTAGGCACTAGGGAGGGAGGGTTAGGGTTAGGGTAGGGGTTACGGTAGGGATTAGGAAAATACTTATCTACGTTCCTATGTGTGTCAGGATTCTGGCTGTAGGGATGCCGCTGTCGGTATTCTGACCAGCGGCATCCCGACAGCCGGGATTTCATACCCAACCCGCCTAGGCTTGCCATAATATCCCTTTAAGCTGGGACACCTACAGTATGAATTATACAGGCTCTGTGGCTGGCTAAATTCAAGCCTGGATTTCACCTGGTTTTAATCAGCCACAGAACCTGTATAACATACAGGTGTCTCAGTTTAAAGGAATATTATGGCATGCCTAGTTATATTGAACCCACATATAACATTTATCTGAAGTGGGCTGCATTGATAACAATGTTTTAGTTTATCTATTGTATTGAAATTTCATAAAAGTATTTACACACTGATTTACATTGGACTTATATTTATATATCTGAAATTAGCTGCAAATGAAAAATAAAATAAATAAAAATAAAATCTCCCTCTCTTTATTAGGGATTGCTATAGCTATAATGCTAGCCTCATCATCTTCCATTCTATGGCTTCCCCTTATTTCATCACATTGCCTCAGCAGTTTTGCAGCTTCTAAAATTTAAGAAAATATATTTTTAACCCAGGTAGTAAGTGGTCAATACCATTAGTAATACTTGCAACAAAAGCAGCAGCACAGTCATTGCTTGCCAGCTATAGTTGATACACTGAAATGGCAATGTCACCTGTAGAGGTATTGAAATGATTTAGATTTGGAGGTAAGGCCATTTGCGCAATGCATGTATTGTTAAGTACAGTTCAGTGCAGTAGGGTTGTGCATGTACAGTATGCGCAAGACGAGATGCATCCTACTTATGCCTGGATGGACCTTAAAATATGTTTGTTTATAAATGTAAAATTTGTATCCACATAAAGACCAACACAATACTTTTACAGTTTTAGAAGAAAATGTTATATTAGGACATACTTGCCAACGCTCCCTGAATGTCAGGGACACTCCCTGCAATTGTAACAATCTCTCTGACTCCCTGACGTGTCTAGCAATCTCCCTGATTGTACTTTATTCCCTTTATGTAGCTTTTATATACTGTACTTGGAAACATAGAAATAAGGTATATATACATGCAAATTGGATCATCAGTTCAATTTCCCTGCATTGGTTATAAGGTACAATGATGTATTTGTATGTTTCCATCAACAAGTAGATATTACTGACCAACAACTGCTGCTTTAGGGCTCATTTACATTTGGATGATCATGTAAGTCAACTTTATGACACACCTCTCAGATGAAACAGTACATTCAGTGGCGTCCCTCCCCGCGTTGTCACCTGGTACAGGGAGGGATGCTGTGCCGAAAAAGGGGTTGTGACCTCCCTGAAAGAAGGCATGGCCTTGAGGGACGGGGCGTGGCCTTGCGGCTCGAACCCCGTTGTCCCATGCTTGTTATCAGGGGTCCGAGCAGAGGGTGCAGGAGGTGCGGACTGCCCTGTCCTGTGTTGCAGTGCCGGCTCCCTCACAGTGTCAGGAGCCGAGTGCTGCACTTAATACTACAGTGCAGCACCCGGCTCCTGTCACTGAGGGAGAGTCTGCTCCTTGGTGTCACCCCTCTGCGGGTGACACCTGAGTGTGGCCCACACCCCCCGCACCCCCTTTGTGATGCCACTGAGTACATGTCCAGTTAACTGCCACGCTCATAGGTGGTGCTTTCACAATCTCCCTGAAATGCTTCTCAAAAGTAGGCAAGTATGTATTAGGATTATCATTAATAACACTAGTGGTGATCATTTCAGGTTGTCAGCGTTAGGGGGTGGTGACGGGGAGTGGCCTGAGAAACGCAGATGTGTCTGTCCATTTAAAAGCAGTTACATGGGCGTGCATAAATTATCCACTGCGAGTGCATACGCAGCTCTTCGTGTCTGAAGAGCTCCCAAGACTGCGGCACATCAGACCTGCCGCAAGGCCAAGATGGCCACCAATGTGTGGCAATGTTACCGATATTTACGAAGGTATGCATCATCGCACGCAGGTAAGAAGGCAGCAGGGGGCACTCTTATTTTCCGATGATCTTTGCAGACATTAGCATATTTTTGCTGTTGCATTGCGAGCGAAATGGCAGCTGCGATCACATTAGCATCTGTTTCTGAATCAGGCCCAGAATCCGCAGGCAATGCCAATGTTCATGTACAGTAGTTGAACGAGTATTCACAACTGCACATGCGTGAAAAATTCTGAAATCTCTGCATGCGTTATCATGAGTGTTTGCACAAAGGTGCTTTGTAATTGGGACAGATGATATCAGAAGTGCAGTGGAAAAGTGATGAGAGATGGCCAGTGACTGGAAGGTGTCTACTAGTGCACGCAGAAATGGTCTGTTCAGTGCAGTGGCGCAACTAGGGCAGGGCGAGCGGGGTGTGTGCCCTGGGCGCTGTTGGACCGGCGGGGCACCGCCGGCCACGGTACCGGCCCGCCCGCCCTAGTTAGCCACCAGTGTAGCGCCGACCGCAATGAGTGCGGTCAGAGCTACACATTTACACAGGACCGGCGCTAGGCTTCCAGCACCGGTCCTGTGCTTCACACCTGAGCCTGTTCCCTTCCCCTGAGCGCTTGCCCAATAGCGCTAGGAGGCGGGCTCAGGCTGTGCATAACACACGCATCACCGCCAGCGCTGGCAGCGATGCGTGTGTTAAACAGCAGCCAATGAGAGTCAGACAGACTCTCATTGACTGCTGCAGCACCCACTGCAAGAGCCGGACTTCCGTCCGGCTCCTGCAGTGGGTAATGGGACTGACGTCATGACGTCTGTCCCATAATGCTGAGCACGCCAGCCCGGGCGGACTGGTGGGCGGGAGCGCCGTCGCGGACAGGAGCAGGAGCAGGGATTCAGGTAAGTATATTTTTATATATATATATATATATATATATTTTTTTTAACCTATCTGCACAACGGGGTAGGGGGGTGGCTACTACTGGGGGGACCTCTACTGGGGGAGGGGTGGCTACTACTGGGGGCGCCATTGGGAGGACCTCTACTGGGGGCTACTACTGGGGGCACTTAATCAGGAGGGGGAACCTCTACTGGGGACAACTACTTGGGGGGGAACTACCACTGGGGGCATTATAAAAGGGGCCTACTACTAGAAGCACTGCACTCGGGGGACCACTACTGGGGGCAATAATAGGAAGGGCCACTACAGGGGGCACTGGATAGGGGGGATCACTACAGGGTGCCTGCATAAGGGGACCACTACTGGGAAAACTGCATGGGGGGGACTACTGCTGGGGGCACTATATAAAGGGCACTGCATAGGGGGGGACTACTACTGGGGGCACCATATAAAGGGCACTGCATAAGGGGATACTGCTACTGGGCGCACTGCATTGTGGGGACTGCTACTGGGGTCACTGCATAAGGGGGAACACTACGTGGGGCACTGCATTTGGGGGGGCCACTACTGGGGGTACTGAGTAAGGGGAACTAATTGGGGGCTGTATAAGGGGGACCACTACTGGGAATACTGTATAAGGGGCACTACTATGGGCCTGCATAAGAGGGACCACAACTGCATACTGGGGGTACTGTATAAGGGGTACTACTGGGGTTAAGGTGATTATGGATAGGAATGCTCAGTTTGAAAATAAAGGGGTGTGTCATGTTGACACACCGCATTTTTAAGTGACCACGCCCATTTTTTTGACGCGCGCGCCTTAGGCGCGCGCACATAGGGGCGATAGGGCTCCCTTTTCAAATTTGCCCTGGGCTCCAAATACCCTAGTTACACCACTGGTTTAGTGGGTCTATTATAGGAGACGCACAGCCGCAAGCATAGGAGGCTGTGGTCAGACAGAGACACTGCACCTAGCATAGGGCTGGTGCAATTGTTAATAGTACACCAATGGTGGCATACAAGGATGCACCAATCTGTATTATACGGAGGGGTGCTAAAAGTGGGCGCCTCAGTCCTTGCACACTTGGCTGCATTAATGTACACAAGGGAAGGAGTTTGTAGACTATTTGCATAAAGTCGCAGACAGATGACCACCAATAGACATTGTTGCGTGCGCTTTTGCATGTGTCTCAGAATCAGCCCCTATGGCTCCAGTGCAATTGCGGCCATCATTCCCAGGCAGCTGAGATGGAAACTCATGAGTGCTTTTTGCTGGGTGATTAATCTCTTTGGGAAAAGTCTGCACCTCGCTTGAAAAATGTTTCTACAGATGTGCCCTCATGCACCATACCGCTATATGCCATACAGTGTGAGACCTCTGATGTGACGGAGATGCTCTGAGAGTATATTTCTTTTCATTTTGCATCTTATTTGCATTGCTTCACAGCCACAGCAAAAAAACACTCTGTGTACTAGAGACTTTAACCTCAAAGAAGGTCCAAAGACGCAGATGAAGCACAATGGAATGGCTTGAGGAAAAGCCATGGCCGCTTGCATTGGAGACCTTTAAACACAGATTCAGATTCAGTCGCACACAGATATACAAATTGATCAGTACAAGCTAGCAATGTCGTTTTATCACTCCCAGTTATTTTATCTATGCAAATAAGATGCAAATTTTGAGTGAAACATATGTTTTGTGCGGTCGAATCGCCCTGGACCTGGCTTGCCGTGACGGGCTATTTGGCGCGACTGAAGCCACAGTGTAAAAGGACACAACTGTATTTACCGGGTTTTGATCTTAGTTTCTCAACTTCTCTGCCCTAGACAATCCACTCTGCCTGCTCCCACCTAAAGGATTCATTGAATATAAGAACCTTGAGCTGAACTTGACCTCTGCCTCCTGACTACATACTCTGCCTGATCCAAAAACAAATTACAGGTGAGTAACACCTTTTATTGTAATATTATCCTGGTTGCTCGCTGTCATTACCAACGGCGGCTCTTAGCCTTATAACTGAAGGGGGCTGCCACTACTCCTCTATTCAGTGATGTGACCAGTCACATGATTGCCGCCAGCATGTGCGAATGCTCTGGGGACTGCTTCTCCCGGGAAGCACAGTAGGCAGGCAAATGGAGCAATGGGAGTGGCTTCACATAGAAAGATATCTTGCAATGTGAAGCCACTGAGTGCAGTTAACGCCACCTACACACTGGGGGTGGCTTACTGGGGTGAGTGGGGGATTTTATTGGGGGTAAAATTTGCCACTGGTCATTATTATATTTCTGAAAATCTTTGCCATGTGGGTCTAATCAGTGACTTCTAAGTTCTATATACATATAGTTTGTGATGGAATCACCAAGCCCTAAATAATAGGATCCTGCAGAGGTTCAGGTCTAGGGGACAGAACCTACCCTTAGCCAGGTTATTCAAGCTTTACAAATGCAGCTTACTGATAAGCATGTTAGAAATACAGGCTGCATGTGCACATTAACCTCTGGCAGCTGCATGACCAGAACAAGTAGAACCAATGATCCAATTACCTGAAAGGTTTGATGGAAACTGGGTCCAGTACAGACAATTCATGGCTCAATGTAACTGGGGTTTTGCACACGTCATAATAATGCATTAAAAGTAGGATTAATACTAACTTTTCTGAAAAGTTTAGCTCTAGCATGTGCCAAATTATTCCTGGAGACACAGGGTCATATAAATAATTCTTATACCTTGTTCATGCATGCATTTGCTAATGCCTTTGATGATCCCCATAGAGTCGCTACAGCAGAATCCAAATGTATAAGCCTGCATTGGGGAGCTTGCACAGTCTTGGAATATGCCATTGATTATAGATGATGGATGGACAGATTGGAATATAGCAGCCAAGTGGCATCAACTGAGAATGGGGTTAATATATCAAATATGTACTGGCCCATATAGATCCACCTCTAGGTTTAGATGAATTAATTCACCAATGTATAGCCAGCCATTAATTCCCGCCTAACAGAATACAGAAAGGAGAGACAAATAATTGTCTCTTCAAGTGAATCATATTCTGTAACCATTAAATTCCTGGTACAGAACCTACACAAGTCTATGATGCTTGTTATTTTACAAGAGCATCAGTGGTGCAGTTAGATGAATCTATGTTTATACTGACAGACTGCACTCTAAAAGGTGCCCACACACTAGGCTATATTTTTACACGATCAGCCCGATTCTGACGCATCGGGACAACAGATCGTGTAAAATATGTCCTAATCGCGAGTGGACACTCACGATTACGATGCCGATCATCATACATCACATCTTCAGATCTTGCCTGCTGCAGGCAAGATTTGCCAATCTCGGACCCGATGTGGTGCGGCTCGTACGTGTGTTTGTACTCATGATCCAATGCACGATCTATCGTCCCTTCGTCACTTGACTGACATACCCCTGTACACGCCCAGTCTCCATTTTGTGCAGCATCGTGACTTCAAGGAGACGGACGTGATTCTGCACACCTGATCATGGAAGCTGGAATTTGGTGAGTATATTTGTACATAGGGGTGTGCACCGGCCACTTTTCATGTTTTGGTTTTGGATCTGAATCTTTCTTCCTGTTTTGGATCTGGATTGATTTTGACAAAACCACCCTTCCGTGGTTTGGGTTCTGGGTTTTGTGTTTTGGATCTGTATTTTTTATTTGTAAAAAAGCATAAAAACAGCAAAAATCACAGAATTTGTGGGGTTTTCTGCCCCTATGCTATTATTAACCTCAATAACATTAATTTCCACTCATTTCCAGTCTATTCCTCACACCTCACAATATTGTTTTTAGTCCAAAAGGTTGCACCGAGGTAGCTGGATGACTATGCTATGTGACACAAGTGGGCGGCACAAACACGTGGCCCATCTAGAAGTGACACTGCAGTTGCAGACAGGATGGAAGTTTGAAAAACTAGGCCCCAAACAGTACATAATGCAAAGAAAAAAAAGAGTTGCAAGATGGAATTGTCCTTGAGACCTCCCACCCACCCTTATGTTGTATAAACAGGACATGCACACTTTAACAAACCAATCACTTCAGCGCGAGGGGCTGCCACATGACTGTGGCTGAAATGATTGGTTCGTTTGGGCCCCCACAAAACAAGCTGGCAATTAATCTGTCCCTGCACAAACTGGCTCTACAGAGGCAAGATGTCGTCCTCATCCTCCTCATCCACCGATTCCTCACCATCTTCAGTGCTGTGTACATCCTCATCCTCACAGAGTATTAATTCATCCCCACTGGAATCCGCCACCACAGGTCCCTCTGTATTTTATGGAGGATGGTCTCCCTGGAAGAATTGATAATTCATTTTGATGAACATCATCTTCTCCACATTTTGTGGAAACAACCTCCTACGCCTTTCACTGACAAGCTTCCCGGCTGCACTAAACACTCTTTCGGAGTACACACTGGAGGGGGGGCAACCCAGGTAAAATAGAGCCAGTTTGTACAGGGGCCTCCAAATTGCCTCTTTTTCCTGCCAGTACAGGTACGGACTGTCTGACATGCCTACTTGGATGCTGTCACTGATGTAATCCTCTACCATTCTGTCAATGGTGACAGTATCATATGCAGTGACAGTTAACATGTATGAAATTGTTGCCAGGTCCTTCAGTCCAGACCAGATGTCCAAACTTGGTCCTGCCTGCTCTGCATCACCACCAGCAGGTTGCTTAAGATACCTAAGTTGTTTCCTGGCAGCCCCAGTTGCGTGAAAAAATGAATAAGGAGCTGTTGACGTGTCACGTTCCACTTCAGCTGACAGTGTTTTCAAAAGCAGGTCTTTGCACCTCTGCAGGCTTGTGTCGGCCAGAAAGAGAGACACCACATAGGCTATAAACCTAGGATCGAGCACGGTGGATAAAATGTAGTGGTCTGATTTCAACAGATTGACCACCCTCGAATCCTGGCAAAGTGAATGAAGGGCTTCATCCACAAGTCCCACATGCCGAGCGGAATCGCTCCATCTTGGCTCCTCCTTCACTTTCTCCAGCTGCTTCTGCAAAAGCCTGATGAGGGGAATGACCTGACTCAAGCTGGCAGTGTCTGAACTGACTTCACATGTGGCAAGTTCGAAGGGCTGGAGAACCTTGCACAACACGGAAATCATTCTCCACTGCGCTTGAGTCAGGTGCATACCCCCTCCTTTGCCTATGTCATAGGTGGATGTATAGGCTTGAATGGCCTTTAGCTGCTCCTCCATCCTCTGAAGCATATAGAGGGTTGAGTTCTACCACATCACAACCTCTTGCTTCAGGTGATAGCAGGGCAGGTTCAAGTGTGTTTGCTCATGCACTAGCCTTCGGCACGCAGTCGCTGAATGGCAAATGTGGGCAGAAATTTTCCGGGCCACCCAAAGCATCTCCTGCATGTCCTTGTTGTGTTTCAGAGAATTCTGCACCACCCAATTTATTGTGTGAGGAAAACATGGGACGTGCTGGAATTTGCCCAAGTCTAATGCCCGCACAATATTGGTGGCGTTGTCAGATATCACAAATCCCCAGGAGAGTCTAAGTGGGGTAAGCCACTGGGCAATGATTTCCCTCAGTTTCCCTAAGAGGTTGTTGGTGGTGTGCCTCTTACTGAAACCGGTGATACACAGCGTAGCCTGCCTTGGAACAAGCTGGCGTTTCTGAGCTGCTGCTACTGACTGGTGACGCTGCTGTTGTTGCTGTGTAATGTGATACATCTATCCAGTGGGCTGTCACAGTCATATAGTCCTTAGTCTGCCCTGTTCCACTTGTCCACATGTCCATGGTTAAGTGGACATTGGGTACAACCGTGTTATTTAGGACACTGAGTACACTTTTTCTGACGTCTCTGTACATTCTTGGTATCGCCTGCCTAGTGAAGTGGAATATAGACGGGATTTGGCACCGGGGGCAAACTACCTCCATCAATTGTCTAAATCCCACTGCACTAATGGCAGATACCGGATGCACGTCTAACACCAACATAGCAGTCAAGGCCTCAGTTATTCGCTTTGCTTCAGGATGACTGCTGTCGTACTTCATCCTCCTCGCTAAGGACTGTTTGAGGGTCAATTGTTTAGTAAAAAAGCTAGTGGTGCTCCTACTTCCTCTCTGGGATGATGAACGACTCCCAGCAGCAACTGCAGCAGCGGCAGCAGTAGGTGTAGCAATGCAGGATCCTCCGGAGGAATCCCGGATAGAGGAGTCAGTCATGCCAGTGACGTGGCCTGCAGGACTACTTCCGATCCTGACTAAGGAGGATATTGATGAAGAGGGAGTTGACGGTGTGGTTTGCAGGCGCTTGGATACAACAGGACAACAGGATTTAGGTATCCCTGAACTGCTTACGGTCTTAGCCAAAATTTCGGAACTTGAGAGTAACTTTTTATGAACGCGTTACAGGTGGAGTATAAGGGAGGATGTTCCTAGGTGGTTAACGTCCCTACCCCTACTTATTTCACCTTTACATATGGTACATATGGCAAGACAGTTGTTGTCCGGATTAGGATAGAAATATTGCCAGACCAAAGAGGTGGAATGTTTGGTCTTCTGCCCAGGCATGACCGTGATGGGTTTTTTCTTCCCACGGACAACAACTGTCTCCCCTGGAGCCTGATTTAAACAAACCACATCACCATCAGAATCCTCCTCGTCAACTTCCTCCTCAGCGCCAGCTACACCAAAATCCTCATCCTGTTGTACTTCAACAGTGACATCTTCAATTTGAATATCAGCAACTGGGCTGTGAGTGCTCCTTCCAGCACTTGCAGAAGGCGTGCAAATGGTGGAAAGAGCCACCTCTTCCCGTCCAGTGTTGGGAAGGTCAGGCATCGCAACCGCTGCCACACTTGGACTCTCCTTGGGGATTTGTGATATCTTCTTAGAACGCACAGTTCTTTGCTGTGCTTTTGCCAGCTTAACTCGTTTGATTTTTGTAGCGGGAGGAGGGCTTCCATCGTCATGTGAAGCTGAACCACTAGTCATGTACATAGGGAAAGACCTTGGCCGTTCCGTGCCACTCTGTGTCGTAAATGGCATATTGGCAAGTTTACGTTTCTCCTCAGATGATTTAAATGTTTTTTTTAAGGTAATTTTCCTGAACTTTGTCATTTGGAATCTTATATGCCCTCTACTATGACATTGGGCATTGGCCTTGGCAAACGACGTCGATGGCATTTTATCATCTGTGTCATGACTAGTGGCAGCAGCTTCAGCACTAGGAGGAAGTGGTTCTTGATCTTTCCCTATTTTATTTTTATCGGACAAATTTTTGTCCTCCATTTATGTTATAATGATATATACATGCGGCTAAGGCGCACACAAATACAGAAAAGAAGAATGTTTTATTTGTTTTGGAGTGCACTTTGGGGGTTGCACCACCATTTTACAGACGAGCCAGCCGGCCCTTTACTTATGACACAGGCGCACGCTTGGCGCTGCTACTTTGTTGATGCACGTGCGGCTACTGCTCACACAATTCACAACACAGAAAAGAAGAATTTTTAATTTTTTTTGGAGCGCACTTTGGGGGTTACACCACCCTTTAACAGAAGCGCCAGCTGGCCCTTTACTTATGACACAGGCGCACGCTTGGCACTGCTCCTTTGTTAATGCACGTGCAGCCACAGTGCACACAATTTACAAACACAGAAAAAAATGAATTTTTTTTTTGGAGTGCACTTTGGGGGTTGCAGTACCCTTTAACAGACGAGCCAGCCAGCACTTGATTTATGACACAGGCGCACGCTTGGCGCTACTTTGTTGATGCACGTGCATCTACAGTGCACAGAAAAGAAGAATCTCTTATTTTTTTATAGTGCACTTTTGGGGTTACAGCTCCCTTTAACGGACAAGCCAGCTGGCCCTTGATGTATGACACAGGCACACGCTTGGCGCTAATTTGTTGATGCACGTGCGGCTACAGGGCACACAATTCACAAACACAAAATTTTTTTTTTTGGAGTGCACTTTGGGGGTTACACCACCCTTTAACAGATGAGCCAGCCGGCCCTTGATTTATGACACAGGCACATGCTTGGTGCTACTTTGTTGATGCACGTGCAGCTACAGGGCACACAATTCACAAACACAGAAATTTTTTTTGGAGTGCACTTTGGGGGTAACACCACCCTTTAACAGAAGAGCCAGCCGGCCCTTGATTTATGACACAGGGGCACGCTTGGCGCTACTTTGTTGATGCACGTGCAGCTACAGCGCACATAATTCAGCAAACACAGTAAAAAATAATTGTTTTTTTTGCACTTGGGGGGGAGCACCCCTGATGGACAGATCACCCCCATAGACAACACTACAGCACCCCTTTAGGACTACAGCCTTTATGGGACACTGCACAACACAGCCCAGCCAGCCCCTATAGACTTTGGATTGGGCACAGCCCCTATGGACAACTGACTGCACAACACAGCCCAGCCAGCCCCTATGGACTTTGGAGTGGACACAGCCCCTATGGACAACAGCAGCATAGCACAACACAGCCCAACCATCCCTAACTCCCACCCTTCCTCTTCACTGTCCACAGTCGAAGTGAAAAATGGCGCCAATGCGGGGACCTTTTATAGAATCCAAAACCCGCAGCGGGATGATGACATTTTGCCTTGATTTCAGATCTGAGTCAGGCTCGAGTTTTCCCGACTCGGATCGGGGGGTTCGGATTCCATAAATCTGAACCCGCTCATCCCTATTTGTACAGAGCATCAATGTATATGCAGACCCTGTCCACCAATGAATATGTGACCCACTGGCCACCAATGTGACCCACCCACTCAGCACCTATATGTGCTTAATGCATCGCCCATCCACCCACTCAGCTCCTATATGTGTTTAATGCATCGCCCACCCACCCACTCAGCACCTGTATGTGTTTAATGCATCGCCCAGCCAAGTCCAAGTGGTTCGGCCCAGGCTGGTTTGGTAAGTAGAGTGCATACACACCATGTTTATTTTATTAATATTTATCTGAGACAGTCCTCCTGCCATAGCAATGCTCCTGAGCCATTAAAATAGGCCAGATACTCCTCTCTCACCTGTTTGACCCATGCAGTGCCTGTTGATTGCATTGTTGGTGCTGCCAACGATGAAATCTGGCCAATTACCTCCAGAAGGTCTGGATCTTCTGGTATAGCTGAGCCTGATGCCCCTTGTAGGGTGGTTTTGTGGCGTAAAAAGTTATGGAGAACACAGCATGCCATCACAACCCAATCTATCTTCTCCACACGCAGGTTTATGCTGGTGTGTAAAATGCGGAACCGGTTACTGAGTATCCCAAAGGTATTTTCCACAATCCTGCGTGCCCGAGAAAACTTATAGTTGTATATTCGCTTTTCAGATGTCTCCTCCACTGATGGCAAGTAGAGAATTTTGGAGGTGAGCCTCTCATAGAATGCCGTCTGCTTGAATGACCCACCATCCGAAGCACGGCGATTCTTGCCAACATCTACAAAAGCAAACTGATAGTTGGCATTCAGCACCGCCATGAGAACAATACTGAAGTAGCCCTTGTAGTTAAAATACTGTGATCCGCTGTTGGCGGGTGGGTTGACGCAGATATGTTTGCCATCAATTGCTCTCCGGCGGTTAGGGAAATTCCATCGCCGTTCAAAGTCATCGGCTATGGTTTTCCACCCCTCAACTGTATTAGGAAACTATGGAAAAATGAAAACAAAAACAAATGTTAAAACATGAAAAAAAAATTTTCTTTTTTCTTTCAATACAAACTCCAACACAAGAACTAGATGTGGGGTCTACGCCCGATTTAAGCTGCATTGCAGACAGTTAGGGGGATGTGTGTTTATCCCAATGCACACCACCAACCACAACACCCCCAGCACCTACCCAGCAAAAAATAAAACGTCCTGTGAAAAAGACCCAAAGCAAAGACCATGTGGACACATTTCTGCAACAAGCAGAAGAGCTGATAAGAAGGCCCCCAGATCGTCTTGATAATTTTACCACTCATATTAACAGCACCATGTGGAAGATGAGTAATGAAACGCAAACTCAATTCCAGCGGCTCGTGTATGAGTTGCCCTTCAGGGCGTTGGGTAACAACCTATACCCAGCTACCTATATTGCTGACTCTGTACCCTTCCCACCTACCCCAACTGCCTCTGAGCTGCCTCCATCCCAGGTGCAGCCTACTCCACCATCCGCTAACCCTCCCACCAAAAGACAGGCTATATATAGTGCCCTTTTAGAGGCGGATGATGACAATACAGGGTTTTACCAAATGTAAACTTTGATTTTTGTTGTTGTTGCGTGTATTATCCACAAATTTGAACACTCCCAATACTTGCCCTATGGTATACGGTGGTGATTATGCTGATTGGACACGGTCAATACCCACATGGCGCAAGGACAGACTGTTGAAAACCGAGCCCACAATATGTCTTTGCGCCATGTGTGTATTGGCCTATTCAATCCGGCATCTGACCCACCATATATCATAGAACAGGCTAGGTATTGGGACTGTTAAAATATGGGGATAATGCCGTTTTTACATTATAAATGCTTTTTCATTTTAAATGCACATAGTGGCTTTCTTCAAAACCACAATTGCTATGTTATGTATTCCATGTTTGGAATGGCAATGTTTATACTGCTGTCATAAAGACAGTTTTATCGCCTGCAGCCATAATGGCTGAAATTTTTACCCAGTTTTACACTGTTTATACAGTCCTTTTCTAAATTTGCAAAAAAGAAGAAAAGTTTTTTTTTCTATCACAAGAAACAAATGTGTAGTGTTGTTTTTCCTTACTTTGCAAAACTGATACTGCAACACTTTCACTTTAGCCTTGCAGGTCTCTGGAATGATGACGCCCAAAGCCTGAGGGGATATGAGGGTCCCAAACTTCAGATCTTCCAGTGACCGTCCTGTAGCCAGGTACCTCAGGGTAGCCACCAGCCTCTCCTCAGTAGGGATAGCCCTCCGCAGCCTTGTATCCTGCTTCGGGATTAACGGGGTCACCAGACACAGCAACTCCAGGAATGTGGCGTCATCCATGCGCAGATAGTTGTGATAGTCATCTGGATTGGTCTCCCGAATCTCCATCAGCAGGGACATGTGAGAGTGACTCTCCCTCTGCAGCAGCCACTCCTTGGTCCAGCATGCTCTCCTCCTATGCTGGGCCCTCTCCTTCATCACCTTCAACCCAGCATAAGCAACAATCACTCTATACCGATAGGGATCCATCAGCACAGAATACAGGATAGAATAGATAGAATGCAGCAAAGAAAACACTTTGTTGAGCAAAGCAAAACAAAGTACAGTATAGCACAATAGCAATGTACAGCGTTCAGCAGGTATACACAAAGCCTCACTAGTCACAGAGCAGAAGTGCACTGACCTAAAATGGCGCCTGCATTATATAATCCTGACTTAAGCCCGTCCATTATTTTAATTTTTGTGCAATCTGACCATTCATCGTGGTGTGCACACGATTTATCGTGTATGATCTCACGGTTTCGTCATCGGAAACGATGCACGATAGATCGTAAGATCATGTGACAATTTGGTGAGTTTTTGCACAAATTTGGGTCCACGACTGCCGGGGAGAGTTCAAGGGAAATCGGACACGATATAGTATCGTCACCAGATCTCCCTAGTGTGTGGGCACCTTAAGAAGGAAGGGAAAAAGTTGTCTGGAAATGCTAGGACCCCAACTCCATGAACACGGAAGAATGGGGTCAAAGCAGACATTTTCCCTCTTAATATCAACTTTCCCAAACCTGTTATAAATTTACCACACTGCTCTATCCTTACCACTTACAGTATGCTATAAAGACATTAAATTATCCACAGTTGTTCTTATTGATTCAGAATCTATGGGAAACTACTGTATGCTGATAGAAACTTAGTGAGTAAATATTCAGTACCAATAGTGGATAAAGAGACTTGTATTGTTCTTGAAACCATTGATGGCTCTTCAATTATTTCAGGCCCAGTCAAGCAGAAAACCACATTTTTTTATATGTCAAAACAATCAAAGATAAATTTAAAAAGATTAGGGTAAAGCTTCTAAATATGAAAAGTGGTGGTGTTGCCCACAGCAACCAATCAGATCCTAGCTTTCATTTCTCTATTGCATCCTATAAAATGATAGGCAGATTGGTTTCTATGGGCAACACCACCATTATTAATTTTTAGAAGCTTTAGTAAATCTGCACCATTGTCTTAGGTGTACAATACACACTCAGAAATCTCCCGTAGTCTTTGGAAGCAGGGTTAAAAAAGCAAAACCCTGAATTAATTGGAGGACCCAAGAACTTTAGTATGTTTTATATCAACAAGACTTGTGTCTGCTCAGGGCCCGATTCAGACCCGCTTGTGAGCCCACAGCGCTCGCAAGTGTGTTGATGGTCCCCCACTGCGCATGCGCACGCCGGAGCTGGCTCCAGCGTGCGCATGCGTGAGACCCGGCCAGAGACAGGTGCTCCGTCGCTATGGGTCTCGCACCAAAGCGGGGCAGCTGTCGATTGTGATTGACAGCTTGCCCCGTTTTTCAGGCGGGCAGGGGGGGTGGCTGGCCAAATGGAGGCGTTCCCGAAGGAATGCCTGCCGTTTGGGGGCAGTCCCACTGACATCAGGAGTGATGTCAGTGGGTGAGCTTCCTGCTCTATTAGAGCCAAAAGCTCACTGGGGCTTGCGGGAATGTGACCCTACCACAAGGGTCTCGTCGCAAGCCCCGATGGTCGTGATGGTCATGACCGTTGCGATCATCCCCTGGCCGCTCGCTAAAGCTGTGGGTGGTCACCCACAGCTTAGCGAGTGGCCAGGAGGCCATCTTTAAAAAAAACAGGGACGCCCTGATTCAGAGCGAGCGCTCTCAAAGAGTGTCTGGCTCTGAATCAGGCCCTCAGTTCTTAGTTTTCCACCTCAATGTCCTCTAATTAATTTGTCACGATGTTATGAAGACTTTGTTGATGTTTTTGACAGAAGACAAGCAGAAAATTGACCACCACATAGGATTTAAGACTGCCCAATTGATATCCTCCCGGCAACACTAATTTCTTTTGGCCAAAAATACTACCAGGTAGAACCAAAATTAAAAAACGTTGAATGAGTATACAGATGACAAGTTAGCCCATGGTTTCATCCATCTTTCAACTTCTTTTGCATTTGTTAGCAAGGCTGCATGTGTGTATTCCAATGTGCACACAATTCTGTGAATTATCAGCTCTACCATTTTGTGACAGCAATCTCACTCTGTGAGAGTGCTGAATCTGCAGTTAACCACAGGATATGATGGCATACCATATCTGTATTGCGCAAGGAAATCGTCCATTAAGGTGACAGCCTTAATGATAGGAATTTCATTGTTTTTTTAAGTTTGAGTGGCAGAAATTCAGTAGGTTTTGTGAAATTTCTGATCATGTCTAAGAAGCCATAGTGGGACATGTGAAACCATACATTTTCTTTGTCTATGGAATTTCATTTTTTTTATAATTTATTAACCATCAGGGATGGGAGGAGCAAACTGGGCCACCTGCAGAGGAGAATGGATCAGTGAGATCCGTGATGCAGGCATCTGTGTAAAAAAATTATTCAGAGGCACGCACGTGTGCAATGCATCTGGGATAAAAAATAATTAAATAAGACACAGATTAATGGACAGATCAGTGAGATCCGTCCATGCATCTGTGTTAAAAAAAATGAAAACAAGTGAAAAATGTAAAAAAAAATGGCATGTGCCCCCCCAAAAGCACAATCAGCCCCAGGCTTTTCACAGCTGGTCCTGGTTGAAAATACAGGGGACAAACGACATAGGGTTCCCCTGTATTTAGTACAACCAGCACTGGGCTCAGCTGAGCCGGTCCTAGTTTTGGAAATACAGTGTACAAAAAGCATTGGGGTCCCCTTAACCAGCACTGGACCCTTTCTAGCGGGAGAGTACTGCCACAGCCAGAGGAACCTTTTCACCAGCTCCCACAGACAAAGCATTACCACTCATTACCAGTCAACCCAAGCCGGCTATCCCTGGTTAGGTGGGGACCCCTCCAATAAAGAGGTCCCCCTCTCCAATGCACCCCAGGGCGGTGGGTGCAGGGTTGATTGTATATAAATGTGGTGCAAATGAGAGAGTTAAAATATTGTCTTGCAGTAGTACTACAGGTCCCAGCAAGCCTCCCCTGCATGCTGGTACTTGGAGAACCACAAGTACCAGCAAGCAGGGCATTAAGGGTCCGCTGGTACTTATACTACCCCTGTAAAAGAAATATTAAAATAAAAACAACACCAATTGTTTTAATAATTTATTTTCTGTAACTTCACCCCAGGGCTTCCAGAGTCTACTCCTGGCAGGCACCAAACCTGCCAGGGCTTCCAGCGTTTTCGCCTGGTAGGCACCAACCCACCAAGGCATCCAGTGTCTTCGCCTTAGGGGTTGCAGCCAATTAGCTCTTTTGCGAGGCTGCCACCTCCCCAGGGCTTCCGAAGTCTTCGTCTGTGGGCACTAACCTGCCAGGGCTTCCGGTGTCTTCACCTTTTGGGCACAAACCCGCTAGGGCTTCTGGTGTCTTCACCTGGGGGGTTGCAGCCAATTAGCTCTTTTGCGAGGCTGCCACCTCCACAGGGCTTCTGTTGTCCTCTTCACCTAGTAGACGACAGCCTTTGAGCTCTTTTTATGGCTGCCGCCCACTAGGACTTCCGGCAACTTCTTTTTATATAAACCAGCAAAGGGGGCCAGGCGATGACGTTGCGAACCGTGATTGGCTCGTGGCAGCCATCTTTAAATTTCAAAAATGTTGCTGAGGCGCCATTTTTGAAATGGGCACCGCTGCGAACTCTTCAGTGATATCGAACTCAGACTATTACCGGATGATCAACATCTAAAAGGGACATCCCTCTATCGGTGATTATTCCCATCTATATACAGCGCACTGTCCTATGCTGATTATTTTGGCCTCCCAAGTGTTTTTCTTCAGGAGCTGTGCATACTCAAGCAAAGTATGGACTAAAAGTTGTGGGTGAGATCAGTGTCCCTTCTACTGAACAGAAATCAATTTTCTGTATTTTAATTCTTTGGCACAATCATTTATGTATATGAATAAATTGTAAATTTTTGATATCTAGATGATTGCTATACCTTGCTTTCATAATTTTTATGTTCTAACAATTTTAGTGCTACTTTTTGTTTATTGTGTATATCTTCAATGACAAGCCGTGATTGGCTCAAGACGGCCATCTTTGAATTTAAAAAATGGCGCTGAAACACCATTTTTTAAATGGGCTCCGATGCCGAACTCTACAGAATGGCTGGCAGGACTAGGATCCTCTCGGATCCAGGCCTACCTCCAACACAATACCGCCGCTGGGTCCGGCTGCCAACGCCCGCACCGGTCCCGTCACTGCCATCGCCAGCACCACCACCAGGTCCCACGACTAATGCCAGCAGCTAAGCTGGGATCCCGCCGCCGCTAACACCGGCTACCTATTCTGGGGTCCCAGCCACCACTAACGCCCGCTACCTTTGCCAGGTCCCACCGCCACTAATTCCCACAAAGGTCAGCCATCTTTGTGCACCCAAGTGAAGCCATGGTACACCCCAGGGGCTGGCTGGCAACTTTTAGCCTGGGGGGCAAGTCCAGGGCACTGGCCCATAAACAACGGCTTATCCTTAAATAGAGATTGCGAGGTTTCGCACGCAGACTGACCGCGAGAGCGTGTCCTAATCAATTGCTCAAATAGGGGTGTTTGTTTCAATACATACACTTAAATATAACATTATAAGAGAAAAATAAAATGGTGGATATTTCTCAGAAATAGAGACAACTTAGAGACCGGCCAGGGCCGATGCTAGGGTGTTCGGCGCCCCCCTGCAAACTATAAATTTGCGCCCTCCTACAAATGCGACAGACAGTGGATGACGCTCGGTAGAGGCAGAGGGTGACAGTCAATAGGTGACAGGCAGTGGGTGATACTGGGAAGAGACAGTGGGTGACACTGGGAAGAGGCAGTGGGTGACACTGGAAAGAGGCAGTGGGTGACACTGGGAAGAGGCAGTGGCTGACACTGGGAAGAGGCAGTGGGTGACACTGGAAAGAGGCAGTGGGTGACACTGGGAAGAGGCAGTGACTGACACTGGGAAGAGGCAGTGGCTGACACTGGGGAGGGATTAGAGGGTGACAGAAAGGGAAACAGGGAAAGGGAGTGAGTAATGAGAAGCAAACAGGCAGTCTTCACACCACACCGCTTCACACCACAGCCCCCATCAGCATAGCCACCCTCAGCACAGCCCCTCACATCACAGCCCCCTTCAGCACAACCCCTCACATCACCCCTTCACACGAGAGTCCCTCACATCACAGCCCCTCTCAGCACAGCCTCTCACATCACAGCTCTCCAAACGACAGTCCCTCACATCACAGCTGCCTTCAGCACAGCCCCTCACACGACAGTCCCTCACATCACAGCCGCTCACACCACAGCCCTTCACATGACAGTCCCCTTCATCACATCACAGCCCCATCAGCACAGCCCCCTTTACACCACAGCCCCTCACACAGTCCCTTTCATCACAGCCTCTCACATCACATCCCCCTCACATCACAGCCCTTCACATGACAGTCACTCACATCACAGACCTCCTCAGCACAGCCCCTCACATCACATCCCCCTTCAGCACAGCCCCTCACACCACAGCCCCCCTCAGCAAAGCCCCTCACATCACATCCCCCTTCAGCACAGCCCCTCACACCACAGCCCCCCTCAGCACAGCCCCTCACATCACATCCCCCTTAAGCACAGCCCCCTCACATCACAGCCCTTCACATGACAGTCACTCACATCACAGACTCCCTCAATACAGCCCCCCTCAGTACAGCCCTCCTCAGTACACCCCCCTCAGAACAGTCGCTCACATCACATCCCCCCTCACGTCACAGCCCTTCACACGATAGTCCCTCACATCACAGACCCCCTCAGTACAGCCCCCCTCAGTACAGCCCCTCACATCACATCCCCCTTAGCACAGCCCCCCTCACATCACAGCCCTTCACACAACAGTCCCTCACATCACAGACCCCTTCAATACAGCCCCCCCAGCACAACCCCCCCTCAGTACAGTCCCTCACATCACAGGCCCCCCTCAGCAGAGCCCTTACTTCACGGCTCTCCTCAACACAGCCCCTCTCATTTCCCCGCCAGCAGCCAACTTTGTTACTTACCTGTCGTGTCCTGCACAGCAGGGGACTGGCGGAGACATCGCAGGACTGGCGGCGGCAGCAGGTGAATTGGCAGTGACAACATGGGACTGGCGGCGTCAGCAGGTGAATTGGCAGTGACATCGCGGTCGGGACTGGTGGCAGCAGCAGCGGGGGATTGGCGGTGACAGTGCCAATGAATGGATAGGCCGGCAAAGTATGTGCTCAGGTGCTGTCTGCCTCTGAGGAGAGGAGAGGGGAGGAGAGGGGAGGGGAGGGACCCGGCCAGGGGGCAGAGGGGCAGTCGGCAACATAAACACTAAACTCAGTTGCAGCAAGCAAGGAGAGCGCCTCTCTAGCCTGACACCTCCCTGCAATGCATGCTTTGGCTTTGCTGAGTGTGTTTGCGCCGGCCCTGGGACCGGCCCAGCGTGGACCGGCCCGGGGGGCAGATGGCACCCTGCCCCCCGGCCCAGCCCGCCACTGGTACACCCCCTGTTGGAGGCCACACTGCTCAACAAGTTGAAGCTCCATATCTATATAATGGGGCATTTGTGAGGTAATAGTTTAAAAACTGTAACTTTCTCAATTACCTGAACCCTAAAAGGCCCTACACTGGAACAAGAGCTACCTAATACAATAAACCCCAAGTCTAAATTTGTCCTGTACCCTGCCTTATGCCTTCCCAAAAATCCCCCATAGGCTACAGCAGAAATGTGGTCCTAACTGAAAGTGTCAGAAAAAACTGACAGTTGGAACTTTAGATTATTCCATAATCCTCTTTTTTTTTTTTTTGCCCTGAAGTGCCTGCTAGCATGCAGCAACAAGTGACAGTTCTACCCATCCATGGCAAATTTCAGCTTGGCACATCCAATAGCTTTTGAGGTGTAGCCCCTTAAACACCATGCCCCTCCCCCTCCAGAATTCTCTATGGGAGAATTAAATTTTTTTCAATTCAGCCTTACTATAATACACACTCGCCGACTTGTCCTCTACAATGAAACTGAGCACTTTATTATTGGTACTTTACCTCACTCCTTGCCCAACCATGTTTGATTTTATTACACAGTAAGTTTTTTATTTCATATACTATATATTGATATACTGGAACTGTGATGTCATCCATATTCAAATGAACAAAATATAAACAAGAAGCATTGTTTGTCAAATTTAAGTTTGAAGTTATTTATTAAACATTAATACAATTTACTGCATATGCATTTAAAAACATATCCATACAATATATCCATATAAAATATTCAAATGAAAAACGAAAATATCACATATTCAAATATCTCCCTTAAAGCCACACAGGGCCGTAGCTAGGGTAGTGCGGCCGGTGCCATCGCACTGGCACCACAGGTCAGGGGGCGCTGTTTGGGCCTGTCAAATTTCTGTTTATTATCATTCTTGCTTGTAGCTTCCTCTTATTTGATCCCCAGCATCCCCTGGCCTCCCCTATCTCTTCCCTGGCCCTTCCCGATGAGGCCATGGCCCTTTTTTGGGTGCATTATGTCCCTTTGAAAAATGAGGGGGCGCCAATGATCTTTCTGGCACAGGGCACCAAAAAGTCTAGTTACGGCTCTGAAGCCACACATTGATGTTTTTAATAAAGTTCATACTACAAAGAGGGGTGGCAATTGGTCTAGGAAGCCTGGCAATTGGTCGGGGATGCATAACTTAATAACTTGAAGATTAGGACCCGGTTAGATCTCCCATTGGTGTACGCTAGGCAGAACTTTGACCTGGGGAGCCTGTTCTGGGCCTTCCACTGGATGGATGGATGGATGGATGGATGTGGATGAAAAGTTCACAGGGGTGGCAATTGGTCTGGGATTCCTAAATTAATTGTTTGTACAGAAAAAAATAATTTTTTTTTAACCAGATAAATTGATGACATTTTTGTCTTATGGGCTGGTGTGAAAAAAAATTTCTCTCTCTTATGCAAATCATCAATACGATAGATAATAACATAACATTTACCTTTACTTGCAATGAAAATTTTGTCAATTATTTGGATGTCAGGATTGCTAGGTCAGAGTTGGGCATTAGTACCAGTTTGTATACGAAACGCACAGATATGAATATCTTATTGCATGCCTAAGTCAACATCCTCCAGCCATGAAAAAGGGCTTGCCCTTTTCGCAATTTTTTAAGAGTTTGGAGAGTTACCACCAATCAAAATAAAGCCATGAAAGATATAGATATTATGTTTAACAAATTTCTTAATAGAGATTACCTGAGAAGTGATTTAGAGGCAGCAGATCAAAAGTGCTTTCCATCTCTCGTCAGCAATGTCTACAACAGAAGGCAACAAAATCACCCATATTTTCTTTTGCGAGCACCTTTTCTTCTGCCAGTCCCATAGTTAGGAAAACATTAAAGAGGTTTTGGCCAGTGGTTAGCTCTGATAGCAGCATTCCATCCCTCCGCAATATTCGCCTCATGAATTGTTATAAGCGAGACAAAAATCTTAGAGATTGGCTTGTTTAAAATGATGTCACAGATAGAGGTGTGATGCAAACACAACATTTTTTGTCTAGATCAGCAGGTTGCTATAGGGGCACAGGCTGCATGACCTGCCGTCATTTAGAAATAGGTGCATATGTCACACATCCACACTCAAGTGTTAAAATCCCATCAAACAAGTGCTAACTTGCATGACTACATATGTCATATACGTTATAAAAATGCCCTTGCAGGCTAGCATATGTGGGTGAAATGGTCTGTGCATTTTGAGAGAGGGCCACACAACATAGGGCTGCCATTAGACTGGCCCTCGAAGGTAAAGTAAGTGACCAGCCAGTCGCCCGGCATTTCGTGGCAGCTAGACATACATTGGCCACTTTGCGTTATAAGTTAGTGGATCATGTACCTCCACTAGTTAAGGGTGGCGATAGAGGTAGGAGGTTGTTGCAATTGGAGGCCACCTGGATTTATCGTCTCAATACTGTAGCCCCCTTCATGAAAACTTAAGCTTGGCATGTTTCTAATATTTGAGTCCAACATGTTCTACACAATGCTAATACATATATGCTCAGTTTTGTTCTTTGTAGTATTTTCAGTTACATATATTTGCTTTGTTTGGTTATTTTTGTGATGAGCCTATCTAAAAAAAAAATTCATTTTTTTCATACAACATTTTTTTACACATAATAATTGTATTATCAAATTATTATTGTTGCTCAATATTTGCATGTATTTCTGCTGGTTACATAGAAATCTATACATGTGATCGTGTTATTTCATAGATTGATTTTGTTTTTGATATTTACATATTTTTACAGTTGTTTTTCATGATAGCAGAATCCTAATTAAGGTAGTCTGTTAAATTGTCACTTTATTTCTTTTCTTTATGTGTATATATGTCATTGGTGTGCGCCAGTTGTTCTCCGTGGTCTCCATGATGATCACGGCTACACACTAGAGGTTTGACACCCCGGTACTTGTGTTATCTTTTGGAGAAAAGATGATTTTCTCCTGTCCATAAATAGCATAAGTTATCATCCCCCATTGAGACGGAATGGATATGAAATACCGGTAGTCGGGATGCCTTCTGTCAAAATACCGACAGCGGCATCCCGATGGTCGGTATCCTGACAGGGGTTGGGTAAGCATACTAACCCTCCCTCTTCTCTCCCTAATCCTCCCTTATTGAAGTCTACCCTAACCCTCTCTGCGCTGAATCGCGTCATCATAGCCCCTCCCCCTGCTTTACCATGGAGGTAATATTGGCATTATAAAGCTGGTGTGGGGCCACGATGACACAAATGTGCATGCCCACTTAAGCCGTCTCCACACCCCCTGCTGCACCGACATGGCGGTAAGTATGCACCACAGTTGTCTAAATTTTTGACTGGCTATATGTCTGTGCATCATTGTAGATTAGAATAACTGTAGTTGATTTTAGTGAAGTGTTGAAGCAAGACACATGTGCATTCCTTCTGTGCATCAGAAATTTATACAATAGCCTTTGTATTAGGGCGTCATTATGTGGATGAAAGAACAATTTTAAACATTGATATTTTTCCTCATTTCATAGAAGCTGCAGATCTAGATATATAGAGACTCATTCAGAGTTGGACCTTGCACACACCTCAATGTGTATCCAATAAAAAAATAGGCTTTGCACTATGTGTGTGGCAGACATTAAAGTGACTATAAATCCGCCTAATGATAGCATAAATATGTGGCTTAGCGGAGTAATATTAGTAAATATTACTGTGACCGGACGCCTTTCGCCTAGGCCATCCCTGGTCACGGGTTAGCGCTTTCGGACTCCCACTCACCGTCAGTGACCTCCTGTCACTGACTCCACCCACTGTGCCGTGGGCATTTAACGATGCTGCCACCACCAAACTCTACCATCGGCGTTTGGAACCGCTTTGCTGCGTATGCGTTTGATTAGCTGCGGACACACCTCCTGTTTCGTGTTGGCTGTTCCCCCCCGGATCCCTTGCAATGGACCAGATCTGCACGGTAGCTGGCAGAGGGCTAGAACTTGGAGACACGGAGCTCTTACCCAGAACAGCAGGAGAACGGAATAGCGTTTTGGCGCAATTCTGTTGGTCGCAGGATTGAGTCAATTGAAGTAACGGCGAACGGTGTTTATTGCTCTCAGTCTTAAAAAAGACCCTCCCTTCAGATTGAAGGGGAATATCAGCATACAAGATGTTACAGGAATCATACAGCAGGTCTCCTCCACACAGGATTTTCAAAGAAGTACACATACAGGGCTCACAGGCCCTCTTTTTAGGTCATTCTAACACACACTTCCACAGGGGGTAAGTCTGCCCTGTGGTTTCCAACCAATCACCTTAAGTGCATGACCTGTGCATGTGCTGGCCACATGCACATTTAACATTGTCCCCTATGGACAGTGGGGAGTGGTCACTCCCCTGAGTCTGAGACTACCTGGTGTTTTGGTCACCACCCAAACTTTAAACACAAACTGATTTATCATACATTATACTGTCTCCTAAAATGTTGGTATAACATTTCACAGGAAATGGTAAATGATATTCATCCTTATCAATCACTTTGGCATTTCCAACCTTAACACATTCAGCTTTTAGAAGTGGAATCCAAAAGGATCTTCTTAAAAACAAATTGTCTTTTCAAAAGGAAGTTCTGTATGTGAAGTGTTTGGCTATATGACACCATTCACACCTTCACACAGTAACCTTCCAGCCAGAGGTCACTGACCGCAACAGGTCTTCAAATTCATCAGTCCTCCTGCTAGTTTCTGCAGACACAAAGGCTGGTCATGTCATATTCAGGCATATATTCAAGAAGTGCATTTTCTCTACAAAATGTAAACCATATAGTGCATAGCCTATTAAACATATGTTGCTTCATGCACTAATGCATTGCAGATCAGCTGCAGTGCATTACAGCAATACATTTATACTTTAATACAGTTTATTATAAACCATGTGCAGTGTGCTTTTAAACTGTCCACTTTAATGGTTTCAGCGCTGGTCGCAGTGGGAGCTGGCTCTCCCTGTCCCGCAGCGGCCATGACACACTCTACCTACACTCCCCCAGTGCAGCAAGTCCAGGCCACGGCATATAGAACATTAAAAACACACTTAACACTCAGCGCGTAGCGCAGAGTATACATTTACAATGGGTGCCTGGCGCCTTTTTGTCCTTTTTAAGATGGCGGCACAGCACGGGGGTTAACCCCTTCACTGCTGTGGCAGCCATTAACCCCGTGTGGCCTGCCTCCGGCCACAATTACAAACGTCCAAAATAAAAAAAAAAGAAAGTTGTATGGGGCAGGGCAGTTGACAGCTGAACGGGGCCTGGGTACTGGCCCCATATGAAATAAAGATGTAATAATGCAATACCAGGCGTGCTGTGCGCAGCAAAGGTTAGCATTTGTCCCCATCAGCAGCTGACCTAGGCCCCCGTGTGGCCCGTCTGACAAGCCCGGCCCCGGGTAATCAGCACCTGCCACCCCTCTCACTCTTGACACCCCTGGTCCTAGTTTGAGTGGAAGCACTTTCAAATGATGACTGACCTATACTTCAGGATATACGTTAAACTCTGGATAAAAGTAATTAAACACAGAGTAACTGTACTCTTTCTAAAGCAGGGATTTGTGTTATACATTCTGGGTGTGATTTAGAGGTGCATGCAATCGCCAATGTGGCTGTATCTTTTTGTGGTGCAGCGGCAACGATAATATGCAAGTGCTAGTTTCTGCATATACCTTGTGTACTAGTTTGCACTAGGGGTGAGCGGGTTTGGATTTCTGAAATCCAAACCCCCCCGAGCCCCCCCGATCCGAGGCCGATCCGAGTCAGGCTCGACTTTTCCCGCCTGACTCTGATCTGAAATCGAGGCAAAACGTCATCATCCCGCCTTCCGGGTCTCGCGGGTTTTGGATCCTATATAAGGTACCGGTGTCGGCGCCATTTTCTCACTCGGCTGTGGACAGTGAAGAGGGAGGGTGGGAGTTAGGGCTGGCTGGGCTGTGTAGTGTAGTGTAGTGCAGAGTAGTGTTGTGCTGTGCTGTGCTGCGCTGTGCTGCTGTTGTCCATAGGGGCTGTGTCCACTACTTCAAAGTCCATAGGGAATAGCTGTGCTGTGCTGTGCTGCTGTTGTTAATAGGGGCTATGTCCACTACTTCAAAGTCCATAGGGGCTGGCTGGACTGTGTTGTGCAGTCAGTTGTCCATAGGGGCTGTGTCTACTCCAAAGTCCTGTGCAGTGTCCCAGTCCTAAAGGGGTGCTGTAGTGTTGTCCAGGGGGTGCTCTGTCCGTCAGGGGTGCTCCCCCCAAGTGCTAAAAAAAATAATATTTTTTCTGTGTTTGTGAATTGTGTGCGCAGTAGCCGCACGTGCATCAACAAAGTAGTGCCAAGCGTGCGTCTGTGTCATAAGTAAAGGGCTGGCTGGCTTGACCGTTAAAGGGTGCTGTAACCCCCAAAGTACACTCCAAACCAAATAAAAAAATATTTTCTGTGTTTGTGAATTGTGTGCGCAGTAGCCGCACGTGCATCAACAAAGTAGTGCCAAGCGTGCGCCTGTGTCATAAGTAAAGGGCCGACTGGCTTGACCGTTAAAGGGTGCTGTAACCCCCAAAGTACACTCCAGTCCAAACCAAATAAAAAAATATTTTCTGTGTTTGTGAATTGTGTGCGCAGTAGCCGCACGTGCATCAACAAAGTAGTGCCAAGCATGCGCCTGTGTCATAAGTAAAGGGCCGGCTGGCTTGACCGTTAAAGGGTGCTGTAAACCCCAAAAGTACACTCCAAACCAAATAAAAAAATATTTTCTGTGTTTGTGAATTGTGTGCGCAGTAGCCGCCCGTGCATCAACAAAGTAGTGTCAAGCGTGCGCCTGTGTCATAAGTAAAGGGCCGGCTGGCTTGACTGTTAAAGGGTGCTGTAACCCCCAAAGTACACTCCAGTCCAAACCAAATTAAAAAATATTTTCTGTGTTTGTCAATTGTGTGCGCAGTAGCCGCACGTGCATCAACAAAGTAGTGCCAAGCGTGCGCCTGTGTCATAAGTAAATGGCCGGCTGGCTTGACTGTTAAAGGGTGCTGTAACCCCCAAAGTACACTCCAAACCAAATAAAAAAATATTTTCTGTGTTTGTGAATTGTGTGCGCAGTAGCCGCACGTGCATCAACAAAGTAGTGCTAAGCGTGCGCCTGTGTCATAAGTAAAGGGCCGGCTGGCTTGACCGTTAAAGGGTGCTGTAACCCCCAAAGTACACTCCAAACCAAATAAAAAAATATTTTCTGTGTTTGTGAATTGTGTGCGCAGTAGCCGCACGTGCATCAACAAAGTAGTGCCAAGCGTGCGCCTGTGTCATAAGTAAAGGGCCGACTGGCTTGACCATTAAAGGGTGCTGTAACCCCCAAAGTACACTCCAGTCCAAACCAAATAAAAAAATATTTTCTGTGTTTGTGAATTGTGTGCGCAGTAGCCGCACGTGCATCAACAAAGTAGTGCCAAGCATGCGCCTGTGTCATAAGTAAAGGGCCGGCTGGCTTGACCGTTAAAGGGTGCTGTAAACCCCAAAAGTACACTCCAAACCAAATAAAAAAATATTTTCTGTGTTTGTGAATTGTGTGCGCAGTAGCCGCCCGTGCATCAACAAAGTAGTGTCAAGCGTGCGCCTGTGTCATAAGTAAAGGGCCGGCTGGCTTGACTGTTAAAGGGTGCTGTAACCCCCAAAGTACACTCCAGTCCAAACCAAATTAAAAAATATTTTCTGTGTTTGTGAATTGTGTGCGCAGTAGCCGCACGTGCATCAACAAAGTAGTGCCAAGCGTGCGCCTGTGTCATAAGTAAATGGCCGGCTGGCTTGACTGTTAAAGGGTGCTGTAACCCCCAAAGTACACTCCAAACCAAATAAAAAAATATTTTCTGTGTTTGTGAATTGTGTGCGCAGTAGCCGCACGTGCATCAACAAAGTAGTGCCAAGCGTGCGCCTGTGTTGTCGAAGCTGAATAATTGGCTGAGACAAGTTCAGTTTAAAATTTAATCGCGGCGACGCCATCTTGCGAATGGCTGCAAGATTCCATTTTGGAAATGAGATCGCAAGACACCATTTTTGTGGTCAGCGTCAATTCAAGTTATAACTCATCAGCTAAGAACAGATGGCAATGTTTTTGTTAACCTACCTAGGGCAACTGGAAAAACAAGCTTTCTGAGTAAAAGTAAATAAGAATAGACAATGGGTATTTTTACATACAAATTGGGAATCCCTGGATGCAGATAAAGTATAGTTGTGGCAATTGTAATATAATATCTACACAATTGGATTTGTCTGAATCCTAGACAGGATGGCCCCAAATTCCACAGCTTGAGGTGGTAAAACATTTGCATTTCACACAGAGTCTGTGAGAACAAAAGAGGTTTTGTTTTCCTTTGAACACACAACAGGTGGGGGCCTGCTGACAGAGGGCATGTAGAACTACAACCCTCAGCCATCCACACTGCTGGATGTTCACTTCGTGTATGAGAGATTATGCACTTAAATCTCACCCATTAATAACTAGCGTCCTTATATCAAACCCCGAATACTCACACACTACATATTCGCAAACAAGGTTCCATTAGCATCAAATTGTATGATTCAAGTTGGTTAAGTTAGTTTAAATGCTAAGAAATAGAGGTTTTTGATATCTAAGGTATTATACATGATAAGCAAGGTGTGTATGGTTTCATTCTGATGCGTACGCTTTTTACAGAATCCCGGTGTTATCGGTGGAGAGATCGCATCATGCAAACTCAAGTTACGGATCGCAGAACTTACAAGCAACAAAATGTTTAGTTGATGGAATGTTACAGGAGGCGTTACCAGAAAGACTCCGGCTGTTAGAGGCAGGGAAAGTCTATTTGAAACAACCTGTTAAATGTGTCGTTACATATGCTTCTCCTCTGGGAACCAATGAGATCAGCAGGAAGTTCTCCCTTTGTCCTGTTTCAGTCTGGGGGGGAATAAATACATGTGTCTGAACACTGGTTTGCCAGTTCATGCTGAATTTTGGGTGAACTGAGGATATCTAGTCAGAGGTCTATCTCTGGGTCCAGAGGCGCAGCGTATGTATAACTGTACTTGGGTCTGTATTATTTCCTTTTACGCCTAACTTGTGTATGTATAGATTACGTGAAACTGACTGTACTTTTACCTGAATAATACTTGTGCGTTGGAAACACAGATTCCACTCCTGTCTTTATTTGCGGTTATACTGCATACGCAATTAGCGTTGTGTTTAGAGGTTATAGGCAGGTTTTTGTCTTAGAGGTTCTAGGCAGGTGAATCTTAGAGGTTTATAGGAAGGAATATATTAAAAGGTTTATTGACAAATTCAACAGTGTCATAAGTAAAGGGCCGGCTGGCTTGACCGTTAAAGGGTGCTGTAACCCCCAAAGTACACTCCAAACAAAATAAAAAAATATTTTCTGTGTTTGTGAATTGTGTGCACTGTGGCTGCACGTGCATCAACAAAGGAGCAGCGCCAAGCGTGCGCCTGTGTCCCATAAGTAAAGAGCCGGCTGGCTCATTTCTTAAAGGGTGGTGTAACCCACAAAGTGCACTACTCTCCAGCAAAAATAAAAACATATTTTCTGTGTTTGTGTGCGCCTTAGCCGCATGTATATATCAATATAACATAAATGGAGGACCAAACTTTCTCCGATAAAAATAAAATAGGGAAAGATCAAGAACCACTTCCTCCTAGTGCTGAAGCTGCTGCCACTAGTCATGACATAGACGATAACATGCCATCAAAGTCATCTGCCAAGGCCGATGCCCAATGTCATAGTAGAGGGCACATACAATCCCAAATGACTAAGTTCAGGAAAATTACCTTGAAAAAAACATTTAAATCATCTGAAGAGAAACGTAAACTTGCCAATATGCCATTTACGACACGGAGTGGCAAGGAACGGCTAAGGTCTTTCCCTATGTTCATGACTAGTGGTTCAGCTTCATGTGACGATGGAAGCTCTCCTCCCGCTAAAAAAATCAAATGAGTTAAGCTGGCAAAAGCACAGCGAAGAACTGTGCGTTCTAAGAAGATATCACAAATCCCCAAGGAGAGTCCAAGTGTGGTGGCGGTTGCGATGCCTGACCTTCCCAGCACTGGATGGGAAGAGGTGGCTCTTTCCACCATTTGCACGCCCCCTGCAAGTGCTGAAAGGAGCACCCACAGTCCACTTGCTGATATGCAAATTGAAGATGTCACTGTTGAAGTACAACAGGATGAGGATACTGGTGTAGCTGGCACTGAGGAGGAAGTTGGCGAGGAGGACTCTGATGGTGATGTGGTTTGTTTAAATCAGGCTCCGGGGGAGACAGTTGTTGTCCGTGGGATGAAAAAGCCCATCACGGTCATGCCTGGGCAGAAGACCAAACATTCCACCTCTTTGATCTGGCAATATTTCTATCCAAATCCGGACAACAACTGTCTTGCCATATGTACCATATGTAAAGGTGAAATAAGTAGGGGTAGGGACGTTAACCACCTAGGAACATCCTCCCTTATACGGCACCTGCAGCGCGTTCATAATAAGTTACTGTCCAGTTCAGAAACTTTGGCTAAGACCGTAAGCATTCCAGGGACACCTAAATCCCTTTTTCCTGTTTTATCCAAGGAATCGGTGGGTGAGGAGGTTGAGGACGACATCTTGCCTCCGTAGAGCCAGTTTGTGCAGGGACACATTAATTGCCAGCTTGTTTTGTGGGGGCCCAAACGAACCAATCATTTCAGCCCCAGTCATGTGGCAGACCCTGGCGCTGAAATGATTGGTTTGTTAAAGTGTGCATGTCCTATTTATACAACATAAGGGTGGGTGGGAGGGCCCAAGGACAATTCCATCTTGTACCTCTTTTTTTTCTTTGCAGTATGTACTGTTTGGGGCCTTGTTTTTCAAACTGCCATCCTGTCTGCCACTGCAGTGTCACTCCTAGATGGGCCACGTGTTTGTGCCGCCCACTCGTGTCGCTTAGCATAGTCATCCAGCTACCTTGGTGCAATCTTTTGGCCATAAAAACAATATTGTGAGGTGTTCAGTGTTCAGAATAGACTGGAAATTAGTGGAAATGAAGGTTATTGAGGTTAATAATTGCATAGGAGCAGAAAAACCCACAAATTCTGTGATTTAAGCAGTTTTTATGCTTTTTTAAAAAAAAATACAGATCCAAAACACAAAACCCAGAACCCAAAACACGGAAGGGTGGTTTTGGCAAAACCAATCCAGATCCAAAATACGAAGAAAGATCCAGATCCAAAACCAAAACACAAAACACGAAAAGTGGCCGGTGCATACCCCTAGTTTGCACCTGAATGTGTAATCACAGAAATGCCAACTTTCAGTATACTAGAGACAATAGTGCATTGAGTTATTCATAAATGTGAAAGCTACATGATGGCATGTGGAAAAGTTATGTTATCTGTAGGACCTTGATTGCTATAATTACTTGGATATAGACTTTTTTGCATTTTCAGTATAAGAGGTTCAATTTGTGCCTTTATGAATAAACATTACAAGGCTGAATGAAAGAACATGAATCAATATGCTGCAAAGTATAAAACACTACTGTCAAACTTACAAATAATCTCTTCTAATGCACAGACACTTATGAAACAGTGCCATACTGTACAATATTAGATTAAGAAAGCAAAAATAAATTCTAAAAGTTATATGTTGTCACCTATGTTGCCTAAGTGGAGAAAAAAAAAGTAAAAAATGTCTGATGTCCACAGGGCCAGACTAAGGGCCACTTGGGCTGAAAATGATCAAGGACATATTATGAGAAGGGAAGAAGGTGTGACCAGTGCAGTGTGGATGTCCCAGCCACTGGTAACTATTTCATGCTCCTGTGGGTGGGAGCTTCTCACATGCTAGACATGCCCAAAGAAGTGCTGCCCTGCCCCTAACATGCTGTGGCCACACCCCCTCCAGGGGGGGCCTGGGAAGTGGGAAGTGGCTGTATCGGGCCCAGGATATCTCTTGGCAGCCCTGGATGTGGCCAGTGCTGTTTGGGTGTTGCCAGTTCCCTACACTATCAGTCCCGATGTCTCCATAAATATGTAAAAGTCGAAAAATTGCACAATTTTTGTGGGATAAATAAAAATTACAATGGTGGGGACAATGGTGGGGACAGTTAGACAGCTTGTTATCACCATACTATCATGATAATGGGCCTATTTTTATGTGGAGGCCTGGAGCTGTAATCCCATTCGCCCCATTCTTTATCCGGCTCTGGATGTTTATGAAGAGAGGCAGATATTGGCCATTACATACATTCTTAAAAAGATGGACATCAGATGGCTTTACTTGCACAGAGTTGTTTCATATTTAAAATGTTTTCTTAGTGTTGTTGCTGCAGTGGCGTCACAAGGGGGGTGCGGGGGGAGTGGGCCGCATCGGGTGTCACCCTCCAAGGGGGTGATACCAAAAGCAACGCTTATGCCCGCACACCCCCGCCGCCACATTCCCTCTGTGGCCACATAGTGAACTATTTTCCCGGATCCGCCCACTTCTCCGGCCACCACCCGCCCCTGCCACCATCACCGTGTTCAAAGTTGGTTCTTTTAAAAGAAAGCGCGCAGCGCGTGACTTCATGGTGTCACACTGCACTGCCGCCGCTGCTGAGAAAGAGGAGCCCACTGCCTTCCCACTCACCCGCCTGCCGCTGCCAGTCGTCCATTCACCCACTCGCCGCTGCCGCTAGAAGGCTGAATAAGAGGAGACGTAACCAGAAGGTAAGTATGAAAGGGCTGGGCTGGAAACAGAAAGGCAGGCTGGCTGGCTGGCAGGGGGCAAAGAGGTGGGGCCTGGCTGGCTGGACACAGAAGGGAGACAGGCTGTCAGGGGACACAGAGGGGGGGCGCATGCTGTCTGGGGACAATGAAGGGGGGCATGCTGTCAGGGGACACAGATGGGGGGAGCATGCTGTCTGGGGACAAAGAAGGGAGGCATGCATGCTGTCAAGGGACACAGAGGGGGGAGCATGCTGTTTGGGGACAAAGAAGGGAGGCATGCATGCTGTCAGGGGACACAGAGGGGGAGAATGCTGTCTTGGGACAAAGAAGGGAGGCATGCATGCTGTCAGGGGACACAGAGGGGGGTGCATGCTGTTTGGGGACAAAGAAGGGAGGCATGCATGCTGTCAGGGGACACAGAGGGGGGTGCATGCTGTTTGGGGACAAAGAAGGGAGGCATGCATGCTGTCAGGGGACACAGAGGGGGGAGCATGCTGTTTGGGGACAAAGAAGGGGGGCATGCTATCTGGGGACAAAGAAGGGGGGCGTGCTGTCTGGGGACACAGAAGAGGAACATGCTTTCTGGGGACACTGAAGAGGGGGCAGGCTGTGAAGGGGGCATGCTTTCTGGGGACACAGAAGGGGGGCATGCTTTCTGGGGACACAGAAGGGGGGCAGACTGTCTGGGGACACAGAAGGGGGGCATGCTGGCTGGGGACACAGAAGGGGGTGCTGGCTGGGGACACAGAAGGGAAGCAGGCTGTCTGGGGACACAGAAGTGGGGGTTGGCTGGATACAGAAGGGGGGCAGGCTGTCTGGGGAAACTGTTGTTTTATACCATATGATAATATGAACTATTGATAGCACGTTGTATTACATGTGATTTATGTGATTGGCTATAAGGGGATATAATGCATCTCTTGCTTTGGTGGTGTTTACAGTATAATTTAATTATTATTGAATGTCCGTAATAAAGTGCATTAACATATTTATCAGCAAATGTATACAGAACTTATTAGGAAATAGGCGTGTTACTTATCAAGTATAACAAAGCGGCCATATCAGTGAAAGTAGCAAATGGCTGTTTTGACTTATATGGCTGCTTTGTTATAATTGATAAGTAACATGCCTATTTACTAATAAGTTCTGTATACATTTGCTGCTAAATATGCTAATACACTTTATATTTATCGACATTTAAATATATATATTTTGCAACTTATGGTGGTGTGCTGGTCTCTATCTTACATTTTTGTGTGATATCTATGTCTATTGAATCCTTATGTGACTACAGCACCCAATAAAAATTTGAGCCAGGCTTGGGTGCGTTTTTTTCTGATATATAGACTTTTATTTTTTTAGGTGGAAGGGGGGGGGTGTCACCATGAGTTCTAGCACCGGGTGACACCAACCCTAGTGACGCCTCTGGCCGGGTGTCACCCTCTGAGGTGGTGGTGACAATAAAATGCCAGCTCCTCTGCAGTGACAGGGATTTGGGTGCTACACACTAACTTCACAGTACAGCTCCTAGTTCCCTGTCACTGAGGAGGAGCTGGAAGTTCAGGGAGAGTCTCTGGGGGCAGCTGGGCATCTCCTTAAGATCTGGACACGTCCAAAGAGTGATGAAACTAACGTGGAGGGGGTGCCATGGGGTCATGCCCCCTCCCAGTGAGGTCACACCCCCTTTTTGCAGCTGCCGCACTGGTTGTCACCAACCCCAGTGCCACAATTGAACAGAACCTATCACGAGCATTACAAAATATGTTTTCTTGACATATGAATGCACTTATCACCTTTGTCTCTCACCTTGATTGCCAGTCATAGAAGCATAGCATATACTGAGCCAGGAACCCAGTGAGTATTTTGCTGTGCCTGATTGTCCACCAAGTTTAAATTTGACTTTTTAGGAATGCTCTTTCATCTATTCAAATAAAACTCATAAAAACTTTTGTTCAAACTCTGAAGTGAATCAAATCATTAGAATTATACACTACTTCACATTTGAGAGGGAAAATAGTTTCCTGTATATCATCTGTATACTGTAATGAGAGCACAGTAGCATGAGAGCTGTTCAAATGACATAATACCAAACAAGGCCAATGCTAAACTGCTAATTCAAAAGAGATTTGCAATTATTACCATCATACCCTTGAATTAATTCTGCAAATCTTTAATACTCTTTAGGTTTTTTAAAATTTGGGTTGCCATAGTAACATGCCTCTTGAACTATACTGAAGAAACCTTAACAGAAATCATAGCTTCAGGTGGAAATAATTACCTTTTATGTCTTTACCTAGGATTTTCCAATTTCCAGCTATTAAATGTGTTAAAAAAATCTGAATTTAATGCACATAATAAAAAATGAACAAAACAAACCTGATGCTTGCATAATATTTTGTAAAAAAAAACACAGTTGGCTTATGGGTTGTTATGGATCACTGCAATTCAAACTAATTGGCTATTGCTCAGTTCTTATTAAAATATATTTCAAATGCAGTGTGAATGTTCATTGCAGCAGTTACTTTTCTATTTAATAGGTTGTTCTACATGGCTTAACAAATGATCCAAATTTAAAACAGTGCTAGTAAAGCCACATTTAAGAGAAATAACATTATCTGCAGAAATGTCTTTGCAGTGGTGAGACAAGTGGTTGTAAGTAATGGCCCCCATACATCAGCAATTGATTGCAGCAATCGTGCAATTTGCAATCGATTGTGTATAGAAATCTTTCCCTTTTTCAATCGACTGCAGATTGCAGAATTGCCACTATCGATTGAAAAAGGGAAAGATTTTTATACACAATCGATTGCAAATTGCACTATTGCTGCAATCAATTGCTGATGTATGGGGGCCTTAACATCCAAGGTGAAAGTAAAAATGCATCCAGTCCACCTGCATCCTATATTCCTTAAACTCTATTTATCAATTCCCCATTACTATTCCCACATTATGCTCATTAGTACCTCCACATATTTGATCCAGCCATGACCCAGCATTTTATACTAGAAATTTACAATTAGTACCCCATTCTCTGTGTGCAATACAGACAACTGGATTCAAGTGAACTATCAGGTATAAATTCTTTGGTGGATAGAATCCATTTGCTGGCTTGTGGACAAAAACACTCATAACAACAACCATTTGCATGACATAGAAAACATACGTTGGCCTCCGTTAAATAATAAATAATTGGTGTTCAACAGATATATGATAACAACATGACATACAAAAGTCTTAGAGAATGAAATAATTGCCTTACCTTTACATATCTTTTTAAAGTTAGGATTCTCTTGTGGATGTCCTGGAATACGACACTGGAATCGGTACTGCCAAAACTCACTAAACCACGGGTTTCGGGTATTAGTATCCAAACGTAGACTTAAAAAATAGTCGTCAAAGGACCTCACCTCTGGAGACTGAAGCTTTATAGTAATTCCTCCATTGGCTTCTGCTTCAAAGCCATCTATAACTTCATCTCTGTCCGCCCAGCCATCGCTAAAAAAATAAATAGGAAAATGGTTCATATATGAATATAAAGCCAAAGCTTAAATCACTGTAAACATATCGGTGGTCAATTATAAGGTTCAAAGCTGCATTATGTATGCAAAACATTACAGTGTGATAAAGAAACTGTATTTCCTATTGTCTATAATGTACAACAATGGTGGCAGAAATACTGTTGCTGCAGAGTGCCATGGCTATGGGACACAAACTTGAGGGTGGTCCAGTAATGTTTGTCCATCATTTGCAGGAGCCCTCTGCTCTGCTCTGCTCTGCTCTGATAGTCTGGGTATGTGTCGGAACATGCATCATGAAACCACATTTGGGCAGAGCAGGTAATTGTCTGGATTATGACTTGGCATTGCATGGTCATCCCCCTAATTTTACTGTTGGGCTCACTTTTGAGATGTTACATGCCTGTAAAATTAGCTGGGCTTCAAAAATCCTCATTTTGTGAAACAACCTCTGTTACACCACGATGAAGGGCTGCACGCCTAATCTGTTGTTTCGTGCAACCATAAGCAGTGGATTGTTCCTAAGGCTAATGTCACATAAGCTGAAAAATGCAAGAATTGTGTAACCAAAAGTAATGCAGTGTGTTGGAAGATACAAGGAATATATATAGATTAATATAGCCCACTGTCTCCCAAACTCATTCCTCAGGGGGCACTAACAGTGCATGGTTTCCATTTTTCCTAGCAGGTGCACAGGTGTATTCATTACTGGACGACTCATTTTATAAGATCCAAAGGAGGAGCTAATTATTTCACTTGTGATTCTGTGAGAAGACCTGGAAAACATGACCTGTTAGTGCGCCCTGAGGAATGAGTTTGGGAGACACTGCTATAGACTAATGACTGCACAGTTTAACCCAGAGGTTCCCAAACGTGGTCCTCAAGGCTTCCCAACAGTTCAGGTTTTAGCAATATCCATGGTTGAGCACAGGTGTTAAATCAAATTGACTGAGGTACTAATTAAGTCACTGGTGCTCAACCATGGATATCTCTAAAGCCTGGACTGTTGGGGAGCCTTGAGGACCCCGTTTGGGAACCTCTGGTTTAACCAATGCCCTTTTCTTTTAGCTACAGGTTACTGGAGTTCCAGAGCTTGTTTGAAATCAGCTGAACAAGTTTTTTTTGACACTCAGATGAAGATTACTTGTCTTAGATTATTTTAGGTTGAAAAATTGTTAGATGGAACATTTTTTATTTTTGTTAAATATCTATTATTTATATAGTGCTGCAAAGACTTATACATGGGGTTCAACAAACAACAAAGTGCCTAAGTAGAAAATGGTACAGACAAGAACATGACTTTATATATTTACATAATTACATAAGTGCAGTGTTCAAATGACATAACTACGTAGGGAATATGGGGAGAAGGCCCTCCTCATAAGAGTTTATTATTTAGAGGGGATGTACTTATGATACCTACAGCCGGCATCCCAGCTGATGAAATCCTGGCACCAGAATGCCACTACCCGGCCAGAAGACCGGCACCGGAATACCAACAGTAGTGGACATCCCAACGCTGGAATCCCGACAGCCGGGATGTCGATCGTAAGTATAACGGGGCTTGTTAGGTCTTTGCCGCAGGGGGGTAGGTTTAGGCATCACAGGGGGGTTAAGGTTAGGCTAGGGGAGTGGGAAGTTAGGATTAGGTAGCACCAGGAGTGGGTAAGGGTTAGGCGCTTAGGGGGGAGGGTTTGGTTTAGGCACCAAGGGGGGAGGGTTAGGTTTAGGCACTAACGGGGAGTGTTAGGGTGCGGGGTGAGGAGGGTTAGTGTTAGGATGCAGGAAAGGATGGTTAGAGAGAGAAGGGGGGAGGGTCACTATACTTATCAGACTCTTGTCATGATCCTGAGCATCGGGATGATGCTGTCGGTATATTGACAACTGCCGGGATTTCATACTGATACCATTTAGAGCATAGGTTCTCAAACTTGGACCTCAGGACCCCAAACAGTGCATATTTTCCAGGTCTCCTCCCAGAATCACAGTAAAATAATTAGCTTCACCTCTGGATTTTTTTAAATGTGTCAGTGAGTAATTAATACACCTGTACACCTGCTGGGTGACCCAGCAAAATGTGAACTGTTTGGGGTCCTGAGGACTGCGGGCCTGATTCATTACGGATAGCTATTGCAATCGCTGCTCTGTAATCGCATGCAGGTCTGCTGCGAAAATATGCTAATGAATGCTACCGCAATGCCGTCGCACTGCCAGCATAGAGACGCCTACTGCCTCCCACTTCCGCTATCTCACATCCACAATACCTTGCAGTCCTGCGTATAAATCAGAAACATTGAGTACCATCAGCCCCTCAAGCACAATTTCAACTGCCCTGACCTTACTTAGAAAGTGCTAACCTTGTTACACGCAGTACTCCTGCTGCGTATGCCGTCGCAGTGGCTAATTTAGGCATGGCCATGCAACGTCGTTCAAACGGACAAGCACGCCTACATTTCTTCAGCCACTCCCCCATCACCACCCCCAAACGCTGACGACCTGTCACCCACTCTGTGACGGCTTACCATGCTCTGCATAATCGCAGTGCGATCGCAGTGTAGCATTCGCGCATTGCGTTGCATACGCATTAGCGGTATTTAACAATCGGCCAACTGTTTACTCTGTTGAAGTTGCAATTCCTTAATGAATCAGGTCCAGAGTTTGAGAACCACTAATCTAGAAGATGGCGCAAAGGTAACAGCCTTTTGTCCTTTTAAGGCCTGATTCAGAGCCGGACGCTATTTGCGCTCGCTCGTTCAGAAAAAGGGGTGGCTATTCAAATGAACCGTTCGCTCTTTGCGGTCTGTTCACGCCTCTAGGTGTGAACGAGCGAACCAAACATGCGGTCGTTTTTTGGAAAACTATTTCCCCTGGCCACTCGCATCCTACGTCATGTCCGCTATTTATTAGATTAATCGAGTACATCGACCAGCGTATGAACTGCTCGCTATTCTTTTGGTTGGGTTTTCCTACCGCAATCTTGCGAGATGTTCTGACTATAAAATAACCCAGTGACATGGTCAATGACGCTGCTGTATTAATTATGCACACCCATAAAACGCCCATTTTGACCTTTAAGCATACCTGCGTTCGGATCACCACTCCCCGTTTTCAAGCACCTTCCCCTGTTACCACCCACAAACGCCTCATCCTGTCACTCAAATTAGCAGGCATTCGCTATTTAGCGAACAAACGATTTTCGGCCGCACTGACTGGTTCACGCATGCGTATTACGATCCGTACGCATGCGCAGTTGTGCAAACATAGCTCGGAACGAATGAGCGGTCGCTTACGAGCGGCTCTGAATCAGGCCCTTAATCCGTATACACATATAGATGTTAATTTGATGCATTCAAGACATGTTTTAGATGCATGAAAAGAACAGAACACTATGGTCTCTATGGGATCATATACATTCTTTGCTGCAGACGCATGAACCTCATAATTTGGATCACTCCATATCTGTGTTTAACTGTTGAATCTTGTTTTCTTCCTTGTTACACAGCACTATTTAAAGTGCACAGATCTTCATATTAATCATTGTAAATTACCAGCTTGATTTAGAACCTTTATAAGTTGTTTAATAACTTTGAGTTGATTGAGAAGAATTGTAACATTGCCAAGTCAGAAAAAAGTCTCAGAAAAAGTCCTGAGATTTTGTTTACTAAAGAGAACAGAACTGAATATTTAAAAATGCAAATTGATCTTCCTTTAATTGTATAATTTTAGAGATAGTTGAAACACATAGCACGTTCTGTAGCTTGTGCAATGAAACTTGTTGAAAAGCTATCAATACCGAAAACATTATATAGTATATGATTGCTATTTTAGTGGCATGCTGTAGCCGACATTTCCATTTCTAAACCCTATCTACTGTACAATTCATTCATTTATTCATTCATTCATTCATTCATTCATTCATTCATTCGCAATCTGGCTCTTCTACTGTAGCTTCATTGTAATTATAATATATGGGTTGTAAACACAAATATGAGGAGGGATAAAATGGCCACACTAGTGGCGGCAGTGTCTGGGTGGTAAAAAGAGGTCATCCACCTCCTATGAATATTGAGATTAAATAAAGATTGGGATATTATACAATCAACAGAAGGAAAACCGATATACCATTGATTGACAGTGTCTGGAACCATTGGATAATAAGTCCCTTTTAAAGACATTTCTTTTATATCACTCACATTACTAGTCCACCTTTTATATTATTGGTCTATAATATATGGGTGTTCACACCTTCTTGCAATAACAGTGTGTGACACTCACTAATAATTACAAAGTAGTTAAATAGTTTGTTTTGGTTGTACTACCACATAGCAAGACTGTTAAATGTGTCCTGGGGCGGGATGTACTATGCATTGCATTTGGATGCAGTACATCCCACCACTTATCGGGTACATACCGGCATTAATAACGCTGATATGTACCAAGAATTGCAATTAAAATTGCAAAGGACAGCTCTTCCAGAAAGGGTTGTGGTTTTTTTTGTATGCTTGTGTATTCATACATAAGGACACTGAAGCATGGGTAACAACTGCTATGCTGCTTTATTCAGCCATTTGCACACTATAGACATACTATAACACAGACTACACCCACTTCCCAGCATTCCCCATGGTCCTAGATTCAGACTTTCACATATAAGTAAGGGATAAGTCCTGTATCCTTCAGTGCAACAATTCAACAATGTAATATGTCAAGAACATCATTTAACATGTTTCAATTAGAGATGTGCGGGCTCGGTTTATTCAGTTCTTATCGCCAAATTATCACAAGTTCGGATTAATTCGGATAACTCTTATTGGCTATCCAAAATACGTGACAGCCGGATAGTCAATATGATGTCATTTTTGAGATCCGAACATATCCAAGAAAATCCGAGTAACACCAAACCGCACATCTCTAGTTTCAATGAGTCTTTCAGGTATGTGAATTTATCTTTTGGGTTCACACACAGTCTGTGTTTCATCAACCATGTTGGACCTTTCTTGAATCATGGTTTGTTCACCATTATCAAGATGATCATGCATGTCAGATCAAGGATAGTCTTCAGGGAATAGGTATGAATTACCGCCGGACCTAAGCCCAGTGTATGAAATACCGAAGCTGGAAGGCCGGCAGATGAAGATCCAGACGAAGGTAAGTAAGACCCATAACCCTACCCTCTCCCCCCCTAACCCTAACTCTCCCTTAGGGGTGCCTAACCCTAACCTCCCCCCCTAGTGCCTAACCCTAACCTCCCAATAGGGGTGCCTAAACCTAACCCCACCTCCCCGCACCCTAAACCTAACCCTCCCAGGGTGGTGCCTATGACTAACCCTAAGACCCCCCCAGGAATCCCTAAACCTAACCCTCGCCCCCTGCGGCTATCACCTCCTGACACCCCCTTACCTACGTTTGGTATGCGGGGCATCGGGATTTTGGCATGGGGCTAATAAAAGGTGTCGGTATTAAGACACCTATCATTAGTCCCATGCCAGGATTTCACTGTCGGGAAGCCAGTGGTCAGCATTTCAACCGCCAGCTTCCTGACTACATGCCAGTCTTCAGTCATGTTGGATCTTAAATCCACCCGATTTCTTCTTACTTCTGTTCCACGCTCTGTGCGTATAGTATGAGATCTTGGTGCTAATTGTGCTTGCACAGTACCTTTCTGCATCCAAATGCCTTTCTCATGGTCTCTGAGATGGACTTGGTCACTCGATCTAAGATCAGACAGGCTTTTTGCTCATCTATCATGGAATAGTTTTTGTTTCACCTGTTGTCATTCCTTACTCAGTCTGACTAAAGTTGAATTATGAATTTTAAGCAGTTCATCATGTATTGGAAGATTTGCTCTAATCCTTCTTCCCATCAGCAGGTGTACTGTGCTAGATTAAGAGACCTTTGTAGAAATCTTCTTTACCTTTCTGTGCTTTTTTCATGAGACTCTTTACAGTTTTTACTAAATTTTCCACCAATCCATTTGACCGTGGGTAGTGGAGACTTACTTGACATAGTATGGACAAATTCTTAATCATCAGCGAATTGTCTAAATTCAGCATTGGAAAACTGAGGACCATTGTCAGTAAACATTTCCATAAGAACACCATGCCTTGCAAAGATTGACTTAATTTTGATTACAGCTTTACTAGTAATTGTATGTAGTGTCTTGACCTCAGGATAATTAGAATAATAATCAGTCACGACAATGTACATCTTGCCATTACAATCAAACAGATCTGTGCCTATCTTCTGGTATGGTCCCTCTGGCACTGCATGAGGACTCAGCGGCTCGACTTGTTGCTTTGGTCTATACATAAGACATTACTCACATGTAGCTGTTGTCTGTGCTATGTCTTGGTTCATTCCTGGCCAAGACATCACTTCACTCGCCCTCCGCTTACATTTTTTTCTCCTTAGTGGCCTTCGTGTATCTTGGTTTTTAGTTGGGCAGGTATGACAAACCTATTGCCTTTGTAAATGATGTAATTGACAACAGTAAGGTCACTGTGGTACATCCAATAATCATGAATAGACAACGGACAAGCATTTTGTTCTGCTGGCCATCGTTTCAGAATGATGTTTTTTAACACTTTCATTGTGTCATCTGTCTCTTTTTCTTTTCTATTCTGTTCTTGCAAAAGACACTGGGAGAGAAGCTACAATCAAATCAACATATGCTTCTATCTTCTTTGTCCATCAAACTACCAGAACCGTCACTTTTGTCCACAGCACGAGAAGTGTGTCAGCAATGTACATGTATTTACTGGGACAGTACAACAATTGTACATCATATTTCTGTAGTCTTATGAGCATTCAATCAATTCTCATGGGGCAGTCATGTAATGATTTAGTCATGATAGCTACTAATGGCTTGTCGTCAGTTTCTACTGTAAACGCTTGACCAAACACAAATTGATGAAATCTCTCACATGCATAAGTGATTGCTAGAAGTTCTTTGTCTATATGAGCATACCTTCTTTCAGCACTTGTAAATGCTCTAGATGCATATATTACAGGTTGCCATGTATCATGTTCTTGCAACAATAAAGATCCTAGATCAAATTGTGAAGCATCTGCTGAAATCCTTATTCTTTTTGCAGGATCAAAGAATCTTAGTTCTGGTTGCTCTGCAATGGTCTATTTACATTTTTGGCAACTTTCTTAACTCTTAGAACTGATTGTTCTGAGAGTTGAAATATAAACTTTCCTAAATAAGTAATCATTCCTAGGAATCTTCTAATGTCATCTTTGTTGTTAGGACGTTCCATATTCACTATGGGTGATATTTTCCTTGGGTCAGGCTTCACACCTTGATCTGAGAGCACGTTTCCCATAAAGGTAAGTGTTTTCACGCTAAATTCACATTTGTCCTTGTTTAGCTTTAGATTCACTTTCCTGGTAAATTCCATAACTTGTCTCAATCTAGAATCATGTTCTTCCTTTGTAGAACCCCAGATAATAATGTCATCCATCATTGTTTCAACACCTGGAATATATTAAAAAATCATGTGTATTCTTGTGTGGTATACTTCTGGAGTGGACAATATCCCATAAGGTAGTCGAAGAAATCTTTATCGACCTTCTGGTGTATTAAATGTACACAGCTTTGAGCTGGCTTCAACATACTGAACCATTTTGCTCCTGCAAGTTGTAACATGATTTAATTTCTGGTTGGTAGTTTGAAATGTTCTCTTTTAATAGCTTTGTTTAAATCTCTTGGATCTAGACATATTCTGAGTTAGTAATTGTGGAAAATAAAAATTGACAAGGAGCTCATCCATTCAGTGGGCTCATCAACTTTCTCTATCACACCCAAGGCTTCCATGCGGTTTAACTCGTTTTGTAGTTTTCTCTGAGTGCAAATGGCACTTTTCTACAGGGGTGTATCACTGGAGGAACTTGCGTGTTTATATTTATCTTATGCTCACCAGGCAAACAACCTAAGTCTTCAACACGTCACTGTATTCTGTAAACACTGATTTGCACATATCTTCTACTTGTGATATCACCATAAAAACCTCCTTTATCAAGTTAATTTTCTCACTGGAACTTTAAGGGCTCGATTCAGACCCGCTCACTAGATGCGTTCACACACTAGATGCGCATTCAAATTTCGGCAAGGCAAGTGATCACACAGCAAGGCATTAGCACGCCTACTATGCCTCAGCATGCGATCGCATTGTGTATGCAGACGCCCACCAGTCTGTGTTAAGACGCCCACTTGTGCACATCATCTCCAGGAAGTATATGCAACCATCGGTACATCGAGTACCATCGGCAGCGAACGCAGCGCTTGTTGCTGACCATACCCTACCGCAAGCACTGTGAGTGCTTCAGTGTGAAATACAACCAGGTGATGTGTACTATGATGCTGCCTCTTAATAATGCATGCCTCTGAAATGGCATTGAGACTCTCATGTACGCCTGCGTTCGCACCTCTACTCCCCCATTTCTAGTGGCCAGCCCCTGTCTCCACCCACAAACAGGTTCTCCTGTCACTGGTTGACACGCGTGCCTCAGGGGATGCTGGGAGGGATCCAATTGGATCTTTCTCAGGATGCAATGATATTAGAAGCCCATTGGCTTCTTTTTGGCAACTCCATCAATAGATGGTGGTGCCCACCAGGTCCAAGCCCTAGAAAGTAATGCATTCTGGAGCTTGGTACAAATGGAATTCCAGCCAAAACTAAAAAAAATCACACTGATCGCTCCCCTTCTTTCGTATTTGCCCTTGGCTGAGGGGCACAATGGAACGATGGGGGCCCAGGTCTGGCACCACCCCCCCTCCCTCTTACCTCACAGCAGCCCAGCACATGCTGCTGTGTGCTGGGCTACAATGGGAGACTGCTCGCTGCTGCTGAGCAGAAGCTGCAGCAGTCTCCTATGCTTTGCGCTGGACTTAGCAGCTCACAGCGTCCCCCTCCCCAGCGTGCAACGCCGCTACACGGCGCTGCCAAACTTTTTTTTTTACACCAAGAGGCCGTGGCCACTCCTTTCACAATTAGGCCATGCCCCCTTTACCCGGCTGGGCTCTCCACGCCTACAGCCATTAGGCCAGGCTCCTCCAAAATAATCAGGGTCCGGCAATCCTCACTAGGCATGTGGTATTGTCTTCAGTTTTCTAATCTCATCAGATTCTGGGCCTGATTCAGAGCCGCTCGTAAGCGGCCGCTCGTTCGCTCTGAGCGATGTTCGCACAACTGCACATGCGTATGGGTCATAATGCGCATGTGCAAAACAGTAATTGTGGCCGGAAATAATGCGCTCGTAGAACAGTGAGGGGCTGCTAATTTGATTGACAGAATGTACCGTTTGTGGGTGGTAACAGGGGAAGGTGCTTGAAAACGGGGGAGTGGAGATCCGAACGCAGACGTGCCTAACGGACAAAAGGGCGTTTAATGGGAGTGCATAACTAGTAAAGGAGCGTCATCGACCACGTCACTTGGTTGTCTTTTAGCCTGAACTGCTCGCAGTGATAGCGGTAAGAAAATCCTACCTCAACCACTGCGAGCAGTTCAGATGCCTTTCGATATTCCCGATTAATGTAATAAATACCGGAGATGACGTGTGATGCGCACTGCAAAGGGGCGTCTTTACAAAATAGCGAGCGCATTTCTCGAACGCTCGCTCAAACATAGAGGCATCAACACACCGCAAAGAGCGAGCGCTTTAAATATCCGGCCCCTTTTTTAGAACGACCATCCGCAAATAGCGTCCGGCTCTGAATCAGGCCCTCTGTGTGCAGAAAGACATGTCAATTATAGTAGCCTACATAGAGACACTTTCCTGCAGGTGAAGCTGCTCATATCTGCCTTGTACTGAATGCATATAGGAGAAGATGTATCAAATTTTCCCCAGAGGATACGTTGTCCATAGCAACCAGATTCTAGCTAGAATGAACTAGGTAAATGATAGGTAGATTATGTATGGTTGATATGGGCAACTACAGTTTCCTCTTTTCAGATTTTCTCCATATCATATTACATTTACCAAACTTTGCTTTACTGCCATTTTTAGCATTTTAAATCCTGACCTTCAATAAATAGCGAGTTATACAAATTAAATGAAATATACAGAATTGTAAAAGATAAACTGGTTAAGTTAGTCAGAGTTGGACTTGGACTGTTGCTGGGAACAAATGACTGTTGGCAACTATGGTCCATATGTTTAGTCAGGTAAAAGTTCACCCATTTCTGTTAGATAGCTATAAAATATACAGTAACTGATTTGTCCCTTCACAGCATGTGCTGAGCCTGTGTTTAAGGTCATTTTAATTACTTGTAACTGAACCTATGTTATTATCCTTGATTAAATAAATGCTTCTTAGATCATTCTTTGTGGAAGGAGGAATTCTATAAGACAGTAAGGAATATATCACTGTGGAATACAGTGTGTGCATTGTGTACATTACACTATTTGTTTCCTGTCCTTTGTGAAAATACATTGAATACAAAATTGTGGGGTTGCCAACTCTGTTTACCTCAAAATCTGCAACTTTGATAACAGCAACCATAGCAGCAACATGAATGGTCTATTGGTAATACTTATAATGACCTTACTATGTATTTGTCTTAGTTTTGCGGTTCGTCCGTCATCCCCGGCTGACATCAGGTGCCCTATAATGCTGTGTAGGAGGCTGGTATTGTATGTGACCAATCAGAAGCCCCTAACATGATAACTGTGGGTTCTGAATTGTATGTACAACTATACCCACACCCTCTTTGTACTGGCGTATCTACTGTATAATGGGTTTACTCTACACCCATATAATTAGTATACTTACCTCTCCGGAGTCCCACATTGGCCCATTCTGAAGACTGAAATCACCGAGAAAATGGTGTGGAAGCTATTTTTCAATTGATTTGCATATGAGTTGGGAGCAAAGCAAACAAAAGCAAGTAACTTTGCTCCTGAACAATCCATGCTGCAATTCAAGGTGTTCAAATACATGTATTTGTTTTGCATGCAGGATAAATACGGACTGCTATGGTATGTAGCCCACAAATTTTGGACAGCTTCATTTTTACACTGCAATATAGATCTCACATCTAAAGCTCTCTACACATTTTAAATCTCCCCCACCTGCAGTGCAGCATGGTTTGGCCACGGTGCAAAGTTACTTAAATTTTTTTCTTTGCTTTACTCCCAAACTCTGAATCAGCCCCAATACCACTTAGCAGTAGTATAACAATGCTGTCCATCATGCATATGATGTTTGTCACCAAAGCTCAATCCAATTCGGAATAAATCCCAAAATTTGAGGAATATGCCCCTTTATCAACTTCCCAATTACCCTTTGACAAATCTGTTTTCTACAAAGATATGATAGTCCATATCAGGGCTGTAGCTAGGGTAGTGCGGCCGGTGCCATCGCACAGGGCACCACAGGTCAGGGGGCGCTGATTGGGCCTGTCAAATTTCTGTTTATTATCATTCTCACTTGTAGCTTCCTCTTATTTCCTCCCCAGCATCTCCTGGTCTCCCCTATCTATTCCCTGGCCCTTCCCCATGAGGCCATTCCCCTTTTTTGGGTGCATTATATCCCTTTGAAAATGAGGGGGGCACCAATGTTCTTTCTGGCACAGGGCACCAAAAAGTCTAGTTACGGCTATAATTAAAAGCAGTAATACTTTACTTTACTGCTTTCTTTACTATTTATTTATTTTCTATTAAAATAGGGACCCTCTTGCCAAGGCAGGCACAAGGCCTTATGTTAGAGGAACTAAGGGCCTGATTCAGCACGGATCGCAATTCCATTTGCAGTTGCGAATTCATACAGAACGCATCTGCTAAAATATGCAAAAGCTTGGCAAAGCTCAGCCACCATAAAGACACCCACTGCTGCTTTCTCATATCCATCCAATCTCGCTCTTCTGCATAAACATCGGTACCATCGACGCACATCGGCCACTCATGCAGCACTTACAGCAGGTCTGACCAGCCACAGACACTGCAAGTCTCCTCGCACGCTCAGGAAACGGCGTTCAAATGGAAAGGCACGCTTGCATTTCTCTGACCACTCCCCCGTCACCACCCCCAGACGCTGACATCCTGTCACTCACTTTGCGATGGGTTCCTCTGTGTGTCCGTAATCGCAGTACGATCGCTGCGTACTCACAGTGCAGTTTGTACACATGTGTGATGGCAAACAATCGCTTGATGTGCATCCATAGTTGAATTTGCGATCAGTACTGAATCAGGCCTGAAGATCCCAATTCAAAGTAGTACACAGTTATTTGAAAATATAAATTTTTTCAATCTTTTATTAAAACATTAATCTTTATTGGTTCTAGTAATTAAAATGATGTGTTCAGAAATAAATGAATAGAGATGAAATATATTTAAAATTCACTTAGAGTAATAGAGTACGTGTGTGAAGAAAGAAATTAAAAAATGTGCACTCAAAAAGTTCCATTAGTCGCTGGTCTTATTTCTGTATATAATTATCTATACAAGCTGTATATATTTGTTATCGTTCTGAGCGGTTATCAGGCATGTGTTCTTACGCTGTTATTTTATGATATGAGGTACCTATAGTATGCAGGTTACAACCTCAATAAATGATTCTCCTGTTGATTAATAATAAGACTCCTGGAATTAGCATTAAGTTAATTATAGTATCATTTAAATGCATCTGACAGTGTGTTGTCCCTTGTTAATATATATGGTAAATGGCTGTGCTGCTTTGTAAATTGTGAAGGGAAGAAGATATTTTACCCTTTTTATTATTGGCTATTATGTATCCCCGCCAAACATATATTTGAAGCAGTCTTCTGAGCCAATGTAAATTCTTATTTATTTATTTTCAGCATTGTCACAGCTATTATTCAGTTGTTCTGAGGATAATGTTGTTTTGTCTGTGTTACAATTTAGTAATGTTACTCTCTATCAGAGTTTGATGTAATGTATCAAGAGTTCTTGTGGCTAATACTAGCCTTATATTAACGGGCAATCACAAGTCTCACCTCAGATAAACCATAAATATTATCATGGTAGATACAATATAATTAAAAACGAATAATCTGAGTTCAGATCAACAACAGAAAGTTCGATACCTGGATGAGAATTACAACGGTGCAGGATCTCCATCGATTAGCTCAAAAGGAACTAAGGGCCAGATTCAGACCTGCTCGCTAGGCTACATTTGCACGTAGCCTGTCGATGTTTGCAATGTGTGCATGCGTAGAAGACATACAGTGCACATGCTCGAACTAGTCCATGTGATCGGGAAGCGTTCGCACGCAGCTCTTAGCTGCCTTGCTAGAATGAGTGACAGGACGAGCCGTTTGTGGGTGGTGACCAGATGGCCGATGGAAACAGGAGTGTGGTGTTGCGAATGCAGGCGTGCCTGAGGGTCCTAACGCCGTTTCATTGGCGTGCATAATTAAGGTGCAGCACCATAATACATGTCACATGGCTGAATTACACACTGAAGCACTCTCAGTGATTGCGGTAGGGTAAGGTCAGCTACAAGTGCTGCATATGGTTCAGATGTTACTCGATGTAACCAATTGTTGCATACACTTCTGGAGATGACATGTATTACTAAGGGAAAGTGGGCGTCTTAAGACAGGCAGGTGGGCATCTAAATACACTCTGCGGTCGCACGCCAAGACATAGTGTGCGTGCTTATGCCTTGCTGTGCGATCGCGGGATTTGCATACTTTGGCTACGTGCGAACGCATCTAGCGAGAGGGTCTGAATCAGGCCCTAATTTCCAACAGTCTTCTTTGCATATTGTACTGTCTGGCATTTCAGCACATGTGTGTCTATGGTGATAACAATGGCAGTTCTCCTACAGGTAAAACACAAGTGCTGTCCTTAGCATGAGACACTGTAGATCTGGTCAGAAGATGTACTCACTGATAGGAGGATAAGGGGCAACTTCTCCACACTTCTCACTGCTTGATACATAAACCCCTAAGTCTCTCAGAAAGTTGGAGAGCCATGTCGCCGTCTGCTCGGTGCGGCTGCAGCTGGAAGCGGACTGCGCCAGACAGAGTCTTAAGTCTTGTAGGACTCATGAGCTCTGAAAATCGCAAATTTTTGCGGTGGTCAGAGTCTCGCAAGACTGCAGCACTGTGCCAAACTCAAAGTAATGTTTTGATTCTGAGACATGTAACAGTCATCTGGTCTCTGGAGAGTCTAGCAGATTTGTGGACTGTCCAGAGTGAACAATATTGATCTCATAAATTACCTTGGTAATATTTGGCAGCCTGATGTTGAGTTGAACATACACTTGTTTACGGACTGTATTTTGCATGCAGAGTCGTACGCATATACACTTACCACTGAAGATGCGGAACGGGGTTGTTCTCATACTGTATATATCAAGTTTAGTGGGGATTGATTGACGCAACTGAGGGCTATACAGTTGTAAGTACAAAAGTACACAAATGCATTGGAAACATAATGCGCACTTTTTCCCCCCACGTGTAGTTCGGTAGCAACAAACGCCCAATTATTTCCAACTTCAGGTTAGTGCAACCTCAGAGGTAATTAAAATCAAGGCCTTGCTTTTTGTATGGTTAAAAAAGTCCAACATTAAGCCTTGCCCCTCCTAAACTTTGTGGTGCATTTTAACTTCTTGGGCATGTAACAATATCCTGTTTTTGAGATTTTTGTGAATGTTGTGTGATTGTGCCTAGATTGTTTTGTATTTTAAACAGCTATTCATCCAATCATAGTAAACTGTATCCATTTACAAAAAACACATCTATGACTCATCAGCACAGCACCAACCCATAAAATGGTACCCTATGTACATGCCGTTAATAACCGTATTTTCCTTATCAGAAATTATTAACTGAAGTTCATAGTCTGTTTCCAAGCAAAACATAGAAGTCATTTTTTTCTGCAATCTTCAAGTTTTCAGCATTAAGAAAACAGAATCCTTAACTATACACATCCTTCTCATCAATTAACTATATCAACACAGATGAGTGTAATCACAAATTAAGACTGAAGTCCTGGAGAAGAGCATTTTGGAAGGGGTCACATTGGAAGGTCTAGATTTCCTGATTTTGTATACAGAATTGGCAGAGCCCTGGGTAAAGCAACTGCATGATGCAGCACCCAGGGCCCTGGCTGGGAGGAACTGTTGCATTACAGATAAAATTCGGTAGGAGGCAGCACTGCTTTATAGGTGTATTATTTTCCTGTTCCCAATGCACATTTATAAAATAAAACTTAATCATAACACTGAAAATACCATAGGGTTTCCTGCAGGGCTGGCCCTTGACATAGACGAACTAAACACTTTCTTAGAGCTACCTGGCTCCAGAGGGGACGTCATGCCACCACCCATACATGATTACTCCGCACAATCTGGAAATCTGCCAGACTGTCCGCAGTCCAGATGGATGTAGAGATGTGTCCCATCACATCTGTGCAAAGCACTGGGACTGGGCATCAGATTCCAGCACCAATGGAGTAGCTGCTTTTAAAATTTGCCACCATCCACGAGCCATTGCAGGCTTGCGGACTGGCATCCAATCATCATACCATCCACTTTCTCCAGCTTTCATTAGCCGACGCAAGTTGCATGAAGCCAGTGAGATAGACAGGGGCTTATCTATAATGGGTGCAAGGTGTGTGGGGCACACGGGCGCCCACACCGCACACCCTGCACCCATAGGTAATTATACTTACCTCTCCGCCGATTCCCAAAGTGCTGCTCCACAGCGCCGGACCGGCGCTGTAGAGCAGCAAACACTCACTGGGAAAATGGCGGCGGGATGTCCCCGGGAAAGTAGGCGTGGGCGCCATTTTCCCAGAGACCTGCGCATGCGCTGTAGATTCTGGCATGAAGCCAGGATCTACAGCGCTCAGTGCCGTTGAGCTGCCGTCAGAGAGGAAGGGGCCCAAACAGAGGCCAACGGCGCCCCCTCCTCTTCTAAAACAACCCTGGCAATAGAGTAGGGGGAACATAGACAAGCTCACGAAGAGGAGAGAAAGACGTCATGTCGAAAGACAGAAGAGGCAGCAGAAGGAAGACATAAGATGTTGGGTTAAGCCAGAACACTCCAGGATGCCTAAGCCCTGGCAGCAAGGGGGCTCTTGTTAATGAGCTTATATTGGCCCATTTGCTGTTCAGGAGAAGTCTAGCAAAATCTAAATAGCCAGCAGAATCAAGTCAGAACCGAGAGACAAGAGAGCATCCAGTGCTTTGCAAGCTGAGGAGCGGCCCTGACCACTGCGGGGAAGGAACGGCATAGAGGGTACCCATGTGTGTCAGCCAATGTCAGCACAGTAGGTAAAGCCCCCGTGAACACCCTTTACTCATCACACTAGACCACTAGGGTGTCAGGCGTTAGGCCTGTGGCACATAGTCTTGCAGTAGGCCCACAAGCACGCTAGAGAAAATGGACTATGGGGGATGACAACCAGTGCCGTAACTAGGGCAGGGCGAGCAGGGTGCGTGCCCTGGGCGCCGTTTTAAACCTATCTGCACAATGGGGGGGTGGCTACTACTGGGGGGACCTCTACTGGGGGAGGGGTGGCTACTATTGGGGGGACTTCTACTGGGGGAGGGGTGGCTACTACTGGGGGCGCCATTGGGAGGACCTACTCTACTGGGGACTACTGCTTGGGGGGGGACTACCACTGGGGGCATTATAAAAGGGGCCTACTACAAGAGGCACTGCACTCGGGGGACCACTACTGGGGGCAATAATAGGAAGGGCCACTACAGGGGGCACTGGATAGGGGGGATCACTACAGGGTGCCTGCATAAGGGGACCACTACTGGGAAAACTGCATGGGGGGGACTACTGCTGGGGGCACTATATAAAGGGCACTGCATAGGGGGGAACTAGTTACTGGGGGAACCATATAAAGGGCACTGCATAAGGGGATACCACTACTGGGCACACTGCATTGTGGGGACTGCTACTGGGGGCACTGCATAAGGGCGAACACTACGTGGGGCACTGCGTTTGGGGGGGCCACTGCTGGGGGTACTGAGTAAGGGGAACTAATTGGGGGCTGTATAAGGGGGACCACTACTGGGGATACTGTATAAGGGGCACTACTATGGGCCTGCATAAGAGGGACCACAACTGCATACTGGGGGTACTGTATAAGGGGTACTACTGGGGTTAAGGTGCATATGGATAGGAATGTTCAGCGTGAAAATAAAGGGGTGTGTCATGTTGACACGCCCCATTTTTAAGTGACCACGCCCATTTTTTTCCGCACGCGCCTTCGGCGCGAGCACAGCTCGGGTTGTTGGGGGGGGGGGCTCCCTTTTCAAATTTGCCCCTGGGCTCCAAATACCCTAGTTACACCACTAATGGCAACCTTAAATTCTTGCCTAGGGCACCACATTGGGCATAAAGGCCATGATTCCCAGGGAATGGAGCCCATCATTTTATATTATCAGGTGATTAAACTATGTAGGTGGAGGTCTCCTTTAAAATGTTATTGCCTAATAATATTTGCAAGGGGAAAAAATAGGATAATGTTATTGCAGCATTTTTCAACCACTGTGCCGTGGCACACTAGTGTGTCTCTAGCAGTTGTCAAGTGTGCCGCAAGGTCAGTGCAGTCAGATCTGACTTTATTTGTACTACTGTCCCAGGCAGTGCTGGGCTCTTCAAGGAGCATCCAGCCCGTGACCTATGGAGATGTACACTGCTCCCAGCTCTGCACTGTGTGCTCAGTCACTGAGTGTGACTGAGCAACCCCAGCCAATGATGGACAGGGACTACAGTGAGCCTTCTCAGCTGTTTATTTATTTTTTTCTGTGGGGGCCAATATGATTTTTGTTTTTTGTGTGGGTAGCAATGTGATTGTTTGTTTTGTTTTATTTTGTGGGGGCCAGCCAATGTGATCGGTTTATTCTGTATGGGGCAATGTGTGTGTTTGTTTTCTTTCTGTGGGGACCATTTTGTTTTATATTTTTTTCTGTGGGGACATTGTGTTTTATTTTTTTTTCTCTGTGAGACCCAATGTGTTTGTTTTTGTTCTGGGGGGACCATTGTGTTTTATTTTTTTTCTCTGTAATTCCCCAATTTGTTTGTTTTTGCTCTGTGGGAGCCATTGTGTTTTATTTTTGTCGGGGACAATGTTTGTGTTTGTTTTTCTGTGGGGGCCAATGTCTGTTCTTTTTCCTTTGAGTGTTTTTTCCCATGAGGGCCAATGTATGTGTTTTTATGCCTGTGAGGGAATGATGGAGTGCTTTAGAAATTTTAAAATCTTGTTCGGTGTGCCACAAGTTGCTAAAGGTTGAAAATCACTGTTATTGCCTTGGACATAAATGTTTTTTTGTGTGGTAATATGAATCATTTATTGAAAATGTTTTTCTAAGGCCCAGACAACACTATTCACAATAATTACACAAATTGATGGCATACACAACAGAATCAATAATCCAAAACTTATAAATATAACAAAAGAAAACAATATATCCACTATACTTTTTTATGCTCAAAAATGCTCAATAAACTGTGTATGCTGAAATACAGTAGTTACTAACATTGACAATAGACAATAGAAATAAAAATGTTCGGAAAACGGTGTAGACAATTAATTTAGTTTACAAATATTGGTTAAACAACAAATGGAATGAACCCCTAATTACAATGAATATCTATCTATCTATCTATCTATCTATCTATCTATCTATCTATCTATCTATCTAATATCTCAGACTCCTCTTTCTTTTCATGGATATACCATTTTTGTAGTAATGGACATCTTTTCCGGAACTTGTCATCTCATCCCTCTCCGTAAATTACCTTAATCTTTAGAGATGACAAAAATATTTAGCAAATATTTTCTATTTATTCATGGTATTCCTTTATATATAGCTTTTAATTTCCAGATTTGTGCAGGAGTTTTGTAAACAACTGGTCATGTCTGTAACATTAGCATCAGCTTATCACCCGTAGCTCAACAGCCAGACTGAATGTTGTAAGCAACAGATTGAACAGAATCTATGCTCTCATGTTTTCAAGTTTCAGGATGAATGGAGTTCATGTCTCCCTTGGGCAGAAAATGTTCACATAACACTCTCCAAAACTTCAATTAGATGTTTTCCATGTGATATAATCTATTGTTTTCAACCTCCAATCTTTTTAATCAAATATGTAGATGCTTCTCTTTCTGCTGTTAAGGTCTTTCTCCAAAATTTGCAGTGTACTGTACTTGCCAAAAGTTTCTACTCAACATTCTTCATGCTAAAGCTCAGAAATAGAAGTTGACTGATTCAAGAGAAATTTTTTCCACATTTCTTTGTTGGACAAACAGTTTGGATTCCTACCCAAGACATAGATCATGCTTTATCTCTTAATGGGGTTGGGTATGAAATCCCGGCTGTCGTGATACCGCTGGTCAGAATCCTGACAGCCAGAATCCTGACACCCATAGGGTAGACAGGTAAGTGTTTTTCTAACCCCTACCCAAACCCCTACCCTAACCTCCCCCCTAGTGCCTAAACCTAACCTCCCCACACCCCAAATATAACACCCCCTCCCTGGTGCCTAAACCTAACATCCACCCCTAGTGCCTAAACCTAACCTCCCCCTTCCCACACCCTAATCCTAAAACTCCCTACCCGGTGCCTAACCCTCCCCCTAATGCCTAATCCTAACCATGCTACCTAACCCTAAGCTCCCCCTAACACCCCGATACTTACCCTCTGGATGCCGGCGGTTGAGGTACTGGTACCGGGATCCCGGCTTGTCGGGATTTCGGTGCCGGTATTCCTACCGTTGGCATCCCGAACGCCAGGATACTGACTACATCCCCTAATAATGTGGTCTGTAGTGCTAAAATGAAAATAATGATTATTGGAGCTATCCTGGCACATATCACCATGCCTTTAGCCTTCACACAGACATTCTAGGATGGCTGCTGGGTGTGTATTTTTTTTCCTGTAAAAACTTGTGCATTTGTTTTTCCCACAGAGGTCTTTGGCTATGGCTGTTGCTCCTGGCTACAGATGTAGCAGGCCCCTTTGCTAGACAGGGGGTGTTGGCATGTGCACTTGGAAGAAGAATCACTATGAAGTACTTCTTTGTAGCATGCACTGAGTAGGGGTTACTATCTTCCACCTCCAAAGCTGACTAGGGCCATCGATGGGCTCCCCAGACAAGCCTGTATTACATTCCAGGACTTGGTGCATATACGTTGAATGGTCAAACCTCCAAAAATATAATTTTGGAGGTTTGACCACAAAAAATGCAATAGTGCACACCGCCCAATATCTGAGAAGTTTTCCTGTAGTTTGCCTTGGAATGTTTTAAAGAAACCACTGCATTCACAGCATTCACCACAGTACTCCATAACTTGTGCTTTTCCCTGACTGATGTACTGTAGTAGCAGCATGCCTGTCTAAATTCTGGTCATAGCAACTAGGGATTACTGTAGGCACAAGGACCACATTCATATAAGAAAAAAATATTTCTGTAGTTTGACTATATTTTGCCGACATTCATCATGTCGACACACTTATTTTTTTGACATGAGAAGGACAACATGGTCATAATTTCAACATGTAGCAGTTGACATGCTTAGCTTACCATATCGACATTCATCATGATTAGAATGTCGACAAAACAGTCCCGGTGGTCCAACAGTGACTTACCTAGTTCGTCTGGTTCAGCAGCTCCCACATTGTCTTCCAACGAGGTGATGATGACTTCCAGTATGCAGCTGTGACTAATGTCCCTAACCTGATTATTAACCCTATCACTTCCCTTAGGACCACATTCTCATCATATAAGAAAAAATATTTCTGTAGTTTGACTATATTTTGCCGACATTCATCATGTCGACACACTTATTTTTTCGACATGAGGAGGACAACATGGTCGTAATTTCAACCAACATGTAGCAGTTGACATGCTTAGCTTACCATATCGACATTCATCATGATTAGAATGTCGACAAAACAGTCCCGGTGGTCCAACAGTGACTTACCTAGTTCGTCTGGTTCAGCGGCTCCCACATTGTCTTCCAACGAGGTGATGATGACTTCCAGTATGCAGCTGTGACTAATGTCCCTAACCTGATTACTAACCCTATCACTTCCCTTAGTACCTAACCCTAACTCTCCCCCTAGTGCCTAACCCTAACCCTCTCCTCCAGCCTAACTCTAGCCCTACCGCTAGTGACTATCCTTAACCCACTGGTCCAGCAGTCTAACCCTATGCTCCCGTTGGAGACATTTCAGATGTCACCATTTCAAGCTTTATATTTATATATTTCATGTCCACATATCAACATTGTTGACTTTGTGGTGTTGACATATTGATTGTCAACATTGTAAATGCATCCCATTTTTGCCAGATTTAGAGTTTTAGCAGGCTGGCTATCATCCTGTGCCTCCTGCTCTACCTCCTATGCCTTCTCATTACCATCAGACTCCATGTTCTTCTCCACACTCTCTCTTCTCTCCCACTCCATCTAAACACTTAAAAGATAGACAAACAAGACAAACAAGCACAGAAAAATAAAACCTACAAACAAATAAGCACTGACAGCACTTAAAATAAATGTAGAGAAGAGATAAAAAATAGGAAAATTTTAAGCAGTACAAGAAAACGGGAAAACACAAGACTAATTACTTACACCACTTGGAAGTAGGGGTGAGCGGGTTCGGTTTTACTCGGTTTTACCCGGATCTTTTTATTGGCTATCGCCGAACATGTGTTTTGGATAGCGAATAAAATCGAGCCAAATTTGCGGTAAAGCGGCGATAAGAACTGAGTAAAACCGAGTAAAACCGAACCCGCTCACCCCTACTTGGAAGCCTCAAATACATTTTTCCAAAGCTTCCTCCAAATTACAACCCTAGCAAATCCAGCTGCGCCCACTCTTTGCCAACAATTTTGGCAGCTTGGGGTGGTTTATAAGGCATTTGTGATGTCATAAAAGCATGTGGTATGTAAAAGCCAATTAAAAAGTACCAGGAAGTGTTCGTCAGTTTTTGTACAGTTTCAGTTCATTTTTAGGCAGTTTCTGTTGGATTTACAGGTGCATATGATGGCACCTTCCACTATACATAAGTAAGCTGACTGGCCATTTGAATTCCTAAACTGATGCATATCGATGACTATTTTCAAAATGCAGTTAAAAAAACTGCTAATTAGTAAATAAATATATTTTACAACCAAATTGTGGGCCTTCACAGTAAATAACTCTGGTGAGAGTACAATATTCTGCCCATGATTTCTGTTCCACAAAAGAGTTACATAATCTGCACTTTATGACACCCGTCTCATATCTCACACTGACGGTGATTTAGCTGTTTAATAACTGCTGCTGAAACTACATTTTGGATTGAGAAGTCAACATGGACCTTGCTTATAAGCCAGACAACAGCAGCTATGACTTGAAAACAGGATACAGGATCCTGAGGGTAAGAATGCAGATGATCAGAATACTGACAGTTTTAGGTAAGCATTCTAACCCTTACCCTTGGGTCAACTTATATTTACAGTGTAAATACTGGTTTGTTATACATAATGTACAGTATGTTGCACAGGTAACAGAAGAAGAGTAAGGACAAGGATTTTTTAAAGAACAGTAATACTGTTGTAGGCATGTTAAATCTTGTATTCACTTTTCTTGATAATAAGTTCTCCCATTCAGGGCAATGGCTATGATAAAGCAATGTGACAGCTCTGTCTTGTATGGCACTTTCTCATTGCAATGTGAGAACTCTGTCTTAATTGGCAATTTCTTGTTTCTAGAGCATTTTTTGCCACACTAACCCAGTCTTTGGAGATTTAATATTTGGCATCCCACCACTTGCATTAGTGACAGCAGCAAGCACTCAGTGATACTCTGTCAGACCGACAGCTAGCTCTCATTTGACAACCTCCTGGTGCAGCACTATCATGGAGATTCCAGGAGACAGGCTATCAGCAGAATATTGGCCACTTTAGCCTTATTGCTGATTGGGATGGGAGTGCTGTGGAGGAGGCAGGACATGTATAAAGCAATAAGTACTACTGAATCCTTACTTGTCATCACACAGCACTAGTACGTTGTAGCTCAGTGCGTTATGCAGTGGCGTATCTATAATGGGTGCAATGTGTGCGGGGCACATGGGCCCCCAGGTCCAGGGGGGCCCCGCACCGCACACACTGCACCCATATTATTTTAAATGTACCTGTCCGTGGTCCCACGTCAGGTGTCCGAGCTGCTGAAAACACCAGAAAATGGCCGCCGTGGCCATTTTTCCGGTGTTCAGCGCATGTGCTGTACACTCCGGGCACACTCTAGTGCCCAGAGTCTACTAAGGCTCCGGTGGCTGGCTAGCCGCATGAGTCGGCTGCCGGCCACCGGGGAGATCAGAGGGGGCCCCGCACAGGGAGAGAACACGGGCCCCCTCCTCTCTTAAGACGCCCCTGGTGTTATGCTTCAGTATGTCAAATTTTCATGAAGTACAACATACAGTATTGAGAAAGAGTAGCTCTCCTGCAATGGAGTAAAGGACAGAAAGACCAAAAACAGGCCAAGGGATGCCAGAGCAAATCTCAAAGGAGAGAAGTTTGAGACCTGGTGGTAAATTTACCAATGGTCAATTTATGTTGATTTTAAATCGATCTAAATAGATCACATCGATGACTTTCTGACTGCGAAATCCACATATTTATCATCTGTAGGGTTTCAACTTCAATTGAAAATTGGTATGCGTTCAACTTAGAATCACACTCATAGGGGTAAATTTACTAAGCTCAAATCACATCGAATGCAGCAACATCGGCCGTGAACTGCATAATCGGAATTTACTAAAGGCTAAACTCTGCCAACTTTGCTCAATTCGAAACGAATAAGAAATCGGTCCAGAACACCTGAAACTTAGTCAGTAACATGTTTTCAGACAAATACACTATCGGTCCAACTCGGCAACTTTACTAAGGATTCGTATTTGTCCATAATGCAGTATAGTGCGAATCGTCCGGAAAAGACGCCAAATAGACATCTCAAATAGAACACCTTTTTCAATTCCAGTTTCACTTCTCAACATACTTAACCATCACTGACAACTCAATTTTGTGGCTAATAAAAGGGGTGTGATGGCAGACACAGATGCACGGACAGATCAGCGAGATCTCTCTGATCTGTCCTTGCATCTGTGTTTATTTTGTGACACACAGATGCATGCATCATGGATCTCCCTGATCTGTCCGTTCAGCTGTTTGTTCGAGTTAGTCAAAATCAAACGCTAAATACAAATGAATAATGCAAACAATATAAAATGAATACACCATCGAACAACACGAATGACAGCAACTCGGCAGCATAGTAAATTCAGTAACCTGTTTGAAAAATGAAACACATGAATACGGACAATGTCATCCGAGATTGATCTCGGATGACATCAAATGGAAATCGACAGCTTAGTAAATTTACCCCATAATGTGCAAAATATCAGTTTAGAAGTTATTAGTATGAGGGAAAAACAATTTTTTATTTAAAAAAAGTAAGCTACTGTACAGTGTATAAAAAACAAAGGAACTTCTAGAGTTACAGTAGGTGCTCATACATTTTTCTCAAAATATAAAATTCATTTGGACGGATTAAGATTTGGCAGCAGTGTAAAGGTCTACTTTAGACTTTGCTTTGCTGTTTTGCATTGTGAATTATTTTTTAAAAATTTAAAGTCTGTTTGAACAAAGATACATAGGACCTGATTCTGAATAACACCTCAACCGCTTTAGTGTCTGTTGCCGTAAGCTTGAATATGCTGATGCTAGTATAAGCCCTTCATCTGGTGTACAGCTGTGTGTCCCCATGTACAGGAACTGAGGTGACCACTTTGAGTGCCTTTAGGGTGGGATGCATCATGCATCGCATTTTGGATACAATGCATCGCGACACGGATAGCATCAATGGCGGCTCCACGGATGGGGCTGCAGTGCAGTCCAAATTCAAATAGGGGGGCTACAGCAACTGCCTTGCGGGACCCTTAGAGGAATCCTATTGGATCCCTCTCGGTAACTCTCCGATAGGAAGCCCGTAAAGTTTTGCTTTCCAAAGCTTGATGCATATGGTGATCGGGTTCAAACCTTTGAAAACTGTATTTTTGGTGGTTTGACCACATTATTCAGTATAGTGCATCCTGCCCTTTGATGGTAAAATTATACATGGTATGCAACCATGGGTCACACCATCAAATCTTGCACCACATCCATGCTACAGTAGTTGCAGATCCTACATTAGATTACAGCCTCCAATGTGAACGATTAAGCACCTGACTTTGTAACCAGTTCAGTGGCACACCCGCAACACTCCCATAATATGCCCATAAAATGGTACATCTCTTATCTGCGTCTGTATAACCACCTCCCAGTCACCACCCAGGAACACCCATACATTTCAGACACTGTAGACCTAATCCTGAGCTGCACGCAATGCCGATGGTCGTGTAGTTGAGCGCTTTTTGCTTCTGCATGTGTCAGGACTGGATTAAGGTCTGTGGGGGCCCCTGGGCAACAAACCTATATACCACCGTCCCCTGTAGTAATGCCCCTTATGCAGTGCCCCCAGTAGTGGTCCCCTTATGCAGTGCCCCCAGTAGTGCCCCTTATATAGTGCCCCCAGACCCAGCAGTGGTCCCCCCTATGCAGTGCCCCTTATATTAAGCCCCAGTAGTGGTCCCCCTATACAGTGCCCCCATTAGTGCACCTTATATAGTGCCCCCAGACCCAGTACTGTCCCCCCCTATGCAGTGCCCTTTATATAATGCCCCAGTAGTGGTCCCCCTGTACAGTGCCCCCAGACCCAATAGTGGCCACCCCTATGCAGTGCCCCTTATATAACTCCCCAGTAGTGGTTCCCCTATACAGTGCCCTCAGTAGTGCCCCTTATATAGTGCCCCCAGACCCAGTAGTGGTCACCCCCATGCAATGCCCCTTATACAGTGCCCCCAGTAGTCCCCCCCTTATGCATTGCCCCCAGAAGTAGTCCCCCCGTATACACTGTCCCCAGTAGTAGCCCACCCCTATTCAGTGCCGCCAGTAGTTGTCCTATGCATTGCCCCCATGAAGTGGTCCCCCCTATGCAGTGCCCCTTACACACACACAAAAAAAACACAACTTACCTGAAACCCCACTCCTGACGTGACCGCCGCTGTCCGCTCCGGCTCCTCTTCTCCTGCAGTATGGGAGAAACGTCAGCATCATGACGTCACTCCCATCATCACCTGGCGGGGAGCCGGAAGACGGAGCTCATAAGTGAGCTCCAGCCGGCTCCCTCCGTTGAAGCAGCAGCCAATGAAAGTCTGCTGTAACAAACACATAGCTGCCGGTGGCGGCTGTGTGTTTGTCACTGTGTAGTGTGGCCACGCTCACTGCGGTCTACACTACACTAGTGGCGGGGACACTGACACTACACTAGCAGTGGGGACACTAGTGGCGGGTGAAGCCACCGGCTGCACTGCTGCTAGTGGGGGCCCCTCTGTGTGTGGGGGCCCAGGGACGACCGCCCCTGTCGCCCCCCCCTTAATCCGGCCCTGGCATGTGTACAAACATCTCTAAAAACTAGTACAACGCATGTGTTACAAACGGTATCAGAAATGTCTTGGAAAAATTATGGCCATTTCAGTATGGGGACAGGGAGGTGTCTTAGCGCATGCATGGCGATGGTCCATCTTATGGGCGTGTTATGGGAGTATTGTGAGTGTGTTGGTGAATGTGGCTGCATCCACAGGAGCTCAACCATTACACAGGAGGTGGTTTGATGGATGGTGCATCTACAGACACATCGGTCTATGTGACCAATGGTGCACCCACAGACACTGACACACGGTGCCTCAGTCCTTGGATGCACAGCAGTACACCAAGGAAGGACATTTGCAAGTTGCATATGTACAACCACCAATAGATGCTGACACTCATTGCATCTGTCTCATAATCAGGCCTTGTGTGTCTCACTAGGTGCTCTGTGCATACTGTGATGACTTGGGGTAATTAGCTTGGTAGAGTGTCAGTGGTGCAGTGTTAGGTGCTTGAATCAGGGTCCACACATAGCATTTCAGGTTAAAAATAAAAGAAAAGTGCTTTACTGTCAGCATAAATCTGGAAACAAAAATAACAAACGCCTAGCCCCATTCGGGCACTGACTCACTTCTTTGCCCCTGACTAACCTTGGGCAGCAGGTATGCAAAATAAAAGTCCAAAGTCAGCTTATTCCTGCTTTCTGCAGGTTAACACAGGCTCCTGCCTGGTCTTTCACACAAAGTTTCTCTTGTGGTCCCCCTGCCTCCTGCAGTATGGACACTGGCTTCCTTAGCCTGCAGCTTAGCTGCTTTTCCATCACACAGTCTGAGAGGTTTGTGGTCCTCCCTGCCACCTTCAGGTCTGGACTTAGGCCCCCTGGCCCCCAATGGCTTGGCTTAGCTTCACTGGGCTCTCTGGCTGCCTGAATTCCACTTAGACTGTCTCCAACAGCAGCCTCACTGGTCTGCTTTCTCATCAGCCCACACCCGGACTCTCTTCACAAGGCAGCCCCTAGGTGTGGCAAAACATAGTTTAGCTACCCTGTGTGGGCGAATCCCTGCAGCCCTACACAGAATGCATGGTTCACTATCACCATCTCTGGTGATCCTTTCACAATGCACATAGTGAAAAGCATGTGCTGTCTGAGTTTTTAGGGATTTTTGAACATGCGGTATATCAAAAACAATTCTGAATTCTGTGATTATCGGCATTACTTGCGGGTCATGCCCATAGATTTTGAATCAATCACCTATAAGTATAAAGGTCTCTTAAATTCTTTCCATTTAAATTCCATTTGAATTCAATTATTGTATAAGCTTATTAAAAAAACACAGAGGACAGTAGAGCAGTTTGTTTCACACATGGTATTAGGCTTGTCTTTATAGATTTTATGCATGACATATATATAATAACAAAATAGATTATTTTACATAATTAATAGCAATGAATGATTCACAGTGGCTAGCAATTAGCAATAGAGCTTTCAGTTAACAGCTTTTCAAGTTTAATTATGGAAAAATCGTGACAAATCAAAACTTGTAGAATGTAATAAAATCACCAGAACCAAATATGACCAAGAAACATTAGAATTATGATACCATTATTTGAGTCTTGAAAGTTTAAATAAAGGAACTGATTCAGCAAGGAACACAGGACCTGATTCAGACCCGGTCGCAGGCGCTGTGCGCTCACAACCGGGTCGATGGTGGCCCAGAGCGCATGCGCATGACGGAGCCGACTCCGTCGTGCGTATGCACGAGACCCAGATAGCGACGGGCAATCCATCGCTCCGGGTCTCGTACCAAAGGGGGCGTGCTGTCGATGTTGAGTGACAGCACGCCCCCTTTGGTGGGCGGGCCAGGGGAGTGGCTGCCCAAACAGAGGCGTTCCCATGTGAACGCCTGCGTTTGTGGCCGGACCCACTGACATCACGAGTGATGTCAGTGGGAGAGATTTCGGCTCTGTTAGAACCGAAATCTCTCTGGGGCTTGCGGCAATGAGACCCTACCACAAGGGTCTCATCGCAAGCCCGATGGTCGCGATGGTCTTGACCATTGCGACCATCTTCCTGGCCGCTCGCTATAGCTGTGGGTGGTCACCCACAGCTATGCGAGCGGCCAGGAGGCCGTTCTAAAAAAATAAAAGACCGGTCCTGATTCAGAGCGAGCGCTCTGTCAGAGTGTCCGGCTCTGAATCAGGGCCACAGTTGCTAATATGCATGCAATTGTCCGATTGTTGCGTACTGCACATGCGCATGCATCGCAGTGTGCGAACCAGCCACTGCGATTAGGACTGCGATCGCAGTGGCAGGTAACGGGAGGGATGGTCGAGCAAACGCAGGAGTGCCAGTGCGTTCCAACGCCGTTGTGGGGGCGTGCATAAATTATCCACTGCGATGCCCTATGCAGCCTGAGGCCTGATAGCGTGTGCGGATGTTAGCAATTTCTGTGTAAGGTCAGGACTTGTGCAAGTGTGCGTGAGGCTGTGATGGTAATCGATTGTCCCGATGGTTTCGCAGTCCTGCTAAATATTACGGATGTAAGGTAAAGTAGGCATCCTTATGTTTTGCTGAGATGGCATTATGATCGCATTGGATTAGCATACTATCGCAGTTGAAGTGCATGTGTAATCGCTACTGCATTCGCGGTTGCATTCCTTGCTGAATCAGGCCCAAAGTACACAGTGCTATGGGAGAAAGTGGACAGTGCAGAGGTTTTGTGTCTCAGGCAAGCATTTATCCCTGGCATATAAGATATCAAACCGATTGCTTGGCTGTACGACTTATGTCCAGCTCACATGATGAGTGCAGAATCAACATAGTTAAAAATAGGGGTCATTCATTCTTCTGAAGTAGTACATATGGATATGGTTATGGTAGATATTACAATGCTTCATTCATGGCAGGGCCATAACTAGGGGTTTGCAAGATGTGCCATCTCCAAGGGTGCAGGGCCCTGGGGGCAGCACACTCACTGCCTCATTGTACCTGCATTTGGCATCACTTGGATGCCTTGGGCACGCACACTGCAGCTTGTTAAGCCACCAAGGGCATCCTAAGAACGATCCGGCTGATACATTACTTCCTGGTGCCTGTGGCCCTGCCCCCTCGGCGTGACATCATGATGTTACATATTCAGGGGCGAGGCTGGCATAAGGTGACACAGAATCCTGCTCTGGCACTGCTTCAAGGTGCAATAAAATAAATCAAATGGTGGCTCATTCTTAGGTAACCAGCATGCATTTGGTCCTGACTGTAAGCAGGAAAAGGTGCACAAATTAAAGAAGTGCATTTATGTGCAAATTTACATATAAATGCCTCTTAACAGCTCTGATACTAGAATATGGGTAAGCTTAAGTCATGAGCAGAAAGTGTGTATACTTACACCCTACAACAGGGAAAATAATGTGTATTGATAAAATAAAGATGTGTCTTTACAACACCGGTCTCTCGCAACTTACTCTCCCGGAAGCTGCGAGACACTCCAGATTTTTTAAGCAGTCCACTGCAACCCCTAGAAGAATGGGTGGCTCTCCCACATTCCGCCCACTTCCTGAAGTGGGCAGGATGGGGAAATAATTACTGGGAATTGCGAGTTTGTAGGGAGGGGGTGGGGCTGAAATGAGGAGACATTGTCATTTTATCCCCACTTTCTCATCACAGACTTACGAATCATGGCATTTTGACGCAACTGGGGCAGTACTTAATGAAGTAAAGAGCCCTGTCCCACTTCCTAAATGGTCAGCTGTATCTCCTCTCTCCGGGCTTCGCCTGGAGAGGAGAATTAAAATGTTGACAAGTATGAGTAAATACTAACATTGCATTACCTTTTTTTGTAAATAATAATATATGTTAGAAAAACTGAGGTTTTTTTGACAGTAATTAGGAAATGCAAAATTCACATTTGCCATATAAAATCTAAACACTAACACAACTTAAAAATGCACAGTGCCAAAGTCTCCTCTGCACATGCACTAGTGAGAGATGGGGGCCCACACGGAGACTACACATGGACCCCTCCTCTTTAACCACACCTCTGTAGATTCATAGATCAAATAAGTTGCATTTGGAAGTCTTTTTTCATCTAGAGATGAGTTATATCTCATAAACTTAAAATTTCAGTCTCACATTACTGCTCTCAGCTTTGGAGAACCAGATGCTTTCACTATGTAACACTTAGGGATATATATAGTAAATACATACTTGCCTACCCTCCCGATTCGGCCGGGAGCCTGCCATATGATGTAGAGAACGTTCTAGTTACCACTGTTCAATACAAAGAGCATCATATTGACCACCATACAATACATAGAACATCATAGTGACTGCCATACAATAAAGACAGCATTACAGTGACCATCATAGAATGCAGAGATCATCACAATGACAACTGTACAATAAATCTACTGTAGACATGGCCAACACAAGTAGGCATTGTTCAAATAAAATTTGCCTAGCAGTGTTGAAGAAAAAATAAACCACATTAGTTCTGCCTATTTACCTATCTATACCCAAAGCTAAGAACATCATAGTGGCATAAAATACAGAATGCACCATAGTGACTGCCATACAATAAAGAGAGCATCACAGTGGTTGACAGGGCCATTTTCTAGGGACGGGATCTCCCAGTGCGAACAGCCAAATGTGCCTCCCCTCTTCAAACAAACATAGGATAGGAGAAAGAGAGCATGGTCTCAGAGTAAGAGGTGTGGTTTCAAAGTAAGGGGCATGGTCTCAAATACTTCCTTAGTAATAAATTGCATTAACATAAAAGTAGAAATAACATTGCTCCCCACAGAAAAAAACACATTGCTCCCCACAGAGGAAATAACATTGCTCCCCCACAGAGGAAATAACATTGCTCTCCACAGAGGAAATAACATTGCTCCCCAGAGATAAATAGCATTGCTCACCACAGAGGAAATAACATTACTCCCCCACAGAGGAAATAACATTGCTCCCCACAGAGGAAATAACATTACTCCCCCACAGAGTAAATAACATTACTCCCCCACAGAGGAAATAACATTGCTCCCCACAGCAGAAATAACATTGCTCCCCACAGAGGAAATAATATTGCTCCCCACAGAGGAAGTAACATTGCTCCCCACAGAAAAAAAGCACATTGCTCTCCACAGAGGAAATAACATTGCACCCCACAGAGGAAATAACATTGCTCCCCACAGATAAATAACATTGCTCGCCACAGAGGAAATAATATTGTGCCCCACAGAGGAAATATCATTACTCCCCACAGAGGAAATAACATTGCTCCCCACAGAAAAATAACACATTGCTCCCCACAGAGGAAATAACATTACTCCCCACAGAAAAAGTTTCTAGGGATGGGCTTGGGAACACGCCCCCCTCTCTCTCCAGGGCAGCTGCAGTACACTCTGGAGTTGCGAGCCGTGCAATTGCAGGGGTTGCATGCCCCATGCAATTGCATGTCTCGCCCGATCCTAGAAACGGCCTTGGTGACTGTCACACATGATCACAGTGACAACCTGACTACTGTACAACAAATCAATTGTAGGCAGGTCAACCCAAAATAAACAGCCAAATGTGCCTTCCCCCCTCAAACAAAGATAAGGTAGGAGAAAGAGGACATGGTCTCACAGTAAGAGGCGTGGTTTCAAAGTAAGGGGCATGGTCTCACAATAAGAGGCGTTGTTTCAAAGTAAGGGGCATGGCCTCAAATACTTCCTTATGAATAAATGACATTAACATAACCACAGGATAAGGGAGAGCAAAACCAACTGCTGATTCCCAGTTAAAATTTCTAAGGCACACCATCAGATTCCCCCCCTCCCCTCCCTACAGGAAAAAAAAACACACTGCTCCTCATAGAAGAAATAACATCGCTCCCAATAGAACAAAGAACATTGCTCCCAATAGAAGAAATAACTTTATTCCCCACAAAATAAATAACATTATGGCCACCTCACGGGAATGCCCATGCCTTTCCTCCATCATCTCAAATTAGTGCAATTACATACACTACAGCAATCTATACATATGCTCAATCGTACTCATGCGCTGTAAGGGTTTCTCAGACTTTTTTGCATGTGCAGTAGTAAATAATCATTCAACTGCGCAAACATCAACACTGCATCCACCTCTGATTCAGGCCCAAAGAGCTTCATGGGGACTGATATACAATACAGAGAACATCCTAGTGAGCAGAATTTACTAAACAGAGAGTATCCTAATGACCACCATATAATACAGTGAGTATCCTAGTAACTGCTATACAATACAGAGAGCATTCTAGTGGCCACCGTATAATACAGTGGGCATCCCAGTGACACAATATAATAAAGAGAGTATCACAATGAATGCCATACAATACAGGGAGCATCACAGAGACCACTATACAATACGAAGTGCACCATGATACCTGCCATACAACACACAAATCATGATAGGACCCAATATGCAATATCATGGTCAGATTTTATGAATCTACCATCTTACTCTTGTGACACATTGTGGTATATATTGATCATCAATATTATGGCCCCTGTATTCACTGTCCGGATATCATACCCACCCACCATATCATCTCACCACCCCTGTATTGACTCTTCTTCATATCATGCCTCCCAATTACTGTATATAGACTATGTTCCCCCGTATCATATATGCTCCTTCATTCAACCTCTGTTTAAAATTTTAAGATAATTTTTGAGATAATTCTAAATCTGGGCCCATTAATGATTCTCTCTCTGATATCCAAAGTGATATTTATAAATCAGCATTTCCATTGTTGCAGCAAAACAATGTTTACCACTACTGATAAATATTACAAAAATAGTAAATAAATAGTATTTAAACCAATAAATAAGCACAGCTCTTTGTAAAACACAGGTCAACATACAGGAGATAGATTTGCAAACTTCAAATCTTTTGGAGCAAATTAAAATTACACATACTTTAAAACAGTGGACAGCATGTCTCTGTGTGCCACCCCCAATGAAGCAGAGCGAGCACAGCAGGTTTGCAAGTACGTGTTATGAGGCCACTGCCGGCTATGGCAAACTGTCATTGACTTTTTACTGACAGGGCCGTCCGCAATAAGCCAAGGGTAGATTTATTTGGTGTGTGTTCCCCCACCAAGGACTATATTTTAGGAAAGAAGATGATTTTTTTTCTAAAAATTATTCAAATATATCAGAAGATTCTATTATCCAATGATACCATGTGGGGACCACCGGTGTACCTTAATTCTCCTGGATAGGTCTGTGGCCAGTCCATCCCCTGCTCAGTCAAAATGAATGCATATCATTTAAAACTCAAATGCAATACAAATATTTACATATTTGTTAATGCTATCATGAGATTATATAAATGACGTGCAACCTAGGTGCCAAGCATCTCTAACAATCATTAAAAAACTTGTCAAGGGCTGTACTTAGCAGACCGGCGGACGAGATGCTGCCGGTCTAAATCCCGACGGTACAAGCCCAACACGGGACTTAAGATAGGTGTTAAAATAGCGGCGCCTATCTTAATCCCGGCCCTGGAATACAGACAGATGCCATCCCGAACGAGGTAAGCCGGGGGCGTCTTAGCTGTTAGCCGCGGGGGGGGGGGTGGAGTGTTAGGTTTAGGCAGCACAGCTGGGTTAGGTTTTGGGGGGGTTAGGGTTAGTCACCCCTGGGGGGGTTAGGGTTAGGCACTAGGGGGAGAGTTAGGTTTAGGCACTATGGTGGGAGACTTAGGTTTAGGAACTAATGGGGAAGGTTAGGGTTAGGATGCAGGATGGGGAGGGTTAGTGTTAGGCTACAAGAAGGGAGGGTTAGGGGGAAAAGAGGGGAGGGTTTGTATACTTACTCGACCCATGTTGGGATACCGACCATCGAGATGCCACTGTCGGTATTTTGGCAGGAGGCATCCCGACTGCTGGTATTACATACCCAATCCCTTAGCAAATATTTGCCTGCCAGTAAGAATAGAAATTAGCAAACATAAATAGCTACTGTCTCCAACTAACAAATAGTGTACATTTGCCACCAATAGAATGATTGAGGTTACAAAACATATTTTTTCAGTGCCTGCAACCCTTACCCTGTAGATGCTCTTACTTTCCTTTTTTATTAAATGTTAGAATTACAGCAATAATGTTTTGATGAATAATGTTAGCTGTCAGTACATTTTGATAAATTTGTCAAAGACTTGTCTTAGAGAGATCACAAATGGCCTTTTTTGTTTTATTATCGGTATTGTCCATCTATGGGAATATTTTCTAGAGCTTTGTTTTGCTGTAAATTAACACAATGCTGACACTTGTATTGAATTTTACTTTTATCTCTTGTTCTCAATCTAGATATTTTGGATGCCTGTGATTTAATGGAAACAACAGATGTGCATCTGTCTTGGAGATTGTTGGGATATGAATTTTTATTTAGTAGAAGTATACTTGAAGCACTATATTTACATTTTAATTCAATAATGTTTTTAAACATATTCTGGTATACGGAAAACAGAACATAGACATGGACAAAATAAATGTACAAAAAACAGACAAAAAGTAGCTGTTACAATAAGACGCAACAGGGCATTCATGACGTGTCAAAGGGTTAATCAAGACTAAAACAAGAGGCTAAAATAAATAAAATTCCCCCAAAATATATATAAAAATCTATATCTGTTAATAAAGTATTTAACAGTATATTAACCTGGTAATGCTAAGATTTAGATAAAAAAAACTCATACAGTTAGGAAGTATCCAATGTAATATTATAAAACTCAAACCTTTCCAACATGGATTCTTCAAATAGAGAACATTATTAAATTGGATTTAATAACACAAAAAGTCACAATGCTTATTAAAGAAAAATGGTGATAACAAATTGACATTTAGAAATAACAATGCAAACATAACCTAGAAATATAACAGCAACAGAACAATGACACTCATATAGATTTCAGGTAATCCATTACCTTGTAATGAGTTCTATACATATATTATAAATGCTCTTCTGGAACATAGCAGAAATAATGTATGACTTCACTAAACATGGTGTGAATGTAATTTTGCCATGTATGGCTCTGTAGATACTTTCGGCCTGATTCAGCAAGGATCGCAGTTGCTTATACGCACGCAATCTGCCGATTATGTTGCACTGCGCATGCGTATGCATCGCAGTGCGCGAACCAGATGCATAGATAGGGACTGCAATCGCAGTGACCACACGACCCATCTCAGAGAGAATGACAGGAAGTGCCGTTTGTGGGTGGTGATCGGGCGAACGCAGGCATGCCAGTGTGTTCGCATGCTGTTGCAGGGGTGTGCACAAATTAGCCACTGAGATACCATATGCAGCCTGAGGTCTCTTAGCTTGTGCTGAAGTAAGCAATTCCTGAGTGAGGTCTGACCTGCCTTAACTGTGCATATGGGTCCGATTTTACTGGATGTTACCAATTATTTTACTGTGTTGCCAAAGTATATGGATGTGAGTAAGGGGAAGTGGGCATCCTTAGGTTAGACTGCGATCGCAATGCGAATGCAAACATTTACATATCACCGCCGATATTAGCAACTGCGTTGCATGCGTATAAGCGGGGTAGCGAATCCTTGCTAAATCAGGCCCTTTGTGGTGTTTTATAAATAGAAGTTATAATAATAATAATTCATTTCTTGGGAAAGATACATCCGATGATACTGGCTGGTATATGCTTTGCTATCTGTCCTAGTTGTAGGAGGGGTTCCACATATTTATCATCCCTTTTTTCCAAATTGTTGGGGAAGAAAAAAACAACCTGTAATGTGGGTATATTCTGCTTTGACCCACAAGTCAATAATGTTGGTATATCCCTTGGGTAAATATAGGGAGCTCTCCTGTATCATGGGAACCACTATTACCCCATTGAAAGATGGTACTGTGTGCATACCCATTGTGTTTGCAAGACACGGGACTACTACTGCAGCAAGACCACAGCTGCCGGCTCTAAAGGCAACTGCAGTTTACACACAGGACAAACCACCCATCCCCAACAGCAGCAGAAGTGGCCCTCAGAGCAGACCTACAGTACAGCACAAAAGCACGGGTATATTATTTTTAAAACTATTTTTCCTCCACTTGAACCTGGGGACGCCCGGTGGATTTCATCAGCATGAATATGAGCCATGGACTCACTTGAATACCCGTTACTCTTACCCTCTGATTACACTATATCATTCTGCTCCAATCGTGTTTTCTGTACTAAAGAACTTGGACTGAACGTACGTTTGAGGCGGTTCACATACTGTACTTATATTACAACCTACCAGCAACACAGTGATACAATTGTACCAATTATACCCACAGTCTTTTGATCAGATTTTTTTATTCCCATAACCTACTGTACATCAGTCTACATGTTGTATAGGTTTTCTTTTATATATGTACTTATTGGAATATGTCTCTATATGTGTACACAGAATAGGCATATTTTCTCATTTTTAATGGAATAATTGTTCTTAATTAAAATTACATTTATTTTATATATTTGAGCTACATCAGTATTTATAAGTGATCAGGACTTGCTGCATAAATTCCCTTTTCTATAGACAGCTACATCATCATACCAAGCAGGAGCGCAGGTTGTCCCGCATTGCCTCCGCTCCCCAGTGAAGTGCCTGGTGCTATTCAATTGGAGCAGAGGCCACGTGGTACAACCCACAGCTATTTGACTTTCCCCTATATAATGATTACAAGTGTATACAGAGATCTTCCCAAATAAGGATTTTGGAATGTTTTATTTTGTTCTTTTATTCTTGTCATCAGACTGAGGGGAATATGTATCAAGCTTGATGTGAGATAAAATTGTAAAATAAATATCACCAACCAGTCAGCTCCAAACTATAATTTCTTGAACACAGCCTGCAAAATGTAAGTTAGAAGCTGATTGGTTGGTCACATATATCTCACAAATGTATCTCACATCAAGCTTTGATACATATACCCCTTAAACTGTAAACTTTGAGTGTCCCAAATATGATCCTTTCTAGCTAACGGAATGTTAGCCAAGCTTATAGAATCTATGGGTATCTTAGCTTGCAAGTGAAATACCACTTGGTTTACCCCAATTTATGTTTTTAATTGCTCATTAAAGTGAGGGGACATCTCAATAGTCTTTTATTCATGTGTTCCTAAATGTGGTCTCTTGTAAACAATTCACTTGGTAGGTTCAAAAGGTGTTCCAAGGAAAATATAGGCTACTTTCCATCATCTCTGGGAATGTGTACAATTGAAGTCCTCTTGTAGGAGTACAATGCAGTGTCTCCCACTAAACAGGGAGGACCCACATTCTTCACTCCTTGAATATCTTTTAACTAATCACATCCCACAAAACCCAATCTAATTTTTGCATGTGGGAATATTTCAAATGAGCTATTAGGCACACCTCACGCAATTAATTTAAGCACATAGATGCACAAATTTAGGGATGGTTATTAACATTATACATCATCAATAAGGACAAATCCCAAACAAAAAATGCTTACTAATCAAATACAGAATTGTCAAGAACTTTTTCTTGCTCTCCCAGCAAAAGAATTGCACCACTTGCAATTGATACAAAATACAGCACACAGACTGCTAACTATCCTAACAAATAAAATTAGTCTGATTGTGCCAGTAAATTACAATTCAAATATCACCAATAATATTAATTTATAATATTAATTTATAGCCACAGGTCTGCAGCAACTACAAAGGCATCCGTAACACCTCCAAAGGAGAAACCAAAATAGAAATACAAAGTCGTGCTGACTAGAATCTATTTATCACAGAGTCTGGTGTATAAACCTTATATTTTGATAGATACACGTAAATTATAATACATACACTACTATCAGACCAAGTGATACATAATATCAGGTCATTCAAATATAGCAACAATATTGCACATTGAGCAAAACATTCATCATGTAGCCACAAGTCAAGGATTAGAACACACTCACTTTGATGGAAAATTCTTGCCTTTACTCTGTGTAAATTTCTCTAATTGGGATCTTGATCCCTTGGGGAGAACTATGATTCCTCTTCTCACGGTAAACTTTATTCAAACACTCAATGAACTCAGACAAAAGTTATAGCAATATTTATGCTATGATAAACAATCCACAATGTCAAATGTGGAAAAAGGGGTTATAGGCTTCTACAAAAAATGGGGACATTTTATTCAACAGTTAGACTCTACTATCCAAAATCAGATCCTGCATATTTACAAGACTACTGAATGGTTTTTACTTTGTCATCTACATTCAGAACCTGATTGACCTATATACTGTATATAATAGTGCTAGTTTCTTCTTATGTAATGATGCTTGGTGTCACAAATTAGTACACTTTATATTTTTCCCCCTCACCCCACTCTCTCTCCTTTTGTGTCTTCCCCTCTCCCCTGTTATAAGATTTGTTTGGATATTTTGTGTCTTTGTAGTTCATTATCTGTACCTCATTTAGATATTACCCATTTCAAAAATACATTGGGCTTTATATTTTTCAGCAATATGGATTAGGATGTTCCTATCTCTCATTTGGATCTTACTTATGTCTTTCTTACCTTCCTTTTTGTAACCTTGTACGGTGTTTTGCTATACTGAAGCACGCCTTTGTATACTTTTGTGCTACATTGTTTTTTCCCTTGTCTACTATATTTCACTGCAAAATTCAATAAAGTAAATATTTTAATAAAAGCACTTTGAGTCATATTGGGAGAAGAAACCTATATTATTATTATTATTATTATTATTATTATTATTATTATTATTATTATTATCATCAATTAAACCTTAAGTGTGTGTTGAAGGCCAGGTTGTGCAAGGTGATACAAACAAAATGGCTGTTGCCCCATTTTGTTGTTAAACTGTTCAGAGTACTTTTAATGTATATAGTAATGATTGTATTAATATTATTAGAATGTTTTTCTACTAATTTAGATACACTGTTGATACTAATTTTCAACTATGCTAACCAAATATTTTACTGCCCTTTGATTTGATTAACAAAGGAATGTGCTTTAGTTACATATTTTGACTAGTTGCATCTAAGATATTGTGTTATTGTCTGCTTTTAGCAAGGAGCCTTGAACATATAAATGTCAATGTCACTTACTATAAAACTGTGCCAATAACCATATTTGAGGCAATGCTGCCCCCCTATTGTTAATATTTATTTTAATGTTTTTGACCTTATTAGCCATATATCATCCAGTCTTTTGTTAAGAGCCCTATAACTAGGTGTGAGATGCGGAAGTCTGAAGCCTTAATTCCCAGAATCCAGAATGACTGCAGAAAGTGCTGTAATTGTGCACCCATCCGGCTACCACATAGGACGAGACTTGCAGATGCGATTGAGCTGTATTTGACTATAATCAGAATTATATGAAAAGCTAAATACAAATAAATCATTTTAATTAATTAACTTAAACTGTGTGTGTATTGTGTCATTCATATCACTGTGTTGCTGCACTCCTGAATTTTTTGTTTCTCCCGGAAACACAGGTTTTCATAACAATTAATACCACATATTAAAGTTGTTGCTATGAATCATTGAACAACTCTTCAAACATGTAAAAAATGCATTATCAAGGATAAATGTTTTGCCATGCATAGTCGCTAATTATAAAAAATGTGTCCGAAGCAAAATGTAGTGAAGTTGGGTATATAGTGGTTTTCTCATCATATAAAACAGATAATTAAAATAATTACCACATTTTCTGGAACATAGTAAGAGTTTTTTACCCCAAAAAGTGTCCTGGTCCAAATGTGACCATAAAACTACAGTATATCATTACTAACAAACCTTTCCCTTGCTTCTAGGTACCTCCAATTTCTATTACTAGATACTCTCTACTTAATGAGAGTCAATTAGATGCTATTATTCATATACAGCTGTACCCCACCAAAAAGTTTTTTTTCTATTTGGGTTGGAGATGCTGTGTGTGAAAGGACATCTTCTAAATTATTGTATACAGTTTCAGGGAATCAGAGCCGTAGAAAGCAATGGCAGACCAGGATCATGGGGGACGCGTGGCCACATCCTTTTTGACAAAGAAAACAACTACGCTTGCCGCAGCACTGTGGCATTGCACACCAAAGTGGGGGGTGGGGGCATTCTTCCCCCTGCACAGCTTGCCTGGGCCCCTTAGCCCCAGGTTATTAATACTCATACCACCTTCTTTTGACGCAATCTGATGGAAGTGGAGGAACGAGGAGATAATCTGTGGTGCAGACAAGGCACTTCCCTATCGCATGTTACTTTGCGGTTAAGCTTTTCAGGAGATGGTGCGGATAGGGGGTCATTTTATAAAATGTCTTTTTATAGGTCATAAGAGTTTGCATGTATCTAATGTATCTGATCACATTATGGTTCATTATGCATTATATGTATAGTTCACATTAAAAACAGTTACACATATATATCACTCACCACAAAAAATAATTACTTCTACAAAAATTTTTTATTACCACTCAAGCCAGGGTTCCCAAACTTTTTTGAGTCATGGCGCCCTAGAGTATCAGCTTTGTTTTCACGGCACCCCTAAGCCAAAAGTTTGTTGTTGAAAAACTCTGAATTTTTTTTTGTAAAAGTAGTAAAGTGAAGTAAACTGTGCTTACCTGTCATCCTTAGGTTTACTTATGTGGTGGGGGACAGGTTTGAGCTTCTGTTTGTCCGCATATTTATATTACATTGACCATAAATAATTTGATTTGGTGCTGGACCACCAACCTGAGGCACCCCTGCAAGTGTCCTGAGGCACCCCAGGGTGCCACAGCGCACAATTTGGGAACCACTGACTTAAGCTGAGAAGAGAAATGTTATCAATTAACATGTCTTTCATCTTCCCCACATCTGGTTAATCTGAGTTGCTACTAAGTTTACAGCTAATAATTTATCCAAATCAGTGCATTTGTAATAAATTATATACATTTTTTGTAGTTTCATAACTTTTATTTTTCCAAACCACAAAATCCCCTTTTAGTCTAACAAACATGTAATTTACAAAGCAGACATATAAAACCTGTCTTTCCATTTATCAGAGCTCTGTGCTGTGTTCTGAGATTATGTAAATGTAAAGAGCCTATTTAGCAAAGTAATTCTGTTAGGAATTGTATAAGCAAAGCACGATATTCATAGGAGTTTCATCTCTATCATGAGCCTCGTTTCCAATATTAGTCAACGCTTACAGTATCTTCTTAACATGTTCTTTATCTGAAGGAGCTGTTTGCAATTTTCTGTATTCTTGCAATACAAGATAACACTGCTATGGATCTAGCACACTGACTAATAGGGCATCTTATTTTATTATTTATGGGAAAAAAACATATATTGTCAATCATTTTCATTTAGGGCCCTCTGTTTTTTTCTTCAGTATTTGTTACCACAAATCCAGGCCTGGATCATACTAAAAAGTAACCTATGATTCCTAGGTAATACACTTTGCTCTCCAGATTAATCATAGCTAAAGCATAATAGGAAATCACCAGTTGCAAAAAAAAAAAATATGTGTGGGGAAATCCTGGTGATATGTGCCTATTCTTCTGAGCATACACAGGTGCTGGTACAGGCTTACTAAAGGTCTGTTTGAACTCTCAGCACTGGAACTCAGATTAGCAGGATTGGTTGGTGCAGTATCACCAGGCCTCCCCAATATTGAACCACATAGCAGCCTTCCTAGGTATGAATTTAACTACACTTCACTTTGGTATGTTGTCCGCATAGTGTTTTGACAAAAGGAATATAAGGCAGACAACTACAAACCTTGCTCTCCAGCATCCACAGCTTTCTAAAAAAATTCCACTGTTTCTCAATTTTCACTTCCCACCTTTGTAAAAATGATTTGGCTATAAACAAAAGGCTGTGTCCAGTAGAGCCTTCCCTGATGAATATGATGCCTTAGGCTAAATTTTAGCTGGTGCCCCTTAAATTGCAGCCAATCCCACCGCCGTGCCTGCTGTGCACTCCCCTGGAGTAATGGCGACCTAGGAATTTACCTTCATGGCCTATGCCCAGGGATTTGGGATACAGAAAGGGCAGTCATAAAGGTCTGGCATGTATATAAATTGGGCAATGTGAATATGTTGTATCCTGATCATGACTTCCACAGAATAGACCCAGGGGGATAATTTTTTCACGATTTTTTTTACTTTTTTCCATTTTTATCACGCTATTCAATTACAGACCATTTTTTTTAATGTGAAAAATTATCTGTAATCGCACGAAAACACATAGAATCAGTGAAGAGATTACGGACCTATTTGTTTTCATGGCAGCGATCTCGAAAATAGGGATGAAAATCTGGAATTTGTTTCTCCTGCATCAGGCAGGTGAAAAAAATCCCTGATGACTGCCAGCTTCAGGGCTAAGTGAATAGCCCACAGAGGGTCAATTAGTCGCAGTAAATTACCTTTGTTAATTGAATTCCCCCCATAATATATTTTTTTAAAGCATTATCATTTAGTAAAATAAAATAACATTACATTTAAATATGTACAAATATAAATCAAACCTACTTATATGTTATTTTTAACACCTATTTAATCTGTTTCCTTGTTAATAATGAAAATGTTATGTGAAAAGCCCCGCATGCTGACAATCTATACCATAGAAAAGTAAGCTTTGGGGACAATTGCTCCAAAATTATCTGCAACACAGTTTTCTAGTTAAATATAAAATAATCTATAAAGCCTGGCAGCATGACCATATGTTATTGAAGAAACAAAGATCTGCAGTTGTAATGCTTTGCAAATGTTGTGATTCATGGTGTGTTTGTCACTGTACGGAAATTCTGTTTTAATAGTTGGTATTGTCTCCCTTCTAATTAATATGCACTTCACTATGCACATGCTTTTTACAAAATATCACCTTCCAGCTTTGCTTTCCATCAACTTACTAGCATGTGTGCATACTGCAATTTTCTTACTAGCATGCCCAATGCGCTATATGGTTTAAAAGGCAGAATTCTTGCCTGAAATCTGTTTGCCTGGGGTGAAACTGTATTATTGTTGAATAGTTAACAGTTTGCGACAAGGAGATGAACTACTTCTAAGCATCTACTAACATTAGTTCTATTTATTTTAAAGGGAACAAATTCAACAAATTACAGGTAATTATGTAGCACAGAAGCGCAGCTCTGCAACAGTAGGGCCACCCATAGGGGTGCGCTGGAAAATGAACATTGTTGCTCTACTTAATTCTAGGCAATGTGCGCAGCTGCATATCACCAAAAATTGCCCCCATGAGATATTTGCATATGTGCAAATCTACTGGCATTTATTATAGTCACACAGTTATCACGGCTAAACTTTTTTATCCTAAATTGTAAAAATCCAGTTTTATCCCGTTTAGCGATACTAAGGGGTATATTTACTAATGTGAGAGTTTTTAGAAGTGGAGATGTTGCCTTAAGCAACCAATAAGATTCTACTTAACATTTAACTAGCACCTTCTAGAAGATAATAGCTAGAATCTGAGTGGTTGCTATGGCAACATCTCCACTTCTAAAAACTCTCACTTTAGTAAATTTACCCCTAAGGGCTGTATTCAATTTGTTTCGCACCCACGATGCTTTTTCGCATGCCGGAACGTTCGCCTGCATCGTGTATTTTAGCTTCAGAAACTTACCGTGCGTGCCCCCGCTTTTCACCATATTCAATTCCAAAACATGTGAAAACACAACCCGGCGAATGCAAACCAGGCAAAAAGTACTGTCAGAATTGGGGAAATCAGCCTGACACCCCCTAAAAGATGCACTAACATTGGGGATCAATGTACATGCCCATGAATAACCGTAATAAAGCTATTTGGGGTACGTAAGGTGTGTCAATTTCTTCTAATTAGCATCTTAGCACTAGTGGTGAAGAAGAACATGAAGCTGTTTTTTTGGCTAAAATGAGTAGTCCTCTCAAATTTGGGGTACTTCAAAATGAGTGCAAGCATGGTTTAAAGTACATAGCTAAAGTGAATTTTTAAAAAACGCACCTTCAGCATACACCTGCAATCCAAAAAACACCTCACCCATGCTTGCAGACCTCCGAAAAGGCTATTTCGCTAGTTTTTAAGTTTGTACCCCCACTTTACACTTTTTCGCCCCCTTTTTCAAAGTCCTTTTTTGTGGTGTTTTTTTACGCAGTTATCCTTTGGGGTCAGTCCCAAGGGTGCAGAGTGGTTTTTCCTCCTTTGCACCCCTAAATAGCGATTTTGCACTTTTTTTCTATACCTATTCATAGGCGAATCTTTTTCGCTTATTACATTGCATTGCGTTTTCGCACATGCAATTAAATACGGCAATACTTTTCCAACAGGCGAAAAGTTCCAATTGGCGATACTATTTTGCTACAGTTATAGATCGGAAATAAAAAAAAGTACTTAATTTATTTAGATTTAATTTTTTTCCTGGTTCCCAACCTTTTTCCTACCACGATACATCTCTCTCATAATTTACATATCAATAAAAAATAATCATAACAATAGATATCTGTTAAATACTGTGACAAACAAAAATGAGGAAAGAAGGCAATTCTTATCTATTTTATTTTTTTATCTAATTAAATTATATTTTGTTATTCCTATTATATTTTTGCTAGAAGACTTTCTACCTTCACATGTCCTTCCTACAAGCATGACGCACACATTTATCATGTATCCCACAATGAGAACCTTATATGACTCCTCTGTATTACTAGCATTAATAGATCCAACATGAAATTAATCTATTAGTAACATACAGTACATTTTACATTGATAATGACTGCCCGGCATAGACCTGATTTATTGTCATTTTGCTATGTACTTATATGGATTTTCCGCCAATAGGGAAATCCTTATTGATAATATCTTAGGGAGTACCTGATGCATCTGGATTAAATGTACAGTACATAGCGATCAGTAGGAATGCTGCCTACAGTGATCCAGGACAATAATAGGACAGTTTCTGGATCCCTTACATAGCATAACATGGATCTGTAGATGAAGGCACAAAATGAAATTTATGTTTGCGACATGACAGGTGTCAGGGCCGGCAACAGAAATATTGGGGCCTGGTACATTAATGCTTTTGGGGCTCCCTTCATTCCTTCATATATGGTACTAGTTTGCATCACCAATATATTTTGCCAGGCCTGTGAGGGACATTGAGGTGGCAGACTTAAAGCTGGTGGCTGACTCACAGTCAGTCATTTCAAGGGTCCATGGGGGCCGTTCAGTCCTCTGATGCTCCTCTTTGCTCTGTCATGGAAATGAAAGACTGACAGATATTGCCTCAAGACGCCATCCGCAGCACGTCTCATTCACGGTATGCCCCAAGAGGGGGAAACAAGTCGGCCTCCCACATCATCTATTGAACTGGGCAGCACAGCAGAAAGCCGGGTAAGCACTCTGTGACTCCTCTCAGGGGGAAGTTATTTGATAGGCAGCCACTGGTCAGCTATTTCTATGTGCAGGGCCACGGAAAAGGTGGAACTAAATCTTCCTCCAAATACAACTGTTGGAAAGTAGTTCCACCCCATTCTGGCTCACTTTAACCTCTGGTTGGCATGAACTTGACTGATTGGGGTCCATCTGGAACCTTGGAGCCTGGTACAGGACCCCTAGTCCCCCCTCCCCTGTCACCGGGCCTGACAGGTGTCACTTGGAGCTGATCAGGGTTTACCATTTTTTACCTCAATACTATCCTCCCTACATTCTACCAATCCATTGCGGAACTTCTCAGGTGGGATGACAGGACAGTGCCCAAAAAAGCAGGACTATCCCATCAAAATCGGGACAGTTAAGGGGCATGATCAGTATTATCTAAGACTGTGACTTTTTCCCAGTCACGGTGGAGATGGGTTATCAGACGCGATCAGACCAACATACTGTAACTTCAAATGGACCTTCATTGCTGTGAATGGAAAAATGTTTATACTTTTTCTTCTCTTTCTTATCTAGACATAGTACCAAATCCAGTAATATAATGATTGACTGTGACTACTAATGATGCAAATACAAAGTAGAACAATGATGTAAAAACAAAGGCTGAGTGTCCTCGAGTGCTGCAAATAAATACATTTAGAGATGTGGGCTTCTGGGCATCTGAGATGGCTGGTTGACAGGACTGTTGTATTCCTCTTTCAGAAGCTCTTGTCGAACTGTTAATCTTTTGCACAAGGAAGGGGGAGGGGGGCTGATGTAGAGTTTAAACCATACCTATTTGTGGAGAGTATATTGCATGTTATGCACTGTGCATGTTCCGCATACACAAGTATAGTTGATGCATAATCATAATCATACGCACTTGCATCTCCACTTATGACTAAAGGGGAGTAACTGGGCTGTAATAGGACATTCTCATGCAGGTGAAGGTCAGTCAGAGTGTGTTTACAAAATTGCGGGCTATGCACAGTTAGAAGTGAATATACGCTGGTTTCAGAATTACCTTTTGCACCAAGCATAGTGCTGGTCCATGGCACACTGATGATGATTACGAATGTCAAACCCAAGGTACAGGTGGGGCTAGTCCATTTACAAAGATGTGTACAACTCTTCATGTTGGTGAATATATATATTCAGTTCCATGCACAAAATGCTGAAGCAAGACTTGCAGTGGTGTAAGTTCATCCAAGATGTCCGGAGGCAAGTTATAATTTGGTGCCCCCCCATCACAGCCACTGACACTGTAATGTAGCAATTCACATGCAGACAGGCTATAGATGATGAAGGCAGCAGCTGATGGTCTGACATAGAGCTCTCCACTAGTGTGATGTGGCTTCTCAGGTGCCCGGAAGGGGTGCCATGTATTGGGCGGACGTGACGGTACACTCTGGGTAAGTGGGGTGAATATGTTGTGGACAATGGAGGAGGACAGAGCTGGAGCCCGGCAGCAGGCGCCTCCATTGTCTCCCATAGTTCTGCCCCTGAAGACTTGAATTCAGCTCTGAACTATTAAGCAGTGCAAGAGATTGAAATGTGATACATTAGAGAAACAGAACCACAGAGCCAACACCAAGTACATATAAAGGGAAAAAGTCCAAAAAGTGTTCCTTAGAAGGGCACTCAGGGGTAATAAACATTTAATATTTATGTTTTATTTTTATTGGATTTTCATTATTATGTTCATATTCATCAGTCCCTTAAACATATAACATTTTTATATGTTTAAGGGACTGATGAATATGAACATAATAATGAAAATCCAATAATAACAGGGGAATGTATAGCCACATTTTATTGACAACTAGAACTGTGCAGAGAGTTTAGTAATTGTAGTTGGGGATCCTAGCATCTCTGAGCATCGATACCCAGATCTTAGATGTGCGTTTAACCTATGTTGGATTAATCATTAAATTATAGTAATTTCAATTACTAAGGATTTTGTTTAAAGTTATAATTTTTCTTTTACTGTTTCCCATACACATTTTCAGAGAGTTTTAATCTTAAATTTCGACATATAATGTACAATCATTGATATAAGATCAGTTTAGGGGTGTGATACAGTACCTAGTTTTATTTTATGTATAACCAATAAAATGATATTATAATATTGAATCTGATTACTAGCCCTGAGTGCCATACTAGGGAACATTGGCCCTCATTCAGACCCACTCGCGAGCGGCTGTCCGCTCGCAAGTGGGTCGATGGTCCGCACTGCGCATGCGCACGACGGAGGGAGCTCTGTCGTGCACATGCGCGAGACGCGCTGAGCGAAGGACTTTCCTTCGCTCGGAGTGTCTCATGAAAGGGGGCGTGCTGTCGATGTTGACTGACAGCACGCCCCCTTTGGTGGGCGTGCCTGCCAGACGGAGGCATTCCCAAGGGAACGCCTACCATCTGAAGCCGGCCCCACTGACATCACTAGTGATGTCAGTGGGAGTGATTTTGGCTCTGATAGAGCCAAAATCACTCCTGGCCTTGCGGTTGAAAAACTCAACCGCAGGCTTTTGCTCGCAGTTTCGATGGTCGCGATGGTCAAAACCATCGCGACCATCATCCTGCACGCTCGTATATGCTGTGGGTGGTGACCCACAGCTATACGAGCGTCCAGGAGGACGCCCCATATTAATGGAGGTGGGCCCTGATTCAGAGCGAGCGCTCTGGTCAGAGCGTCCGGCTCTGAATCAGGGCCATTGTTTGGACTTTTTCCTTTTTTTTCCTTTTTGGTTATAGAACTTTTGATTTAAATTAGAACAGTACACATGAGAGAGAATTGGGTTTTTGTGTATGATAAACATGTATTTAAAATACTAGAATGAATCATTCTCAATTATAGAAAAGTCCAAAGCAGAAAAGATTATTCAAATATACAGTATTTCTGCACTACATTTATGAATTATAAGTGCAGGATAGAACTAGAATTATATCAACTACAATAAAATTTGAAGAGATGTATATTGGATCTAATGTTTTCTATTAAAAGTGTACTACAAAATGATCACCCGTGTAACCAATTGAACCCAACCCACTGAAGGCTACACAGACTACATGCTTACAATAATTATCAATTTTTAAGGGACACCTTAGTTCTACTGTCTACTTTCACCTTATAGTACATGCTGTAGGGTTCAAGTACCACACAGGCTGGAGAAGTATCATCACCAAATGTATTATTAGAAAAGGCTCTTATCTCTGACTTAGGCATGCCTGCAAGCACAGCAGAGAATGTCCACTAGCTCAGGTCCCTCTTTGTAGATGCAGGATGCAGGTGGGTCTCATAGGTAGTAAAGGTCCCCCTTTAAGAGTCTCTCTGGAAACTGAAGGAGCATCCGGAATTTTGCACACAGTGATTAATGTTGTGTCTAACTGTTAGTGGGATTAGTAGACTGGTATTGCAAAATATAATATAATGCCATTCCACAAGGAGTTGTACTATTAGTAATGCCAAATTAAATATTTGCCCAAGACAATGTAACAATGATCCATGTCACCAAATTATAATGGCATGTAATCATTTTTGGACATATCGTAGACATTCTTATAATATTAAGCAGAAAGAGTCCTACAAACTATATATTATTTTAAAACAAGTAATTAGATTAGGTTTCAATATTGTACAGCATGTTAATTCTGCAATGAAAGATGTGCCTTCAATGAAGGTTTCTGTCAAAGGTAGGCTCCTGATTTGTCTGTGTTCCATAGATTTAATTCAATGTGATGGACACAACTAGAATGACACACATAGCTTAGTTTAGTGTCAGTATGGACAAGCGAATTGTATCGACAGGGTAAATGTGCAGTTTATACTGACTGAGCATAGAGGCTGAGCTGTAACTGCTCTGAACTCCAAAGAGCTGTAATCTTGCCTATTGGTGATGACTTGTAGAGAAGAGCACTTGCAGCTCTGCCTTCACATTCTAACTAAAGCTTACATTCACTTGCACACCATGGCAACATCATGAGAGAAAAAGCAGAGCAAATGTGTAGATTCCAGACAGTTGATGGCAAAGGTCCGCTGGTTCAATATCACTGTTGTAGATTAAAACTGTTAACTAAAAAATGGTCACTATAGACTCTGATATCACATATATTTCTTGCTGAGCGCTTTAACATTTGGATCTGGCATTTAATATAACATATTTTTGATTTGTCTTCAGGATGTTAAATAGTTCTAGGAGTGCACTTTATAAATTGTACTCAGCAGCCATTTATTAGAGATTTCAGATCTGTTTAGTAGAATGGGGACATTGCTGGCACAGACAAGTCTCAACTGGCTTGTCCTAATTGTTTTATTTAAAAAAAGAATAAAATGTTAAATTACTTGTTCATAGTTTAAAAGTTGAAACCTAATTTATTGCAGCGTTAGGACATTCTTTGTAAAACTGAAGACAAGCTTTTCGAACCTAAGACAAGTGTTATCAAATATTTGTATTTATGTTTAAGCCTCCAAACGGTCAAAAAACTTCGTAACATCAAGAAGCTCTTGCACAGTAGTAGAAAAATGTTAAATACTGAGATATCCAAGCTGGATATTTCTCAAACTGTATATTTATATAATGTATCAAGTTTATATTCTTCTGACTCTGCAGTTCAAATTTGTGAAGTTTGACAATCAATGTTACTGGCAACAAATCTATACATCTTCAGTAATAGTGTGATCTATCCTATAGCCTAAGTAATCTACTTGTGAAGAATTGCTGAATACTGCAATCCCCCTTGCGATATACAAAGGCTACATGGCAACAAGCCTTGTACAGTATATTGCATAATCATTTAAAATCAACATCTTAAATATCAGTGCATTTATAAAATTTTTCATTTTTGTTTACTTATATTGCATAAGTTATCATATATTATAAGTGAGAAAGTGTTTAGTCTTTCTGTCTATATGTCCATTATGCACTTCCAGAGTTTTGTACCTAGCTCCAAAAAATTTTGGCATTATGGTGTTGTTTGTGGATTAGGTTTTTGCCTAGGTTTGAACTTCGTCAAGGCCACACACTGTCACACAATCCCATAAAACCAAGACACTCAAAAATTGCACAGGTTTCAGACTGAGGGGATGGCTTTATGGTCTGGTGCCCCCCTCCTCCCATAATTTCTGAATAAATACACTATACATTTAATAAGTACTTAAAATGTTTCCCCAGCTACCCCCCTTCTGTCTCCCCAGCCAGCCCACATGTTTCATCAGCCAGCACCTCCGTATGTCTCCCCAGCCATACCCCTATACAGTGCCCCCAGTAGTACTCCCCGCTATACAGTGCCCCCAGAAGCAGCCACCCCCTCATAAAGTGCCCCCAGTAGCGGCCCCCCTATACAGTGCCCCCAGTAATGGCCACCCCCCCATAAAATGCCCCAGGTAGCGGCCACCCCCTATACAGTGCCCCCTAATAGCCACACATACACCCTGTGCCATTCTTGCACACCCAGGAAAAAAAAACAACTTACCTGATCCCCGCTACTGCCAACGACCGCCGCTGTCTGCTCCTCCTGACCCACTCTGCACTATGGGAGAGATGTCATGACGTCTCTCCCATCACCCGCTGCGGGGGGATCTGGAAGGCAGAGCTCATGAGTGAGCTCCAGCTGTCTCCCTCCGTGGATGCAGTAGCCAATGAGAGTCTGTCTGATTCTCATTGGCTGGCTGCTATGACAAACACACAGCGGCCGCTGGCGGCTGAGTGTTTGTTACTGTGTAGGGCTGACCGCTCTCACTGCGGTCTGCCCTACACTTGTGGGGCCCGGGGGACTAGCGGTGGCTGCATCACGGCTAGTTTCGGTCCTGGTAGTCCCAGCCTGATTCCACCCCTTGGCTGTTGGCAGGGGCGGATTGGGATGGAAAACCAGCCCGGGAAATTTATGGAAGCGGTCCTAATGAGGCAGAGTCTGTTGAGGGGGTGGGATACCTTATGAGACATGATTTTGAGTTGGATTCAGTTGCAGTTTTTCTTTTGTCTTTTGCTGCAGTTGAGTCTGTGACTTTATGCTAATGCCACTACAATGCCTTTCACTGGTGTACATTCAAATATGCAGGGACTTTGATGTCCATTGTCAGTGTCTACAGATGCTGCAGCCATGCTTTGTGCGTCTTAGATGCCCTATCGGTCGCACCTTTAATACTTTCACCAGCCCTATTATCCACCTGAGTATGGCCTCCAATGTGAGCAATTCAGTGTGTCTATATGCAACCACTTTGAACAAAACACCCATGCCATGTTACATCTGCATCTGTTACATCTGCGTCTGATTAGCCAGTCCCCTGTAACCGCCTAGGAACACCCAACACATTTCTCAAACACTTCTTGGTGCATGCTTCTGACTCTACATTGCAACTCTGTACGAACATCTTCGGGAAGCATACTTGGTTCAACTCAGACGCATGGGCAGACGAAAAACATTGCACAGGAGAAAAACACACACATTGGCCCCCACAGAAAACACTAAAATACATTAGCCTCCTTTCCCAACAAGAAAAAATAAAACACATTTACCCTTAAAGAGAACAATAAAACACATTGGCCCCAACAGGACAACAAAAAAAATACAGTGGCCTCAATAGGAAAAAAATCCATTGGCCCCCCACAAGAAAAAAAAACCCAAACATCCAAACACATTGACCCCTGACAGGAAATAAAAAAAGCACATTAGCCCCCACAGGAAAAAAATAAAACAAACTGGTTCCCACAGGAAAATATAAAACAAACTGGCCCCGACAGGAAAAAACTAAACAGACACATCGATCTACTGACAGAAAATAAAACCCACATTGGCCTCCACAAGAAAAAAATAGGGTGGATAGTGTATGTCCCGTGTCTAAAGGGCTGTGGAGTAGAGTGGTGAGTGTATGTCCCTGGGACAGGGAGGGTGGGTAGTGTATGTCCCTGGGACAGGGGGGGTGGGTAGTGTATGTCTCTGGGCTGGGGCGTTCTGTATATGTAGGGGCCAGGGGGTAAGGCGGGTTACGGGTATGTTCCAGAGGCGGTGGTGATAGTTAGGTTGGATACTGTACTGAGCCCAGGGAGTAGGACTGGTTAGCCTATCAACCCCCTCCACAGCCAGCACTTGGAGCACATCCTCCAAACACTCTGGACAGGATGAAAGTAATAGTTGGAAGCAGGGGGCAGGATGCGAGTAGTAGTGGGAAGCAGGGGGCAGGATTGGTGTAGTGGTGGGAAGCAGGGGGCAGGATGGGAGTAGTAGTTAGAAGCAGGGGGCAGGATAGGAGTAGTGGTGGGAAGCGGGGGCAGGATGGGAGTAGCAGTGAGAAGGAGGGGTCAGGATGATAGAAGTAGTTAGAAGCAGGGGGCAGGATGGGAGTAGTAGTGTGAAGCTGGGGTCAGGATGGGAGAAGTAGTTAGAAGAAGAGGGTAGGATGGTAGTAATGGTGAGAAGAAACAGGAAGGATGGGAGTGGAAGAACTCACCTGGACAAAGTCATCTCCGCAGCTCCCAGGTCTCAGCCACCGTTCCTCCATCCGTGTACAGTACTGACAGTTGGCTCCCAATTACATAGCTACCGCAGCGCACACCCTTCTCCTCCCAGGAGTGGTTCAGCTCGCTTCTAGCCAGAGGCATAGCGTGGAGCTATGGCACCCGAAGCATGTGCATGTTATGCCGCCCTCTCCCCCCCACACAACACTCCTTCACAATCTACATAATGTATCTATTATATAATTAGTTAAAATATTTTACCCTGACATGTACAGTGGGGGTAGATGTTCCTCCTCCTTGTGCCCACTCTGCACAGTGAGCTACTCATTCTCACACAGGAGAAAAGTTGCATGCCACTACAAGCCCTGCACACTCTGGAGGATCCCAAGCATAAATCCTGTCTAAACTCCAACAGCAGAAACATGGGTTGGAGAAGGATGGGACCCCTGAGCTCACTGTATAGCTGCACTAAGGCAACAGTGAGTCTCAACAGAACCTGACTGGGGGTGCCCTGCTGGGATGGCAACCAAAAAGCCTTGACCAGCAAGTGTCAACCAAGAACAAGAGGCTAAAGTATGTGAGGCCATGGAAGAGGAGTGGTTATGGAGATGGACAAGTGGCTTTATGTCTGTAATATAGGGCTGTGAGGTAATACATCTCAGGGGAAAGAAGGAGCAAATATAGAGGAAAAGGGAGACAGAGCCACGGGAAGAATCAGGGTAGAGTGAAAGAAAGACACAGAGAAAGGGGGTGAGACAGAGAGGGAGGGGGCATAAAGACTGGGGAGAGAAAGGGGACAAGGGCAGATATAGAGAGATATTGGATAAGGCAAGGATTTAAACAGGAGGAATGCGAGAGCAAATAGCGACCCAGCAAATGACTGGTAGAACATACTAGTTTTATTTAAAAACACATACAAACAAGCTAGCATGGTACCTTTTGCATCTATACCTTTACATATATTTTATATTAAATCAAAATTATACAGCTCTGTAGTATATATATATAAAAAAAAGTATACTTAAAATGTTTGATCTACATGCGGTGGCAAAACTCTACTAATTTTAAACAGTATGGGGAGTAATACGAGACAATTAAAATTTTATATTGAGACAGCTGAACAGGGGCGTATTAAGGCCCTGATTCAGATCCGCTCGCTGCTGGCGGGCGCTCGCTCTGAATGTGGGCGTTTTTGTTTTTTTCTCCGGCCACTCGCAAAGCTGTGGGAGACCACCCACAGCTTGTGCGAGCGGCCAGGAGCCCGTCACAATTATCGCGACCATTGGGCTTGCGACGAGACCCTGGGGTAGGGTCTAGCTGCCGCAAACCCGAGTGGACTTCCTGCTCTAATAGAGCAGGAAGTCCACTACTGACATCAGTAGTGATGTCAGTCAGCCCTCCTACAAACGGCGTTCCTAAGGGAACGTCTGTGTTTGTCCGGCCACCCCCCCTACCCGCCCACAAAATGGGGCGAGCTGTCAATCAACATCGACAGCCGCCCCGTCTTGTTGCGAGCCCTGCAGCGACTGAACTTCAGTCGCTCATGGGGCTCGCGCACACCAGACGCGGCGCGTGCGCAGTGGGCAACCATCGGGCCGCTTGCGGACGGCTCTAAATCGGGCCCTAAGTGAGGAGGGGGCCTGCGTGCATTCCCCACCCGGGACCCCCTCCTCTCTATCCAGCGTCTGGCAGCACACCAAGCATAACAGTAGACTGTGGGCATTAGTCTGTGCCCAGAGTCTACTGCACATGCGCAGGTCACCGGCAAAATTGCGTGGCAGCCATTATCCCAGTGATTTCCCTACTGCATATGCGCAAGCCGCCTGTAAAATGACCAAGGCAGCCATTTTCCAGGGGTTTTGTGCAGCACTGCTACAGCCAACGCGGGGCTACAAACAGAAATATTAATAATATGGGTGCAGGGTGTGCAGTGTGGGCATCCCTGGACTCAGGGGCCCGTGTGCACTGCACACCCTGCACCCATTATAGATATGCCCCTGCAACTGAGTGTGGCATGACCTTGTAAAATATGTTAAATCGCACACAGCCTGTATGGTACACAGAAAATTGCATTAAACAAATGAAAAAGAGAATTACAATGCAGAAAATGTGACCCAGGCCATTATCAGCTACAAGTTCAGAAAATGATTGATAGGGAACGCTGTCCGTACACCAGGCAGCATTTAAAGTAATGTAGATCACATGACAATGCAGTACAGTATACAATTAGTTAAGGAGAATTTCTGATGGCACATGCTCCAACATGATCCAGTGTATTAATAATAATACACTATATTATTATTATAGTTATCTAGACACACACTGACTTATGACACTCACTAGTGGAGGAGACACACTGGATTGCACATTTTGGACCAGTATCAGGTGCAAGAAGCTTCATGAAATAGGAGACAAACCTTCCTTTAGCAGCAAACGCTCAGCCCTGAGCTGCAGTCTGCAACTGACCTGCCTGGGTGAGAGTGAAATTAGCACACAGAGCCAGCTAGTGTGCTCAATCAATTGTCGGCATAAGAGGAGGAAGAGAAGGTAATAAATATTTCAGACAAAGGAATGTGATCAGTGCTGTGTTCTGAATTGAGGAGGGAAGAGGGGAGGTTAGCATGCATACCTGTTTCTTCTGCTACGATGTCCGGTGGTCTGATAAAAGCAGTACTATTTCAGCCAGGACAGCTCCCCCTGTCACACTCTACACCTGGGCCGGAGCACTGCTGCACTAGTAGCTCCACTAACTTGCACAGCACACACAAGCTACGCCCCTGCCTCCAGCAGCCCACGTGGACAGGCCAACCAATCACACAGAGAGGAGGTGGACAGGCAGCGGGGGCCGTGGGAGGGAACACAGGAGCCAGCCACACTTTACTGGTAACGCGGTGGCTGGCCCTACAGTCATAGAAATCCACGCTGACCGGCTTGGCTGCGTCAGGTGGCCAGGCAGAGGGGAAGATGGGACCAGCCCAGCGGGAACATTCCCGCCGTCCCGGTGGCCCAATCCGCCCCTTGCTGTTGGTGGCACTGCCGGATGGCTCCCCCCTGTGGCCGGCGTCCCTGGTGAGTGCCATCCTGGCCAATGGGTAGATACGCCCCTGGTCATAATGTGCAGTAGTTACAAATAGAACACCAATCCCGCACCAGCCTTCTATTATGTAATTTATAGTTTACAGTTTTGTTTGTTCTCTTTCCAATTAGCTTATACTCAGTTCATCTGTAACTACAGATTAAATATAAAGCTTGCTGAGGTGCTACCCACTACTTAAACATTATAGAAATCACATATACAAAGAAGAAAAGTAAGTAGTTTTAATGCTGCACTGGGACCCACGTTGGTAATTACAAATGTAATATTTTTAATAGGTATGCATTAAAATATCTCACTATTAAATTTGTTAAGATGGTGAAATATAAAAAAATAGAATTGTGCAAAAGAGGTGAAAATGAATGTGTATAATAAAATATGCCAAATTAAACAATTGGCAATTTGTAATTTTTTCAATATAATCAGTGCTTAGTAACACAATGGTTCATTACTTATTATAGTTTATTCTGTTATTTATGTTGCAAATAATTATTTCTTAAGGTTAAATGCCTTCATCAGCTTCTAGAAGGAAGTAACATTTTGTATCAAACAATACAGTGACTAATAATGTGTATAGTCAATATTCCAAACTAATAGTGTATTCTCTTCCTATACTTAGATGTCTTATCCTTATGTATTGCCATGCAATGCTTATAGTAAATATTTCTTAGCTATGCAGTATGTACAAATATATGTTGTAGTTCTGAGTCTTTTAGCTATAAGGTTTAATCCCACACAGCAGGTATATTATGTTATTATATAGTTGGTCAACACACCTAGTATTAATGGGTCTCCACTACATGTGATATATATTAGTAGTTCCCATTATATCATATGTGTGTGAATCACATACCATGAAATAGGTTTTATCTGTAAAAATGTTAACCTTTGCAGCTGTGGGTATTCATGTATACAATAATGCAGCTGAACCTTTAGGCAATTGCAATCATTCCCAGCACTGTGTATTCATTACTGAGGGCCTGATTCATTACTGATCGCAACTGCAATTACGCACACAATCGGCCGATTGTTGCATTCTGCGCATGTGTATGCATCGCAGTCCGATCGCAGTGACTACGCAGACCCATAGCAGAGTGATTGACAGGAAGTGACCATTAGGGTGGTGACGTGGGGGTGTCAGGCAAAACACAGACATGCCAGTGCGCTTAAACGCCATTACAGGGGCTTGCATAAATTAGCCACTGCGATGCCATACACAGCTTGGTCTTTCACTGTGTGCATGAGGTTAGCAATTTATGAGTAAGGTCTGACCTTGCGCAAGTGTGCGTGAGGCTCCGATGGTACTCAATGTTACTGATGGTTTTGCAGTCTTGCTAAGTATTACGGATGTGTGTAAGGTAAGATGGGCGTCCTTATATTAGGCTGCATATGGCATAGAGATCGCATGCATAATCGCTATTGCGATCACAGTTGCAATCCGTACTGAATCAGGTACTTAGTAGCAAAGTATAATAGATGTGTGTAAGGTAAAGTGGGCATCCTTATGCAATCATTAACATAATTTTGCAGTGAGAATGCGTGCATAATGTGATTACCTTAATCATGCCATCGTGGTCAACCACATTCAATACTGTCTGATTGAATTTTGAGTGTATGCAATTAACCCACACACAGACAGTGCAAACAACTCTTAAGGTGCGTACACACTAGACGATTAAAATGAGCGATTGAACGATTATGACATCATTATCGCGCGCTTCCGCTGGTCGTTTTTTGACATCTTTCATCACCTGAACATGCAGGCCAACTTACCGATAACGACAGGTTGGGCATGTTCGGGGATGAGAGATGGTGCTGAAATTGAATGACCTATCATTCAGTGTGGGCACATTATTCACTGGACTAGATGAAGAACGATTGCACGATCACAATGTTGTAATTGTGCAGTCGTTCCACTGTAGTCTAGTGTGTGCGCACCTTATCAATGACAGATCTTTTGTAACAGTACAATATCTTAGACTAGATATCTAAATTAGATTTTGAGAAACTGGGAATATAATCTATAGATATAAACTGAAGACTGATAAAAAATTATGTCATCACGCTAGAGTGCGCATGCACATTGGACCAAATGTACATGATGCATGCCAACATAAAGACACAATTTATTCACACATACAAATACACACACATGCACAAAAACATTAGTTGTGGAACACAGTAGCCAACGCTAAATCCCGAACCTGCTGCCCAAACGTGCTGCTTGTCAGAGTGTTTGGCCTGGGAAGAGTCTTACTGTCCACCTCTCCATTGGCTACAGAGTATGTAGATGGAGAAAGGAGGAGCCAATACCATACCACATTGTTGGTCAGGTACGCTATTAGAGACTTGGGTAGCAGCAGAGATCAGATGGGAAAGACGTAGAGAAAACTATATATGGGATGGAGGTGAGCCTTATATATGGAGGAAGAGCAGAGGGAGATATATAAAGTAGTGAGTAGAGAGAGCTATAAATGGGGAAGGAGAGAGAAAAGTGGGCTATTTATACTGGGGGAGAGGAGAAAGTAAAATGTATATGTGGGGAAGAGAGAAAGATATATAGGATATATATTCAAAAATAGTCCGACCTCAGTGCTTGATTGAATAATTAAATAATATATAAAATTGCTGCTCAAACCTGTCCAAGCTCTCACAACCCTTGACAAATTAAACACTTTATCAGAGGTGTCACCCCTGACGAAGTCCTAGTGACGAAACGCATTGGTTGGCTGCCCTCTATCTATGGTTCATTGTTTCTTGAAAAATTGTATGGAGAATTCTAATTGTTCTCCTGAAAAGTGGAGGCATTATTGGTGCAGTTTATTGATATGCTGTATGCTTAAATCATTATGTACAATGTAAGCATTGTTATTATGTTTTATTACAGTAAAGATTTTTTAAGAATTTATTGCACCAATGAAGCCTTTTTAGTGACAGAGTAGTTTGCTTAAATGCTGTTGTGTTGTGTCAGTAAGTGCTAAAGAATGCTCGGTACTGAGCAACACAGTACCTTGCGGTGACCTGCAGAATACTGTTGCATCTTTTAATTTGTTTAGTGTTATGAACAGATTATTAGTTTCACACAGACTTGGAAAGTAATAAATACAATGTCAAAACAAAGTCATATTAGCTGGAAATACTAGCATTGCATAGTTTCACTAATTGGGTAAGTGAACATAAAGGTTCTTCATCACTCTTAAAAGTTATGTTTGAAACTATTGTGGTTGTCAACAGAAAGACAATTACAATCTGTTCAATGCGATGGAACATTTGTACTACCTCCTTTAAACTCACATGTAAGTCAAGGACAAATGTTTCAAACAATAATAAGTTGAAAGGAAAAATGAGATGCAGTTGTAGCACATTTTCTTTAGTCTTAGCTTAATTACAGTTTTCTTAGAGGCTGATGCAGAGTTGAATATATGCCATTTACGGAGCATATCCTGCATGAATTTTCTCAACTCATGCCCACACAAGTGCGAGCGAGTCATAGAAAATTCTGTTGTATGTTATGACTGAAGAGGAGGATGTGATGGGGCGTTCTCACCTAGGCTGGCGATTATGATTACTAGTAAACCAGGGCTGCGTCTTGAGATTCATAAACCTCTGTATATGTATAAGTACACATATACAAGAAAATTAGCACTCCTTCTCAGAGGTATACGAAATAGTCACTTTAAACCAGTCCACTGTTTCTGATTTAAGCCTAAATCTTCTTGGGTCAAAAAAATCCTTTATCTGTTCCCTTCATGTAGTAAACATTTTTTTTCAACACACTTATATACTCCTTCAGTGTCAGACAGCACTTCAAACAATCAAAATAAGGGTTCTCCCATTGTGAAATACTGTCACTTTTATTTCCACTTCAACAAATAAGAATGCAACATAAAATCATCACAAGTAAAAACAAGATGGCAGCGTACCAGAATGGACCTTTTAAGAAAGGCACAGTGATAGGTATTAGGGGTGATAATGCTACTGCCAAGGCAGTTCACCTTCACTGTATAGTAACAGGTCCCTTCAGTGGTGCTAGGTGGTAACAGCTCCCACAGATAAACACCAACCCGTTTCAGCTTAAGAGCCTTTATCAAGGCTTATACACTATGGGAGCGATTCAATTCAACGCGATGTTGAATAGCCGCAGAAAGGAGCTCCCAAAGCTATTCAATACACCGCACTGTTTGGGTGCGTTAAGGATTTCTTCTCGCAACCCCCTGGGGATACGAGGAGAAATCCGACCGAAGTGCCGGGCGCGCAGCTGTTTTTCTGCTTAGCGCGGGGCTAACAGCCGCGCAACCGGCACTTTGGTCAGAGAATGTTAAGGCGTGATAACCGGCATTCTCCGACCACACAACGCACTGAATTGAATAGCTCTGGGAGCTCACTCCCGGTGCTATTCAATTCACATTGAATTGAATCGCCCACTATGTAGACAAAACTGATTGGACACCTCACACAACCGAAATTCATACCATGCATACCATTGAACATGAGTTCCAAATGGCCACTGATGTGGCGGATTTGACAAGAACACTTCGTAGGGAGTCCCATGCACTTGCAGTTCTACGAAAACAATTAATGTTTTAGCAGGATGACAATGCCACCAATGTGGGGGTTCTATGGCGATGCTGAACTGGTATACAGAAAATGTGGCAACCCGGATGGACTGGCCAGCTCAGAGTCCAGATTTTAACCCCACTGAGAACCTCTGGGAGGAATTGGAGCGATGGGTGCGTTCTAGGCCGACATGACCTTCTCAGTGTCACAGTTGGTCACTGTACTATTTATATATATATAAATAGTCATTTTGTTCTGCACTCTGGATGAGTGTGCAAGCTAGGGTGCCGTCCTAATTAAGCATAGATAGAAGTATCCTATAGCTGTGCATGGCAGCACAGCAAAAGTAAGGAACTGAGGTGGCACTCCTAAGTTTGGTGATAACAAAGTGTATTTAGAAAATTCAAATCACAAGTACAAATAAAATCAGATTTTATCTGTACATATGATTTGAATTTTCTAAATACACTTTCCACACTTTCCACATATATAACATTACTTACAGCAGCATGTTTGCTGACAAAGTAGGGATTGCTCATCACTAAACTGACTGTTACAAAGTAATGAATCATTAATCAATAGAAAGAGAGCATACACCAAAACAAATAACCAATCTTCCCATTAACACATCTAAGAATAACAAATTGGAAGCACAGAAAATGCTGTGTTTCTAGATTGCTACTCCTAGGAAATGCCAAGGGGCAGGGCTGTAGCTAGGGTGGTAGGACATGTGCCACAGCCACAAAGCAGGGGGGCACTGTTTGACAGCACCTATCAATTTTCTATTTTAATAATTCTACTCATTGATCCCCAGCATCTCCTCCCTGTCAGACTCTCCCTTCCTTCCCTCTGCTGCCTGGCCACCTCCCCTTCAAGCCCTAAGTGACCATTCAGTCACATTTTCCTCAATTTACAGCACACATTTTAAATATACTGTTATACCTGGGACTCGAACCCATCACCTCTTACCAGGCAGTCAGACACCTTACACAGTCAGACACCTTACACATGGAGCTAGATAATCCTGTAAAGGAAACCTGCAAATTCTAACTATATGAAGCTATTTGTAATTATCAATAAAAAGTAAACATTGCTGGGTTCAAATCCTAGATACTACTACTAAAAATAAAGGACAATTTAACTGTCAATGAGCTCTCAAGAAGGGTCATCTTGCCAATGCTCCTTCTGGCCCAGGGAGACCAATGATTACAGGTGCAAAGAGGCCTTGCCTAAGCTATATTTTTTAATAATCCAGGAGATGCGTTCAATAGTAATTGCTACTGTACATCTCTGTGCACTGACAGTCCATCTCATGGCTTCCCAGGAATTCAATGGCAGTACAATCCCACCAATTGATTTCATGCAGATTGTGAGCGAAGCTCTGGAAGGTGAAATGAGACCACTTGGTCAGTCATTGCTCATTTATCATTATGCAGATAGCTATAGTGGGGATGTGGTCGGCAACAGAATCCCGACACTTGTTAGAATCCCGGCTCCAGCATCCCGACCGTCGGAATCCCGAAGGTAAGTAGTGGGGTTGGGGGGGTTAGCATTAGGGTTAAGGGTTAGGGTTAGGCACTAGGGGGAGGGTTTTGGTTAGGAACTAAGGGGGAAGGGGGTTAGGTTTAGGGTGCGGGGAAGAGGAAGTTAGGCTTAGGCACTAGGGGGGAGCTAAGGTTTAGGCACTGGGAAGGGAGGGTTATGGTTAGAGTAGGGAGAGTTGGAGAATTAGAATACTGATCAACAAGTGTCATTAATCTAAACCTGTTGGGATCCCAGCATCGGGATTCTGACCGGTGGGTTCCCAAGTGATGTGGGTATCTCTCATAGTTTTACTGAAAGGGAAGCTACTGAAAGTACACTGTCAGGCAGAAGGCAGATGAACACTTTTGGCTCAGGTGGCAATATTCTTAGGAGTGTTCCTGGGTGAAAGTAGCTAGAAGAGGCCAGTTACATAAACTAATTTATCTATTTTAATGTTTCTTCACAAAAGGCGGATGTTCAAAAGGGATCTATGTAATAGCATGCTGTATAGCCCCTTTTCCAGTATGCAGTCATCCTATCAACATTCAGAATGTTGACACCATAATGTCGAAATTATCTGAATGTCGATATTGAGGATATAAACATGTACAAAATGTTGACATTTACAATGTTGACACTGACATAATGTCGACATAGAGTACACTCAAGAGGTAGGTACCCGCACTGGATAATTGTACATTCACTATAATGTTAATAAACCAGTTTAGTAAGGCTTAAGTCCAATTTACAACAGCCATAGAAATATAATAATCAGCCCATAAAGTTTGTATAATAGCACTGGAAACTGGTGGTGCACCCCTTGAGTATATTAAGTGATATAGAAGCAAACACAAATAGAGGAAAAAGAATACTCACTTGCTCACTTGCGGGGACAATCTTAGAAAAGAAATATAATAAAACTTAACCGTTAATATAAAAATGCATATATGATATCCAAAACTGTTAATAGCCACATAATGTAAACAGCGTCAGATGAACATAAATATATAATGAGGTTAAAGGTGATATATTTTATATTTTTGTAATTGGCAACAATTGTGGCAACCTGCCACTTTGACCCAAATCTGTCTGGAGGAGCAATATAATGTTTACCTCCTGACCTGAACATATATTATTAATAATGTTCAATATATTCAATATGGAAAAATATTGTACAGATAAATTTGAAACCTTAAAGCGTAGCATAAGCATAAATTTCAAAATTATATCACAAATCACATATGCCATCATCACAAAATGCATAATACATCAGGTACTGTATATAACATTGCATATGAAGCATAAATAACATTGCATCAAAGGCATAAGTAATGAAAATCCAAATGTGTGTACCACAATATGTATGTGTCAGATAAGTTAACAGTGGGGAAAAGAATCGTTTCAAACTTTCAACGAGTATGGAAAGAAAGTGATAAATCTATATAAAATATTAAAAATAATAAAAGTAACAATATAATGTGTGTATGACAAAAGAAGTCTGGGGATTGTGATAAATGTGGCATGTAAACGGGTGTTTAAAAGTGGTGTTTGTTGATAACTTAAAAAATAGTAATACAATAAACTAATACCAAGAGTCAGAAAGTGATAATAAAATTATACAAAATTATAATGAACCAGATCCATATTATGGAAGAAGAAAACAATTGGATGTACTTAGGTAAGATTATTGAATAGATGAAATGAAGGCTCCAAACCAGATTTGTTTAGGATGTAGTTATGATCCCGGCGCTCAGGATGCCGACACTCAGAATGCCGGCACCGGAATCCCGACACGTCAGAATCCCAGTGCCAGCATCCTGCCCACTGACATCACGATGGTAAGTATTAGGGTTAGGGGGAGTGTTAGGGGCTAGGGTGAGGCACTAGGGGGGGTGGGTTATGGTTAGGCTAATGTATGAAGGTTTAGGGTTAGGCTGTGAGGGGGAGGGTTAGGTTTAGGCTGTGTGGAAGGAGGGTTAGGTTTTAGTGTAGGGTTAGGGTACTTACCTATAGCTGTTGGCATTCTAACCCAGTCACGAAGCCGAAATTGGGATCTTGAGCGCCGGGATCCTGAGCGCCGGCATCCTGTACCCAACCCGTTTGTTCATTAGGCCCATGAGTTTGAAGATTCATTTACTCTCATGTTTAAGGAGCTCCTTTTGTAGTTCACCCCTCTCTAATACCCATCCTGATTCTTTCCAATCCATAGGCTTTATGACTTGTATTCTAATCCCCATTATGTTTCATGAGGAAATACCACACAATGGTGGTTTTTGTTTTTCCATTTAGATAAATTGGATGACAATGTTACCCAGCACCCTCTGTTTTAGGGCTCTGGAGGTCATCCCTACATATTTCAAATGGCATTTGCATTTGATGCAATATGTAATCCCCATGACATTGCTATTTATGAAGTCCCAAAAAGCAATAAGGTTCCCATATCTGTCTTGTATGTTGTCTCTTTTTAATCATTTTTGATCTTTGATGTTATTTTTGGATTTTAATGAAGTGACTTTTCACCATAATGTCACGTTATTGGCTCTCCTCCAACTCATGGATGCTCTCTCATCAAGTGGTTCTTAAGGTCTTTATCCATCAATAATATATACCAGTATTTTTGGATAATGCCTCTCAAGTTTTGCCATTCATGGCAAAATTTACCCACAAATTAAAGCTTGTAGGCTTTAGTAGCTGTCTTATTCTTTTTGGTAGATTAATGTTTACTTGTTGGTTCATGGATCATCCTATGGCTGTAGGCAGTCTTTTAGTCAGTTCTCACTATACTCTTTGAAGCTGGTATAGTTGGAACAGTTCCACGATATCGCAGGAATTTCCCTTTTGGGGACATTCCTATCTGTGGGGATGGGGGAACGTGACTTTGAACTGCGTAACAAGCTATTAGTAGCAGTAGTTTTTCTAAATAATAATGTGGTCATCTCTCTATTGTCACCTATGGAGATCTTGAGATCAAGAAAGGTGATCTCTTTGTTATTTATATATGATGAACTCTGATATTCAGGATTTTATTGTTTTATAAGTGATTGATAAATTCATCAAGATTTTCCTAGTGCAACACCAGATAAGCAGAACATTGTCTATATATCTTAGAGAGATTACTACATACATGTGTATTCTTCATTTTCCTCACTGAATACTGTTTTGCTTTCCCACCACCCCAAAAAAATATTTGCGTATGTGGGCACACAACCTATCCCAGTGCCATGAATTTGCAAGAAGATCTGATTAATAAAGGTAAGATAATTTAGACAAATTTTAACAGTTCAATCAGAAAGTAATAAAATACCTCCTTACCCTTCTTTTTAAAGAAGTACTCTATGGCTGAAATGCCATCATTATCGCTTATGCTTGTGTAGAGTGATTCTACATCCAAGGTTACAAGAAAATGGTTCTCATCAAGATTTATGCCATTGATCTTATGCAGTACATCCGATGTATCTTGGAGATAGGATGGCAGCGATGTAACATACTGTATTGCCTCAAATGTAAATCCAAGAACAAACTCGCTTGTTCTGAAAGGTCCCCAATCACCAATACTATGGGTCTTCCAATGGTTCTTTCACATTTTTGTAGAATTTTAGGTAACATGTAGTAGGTTGTTGTCTTAGAATTTTTTAACCTTGCGGAAATAATATTCCTATTTTGTGATGGTGCCAATTTTAAATGCATTATCAATTATCTTGGTGTAGAAATAGAAGAAATTATCAGTTAAATATTAACTTCTGCTAACAGTTGGTGTAGGGCCTCCTTGATGTAAGAATCTTTTTACCAGATCACTATGTTGCCCCCCTTGTCTGAGGGCTTAATGACAACCTTTTGCAACTGTTGTATGTCTCTGACACCCTTTTTTTCAGGGTGGCTGATATTGCTACTAAATGGGATGTAGTCAGCATCCCGCCTGATGGAATGCCGATGGTCTAAATACCAGCACCAGAATACCAACAGCAGTGGGGATCCGGCTCCAGAATACCGACCGCTGACATCCCAAAGGTAAGTATTGGGGTTAGGGGAGGGTTGGCTTTAGGGTTAGGGTTAGGCACTAGGGGGAGGGTTAGAATTGGGCACTAAGGGGGGAGGGTTAGGTTTAGGGTGCGGGGAGGGGGAGGTTAGGTTTAAGTAATAGGGGGGAAGGTTAGGTTCAGGCACCAGTGAGGGAGGGTTATGGTTATGGTTTAGTGTTAGAGAACTTACCTTTTACTGTCGGGATTGTGATGGGATGCTGCTGTTGGTATTGACAGCCGGCATCCAACAGCTGGGATCCCATACCCAACACCTACTAAATATACAGTAGGTGTTGTTTTAGTTTCTTCTAAAATTGTATCCATATATAGAGAGACCAGTTCCATAAACACATTGATTTTTAGACATATATTGCATGTAGAGTAGAAAATAGACTTCCTTTTGCATGGTTGTAATGTAATTTGCTGGAGAGTCAGTAGGTGAACTATTTGATGGATTGGTGTCCACTAACGGAAGTGATTGATCTTTTTCTTCTTGTTGATTACAAATAATTTTGTAAGTACCTGTACTGTAGTACTTTCCAACAGAAAAGTTTTAAGTCCTTTTCCCATAAGAGTCTTTTAAACTAGATATTGGTGGGAAAGAAAGACATTTGCTTAATACACTCCATTTGTTCATCAGTAAGGGTTATATTCAAGAAATTGATTAATTTGAGCGCGTCACTCATGTTTATGTTGATCGTTTTCTCATTGCTGATTGATGTAGAGGTTGGAGTAAATTATATTTCTGTTTGTTCCTCTTCTTTTTGCTCCTCCTAATCTTCCCATTGTATTTTAATATCTCCTTCTTTAATCCCTAGTGTGTTCTTAAAAAACTGTGGTCAGAGGGTGGTTAGAAAGAGGGTTTGGGTTCCACGGCCTCTGAATGTTCCACCTCAGATGAGGACTATTGGTAGATGGAATATTTTTGGTCTGGGTTGGGTATTTTCTTCCACCTGAAAGTATTCCCTGTTACAAAGTCACTGTGAGCCCTCAGATTTCATTTGTTTATCTTTCGGTCAATGACATCCTGTCCTTTGATCTCCAAATCCTGTTTATTCTTTTAAAAACATCCCTGGAATTGGGTGTCTTGTTCCCATTTCTCAAGCTTCTTCCCAAGGTTATCTATTTTTTTTATCATCTTCCTCCAACAGTAGCAGCTTGTTTTTGAGAAGTATGATCATTAAATTCTGAGAGGATCGTGAAAACGGCTTATTGCGCAAATTTGTGCAATCTTATTAGCCGCGACTTTTTGCGGGTGTGAATTATTTATAACATTTGCTTTTCACCACCTCATTAGAAGCGGAAAAGTTGTGCAAAACCCCTATTTTTGGCTAAAAATGTCAGGACTTGGATTAGAATCACTGGGGCACCCTCCTTAATGACTAATTAGGCAAATATATATTTTTAATTAGCTTAATTTGACCAATATTGACATGTAATTTTTGGGGCGAAAAAGTACAAAGAGCAGGAAAATTGGTTAATTAATGTGAGATATGGGAGTGCTATTTTAGTGGGACAGGTGTTTTTATTTTTTGGATTATTAGAGTATTTTGAAGGACTTTTAAAAGTGTTTTTAAATGACACAATTATATACTTTTAGTCACCCCTAATTTAAATAGAACATTTATTTTGCCAAAAAACACTTGCTTTCTAACATTATTTCAATGTTTTATAAACATGCATATAACAGCCATGTGACACATTTTAAGAACCCCAAATACTTTTATTATGGCCACTAATACACTTCTATATTGTTATCCTATATCATTTTGCCTTTTTGGGGGTTACATGCAGATTTACCCATTTTTACCTATAGTTTTTGCTGCAAAATACACAAAAAATTATCACAAGAATGCCGCTACGCAACTTTTGGAATTGAATTGTGTGAAAAACACATACGCGCATCGCTACAATAACCGGTAAACACCTGCAAAGGGTGCAAAAACTTAGCATGTGATAAATTAGCACATTATCACGGCTAATTGAATTCCGCTCACATGTGATTTCATTAATCACTTGTAGTTCCTTATAGGAACTGGCAAGATTGGTATTATTAAGTCAATAGCAAAATCAAAGAAATATTGTAAAGTTATAGTCTTGGTCTGTTTATAAAAGATGTCAGCAAATTCTCATTGTTCAGAGAGGACAAAAAGGTTAAAAAATAAAGACTACCAAATAAATGGAATAAGTACTGTACGTTTTATGTTTTCAAGACAGGTATCAAAACATGAACAGGGCCAAGACAGGAGTTGACCACCAGTCCATGTTTGGGAAGTGCTATTGCAGCCATGATTTTGGAATGACACCTACTAAGATTTGTCCTACTTGCTGAACCCCAATTTGTAAAATGGAACAGTAGTTAGTCATATAGAAACTCCAGCAATGGCTGTAATGTTAATGGTCTTCCCAAGAAGAAGAAATATAATTCTGTACTTTTGAACAAGAGTGATTGGTAGCTTTCAACACTACAGATGTGTGCTTACACTTCTTTGCTGCTGGTGCGCTCAAAAGCCCTTCTCGGCACGTCAGGACCCATGACACCGGCGGGCGTCTTTTTTGTGTCTTTTTAGTGTCTTTTTATTGCCGAAAATGCATCTAAATCGATGTTACTAGGACACACTAGCAGACTGTGCTGAATAATTTGATATGCAACACTTGTATATCTCTGTGCAAATGAGTCTCTGAATCTGTATACGAAGTACTACAATGTAGCGGCCGCAGCTTTTTTCATTCTAAGTTCCGTTGTGCTTTATATATAGACAAAAAAAGATGCCTGACACTAGCAGAGTAGCACGGGAACTGGCGGCTCGCTCACGCCAGGCAAGTCATGCTGAGTGACGTATTGAGGCTAGATGTATGAGGACACATCTGTATCTAAGAGAACCTTCAGGAAATATCTAGGCTTTGATGTTTCCTGATTTCAGGAGAAATACTGTTTCCGAGTGATTATGTTTCTTGTGATGAATTTCCTAAAGATCAATCTTTTTAAAGGGGTTAAGTGACAATGCATTATCTTGACCTACCAACTCGTTCTTGATTTTGTCAGAGATCTTGCCAGAAGGCCCCTGCCAATGCTTCATTCATTTAACCAGTGTAAATTAAAGGCATAGTGATCAATAGACCTGGTGCCATAAATATAACAGAGGATGCCTGACCAAGCTTATCAATGACTTTAAAAATAATTAGGGGTGAGCGGGTTCGGATTTCTGAAATCCGAACCCCCCCGAGCCCCCCCGATCCGAGTCCGATCCGAATCAGGCTCGACTTTTCCCGCCTGACTCGGATCTGAAATCGAGGCAAAACGTCATCATCCCGCCTTCCGAGTCTCGCGGGTTTTGGATCCTATATAAGGTACCCACGTCGGCGCCATTTTCTCACTCGGCTGTGGACAGTGAAGAGGGAGGGTGGGAGTTAGGGCTGTGTAGTGTAGTGTAGTGTAGTGCTGCTGTTGTCCACTACTTCAAAGTCCATAGGGGCTGGCTGTGTTGTGCTGTGCTGCTGTTGTTAATAGGGGCTGTGTCCACTACTTCAAAGTCCATAGGGGCTGGCTGGACTGTGTTGTGCAGTCAGTTCTCCATAGGGGCTGTGTCCACTCCAAAGTCCTGTGCAGTGTCCCAGTCCTAAAGGAGTGCTGCAGTGTTGTCCAGGGGGTGCTCTGTCCATCAAGGGTGCTCCCCCCAAGTGCTAAAAAAATAATATATTTTCTGTGTTTGTGAATTGTGTGCGCAGTAGCCGCACGTGCATCAACAAAGTAGTGCCAAGCGTGCGCCTGTGTCATAAGTAAAGGGCCGGCTGGCTTGACCGTTAAGGGTGCTGTAACCCCCGAAAGTACACTCCAGTCCAAACCAAAAAAAAAATTATTTTCTGTGTTTGTGAATTGTGTGCGCAGTAGCCGCACGTGCATCAACAAAGTAGTGCCAAGCGTGCGCCTGTGTCATAAGTAAAGGGCCGGCTGGCTTGACCGTTAAGGGTGCTGTAAACCCCGAAAGTACACTCCAGTCCAAACCAAAAAAAAAATTATTTTCTGTGTTTGTGAATTGTGTGCGCAGTAGCCGCACGTGCATCAACAAAGTAGTGCCAAGCGTGCGCCTGTGTCATAAGTAAAGGGCCGGCTGGCTTGACCGTTAAGGGTGCTGTAACCCCTGAAAGTACACTCCAGTCCAAACCAAAAAAAAAATTATTTTCTGTGTTTGTGAATTGTGTGCGCAGTAGCCGCACGTGCATCAACAAAGTAGTGCCAAGCGTGCGCCTGTGTCATAAGTAAAGGGCCGGCTGGCTTGACCGTTAAGGGTGCTGTAACCCCCGAAAGTACACTCCAGTCCAAACCAAAAAAAAAATTATTTTCTGTGTTTGTGAATTGTGTGCGCAGTAGCAGCACGTGCATCAACAAAGTAGTGCCAAGCGTGCGCCTGTGTCATAAGTAAAGGGCCGGCTGGCTTGACCGTTAAGGGTGCTGTAACCCCCGAAAGTACACTCCAGTCCAAACCAAAAAAAAAATTATTTTCTGTGTTTGTGAATTGTGTGCGCAGTAGCCGCACGTGCATCAACAAAGTAGTGCCAAGCGTGCGCCTGTGTCATAAGTAAAGGGCCGGCTGGCTTGACCGTTAAGGGTGCTGTAACCCCCGAAAGTACACTCCAGTCCAAACCAAAAAAAAAATTATTTTCTGTGTTTGTGAATTGTGTGCGCAGTAGCCGCACGTGCATCAACAAAGTAGTGCCAAGCGTGCGCCTGTGTCATAAGTAAAGGGCCGGCTGGCTTGACCGTTAAGGGTGCTGTAACCCCCGAAAGTACACTCCAGTCCAAACCAAAAAAAAAATTATTTTCTGTGTTTGTGAATTGTGTGCGCAGTAGCCGCACGTGCATCAACAAAGTAGTGCCAAGCGTGCGCCTGTGTCATAAGTAAAGGGCCGGCTGGCTTGACCGTTAAGGGTGCTGTAACCCCCGAAAGTACACTCCAGTCCAAACCAAAAGAAAAATTATTTTCTGTGTTTGTGAATTGTGTGTGCAGTAGCCACACGTGCATCAACAAAGTAGTGCCAAGCGTGCGCCTGTGTCATAAGTAAAGGGCCGGCTGGCTTGACCGTTAAGGGTGCTGTAACCCCCGAAAGTACACTCCAGTCCAAACCAAAAAAAAAATAATTTTCTGTGTTTGTGAATTGTGTGCGCAGTAGCCGCACGTGCATCAACAAAGTAGTGCCAAGCGTGCGCCTGTGTCATAAGTAAAGGGCCGGCTGGCTTGACCGTTAAGGGTGCTGTAACCCCCGAAAGTACACTCCAGTCCAAACCAAAAAAAAAATTATTTTCTGTGTTTGTGAATTGTGTGCGCAGTAGCCGCACGTGCATCAACAAAGTAGTGCCAAGCGTGCGCCTGTGTCATAAGTAAAGGGCCGGCTGGCTTGACCGTTAAGGGTGCTGTAACCCCCGAAAGTACACTCCAGTCCAAACCAAAAAAAAAATTATTTTCTGTGTTTGTGAATTGTGTGCGCAGTAGCCGCACGTGCATCAACAAAGTAGTGCCAAGCGTGCGCCTGTGTCATAAGTAAAGGGCCGGCTGGCTTGACCGTTAAGGGTGCTGTAACCCCCGAAAGTACACTCCAGTCCAAACCAAAAAAAAAATTATTTTCTGTGTTTGTGAATTGTGTGCGCAGTAGCCGCACGTGCATCAACAAAGTAGTGCCAAGCGTGCGCCTGTGTCATAAGTAAAGGGCCGGCTGGCTTGACCGTTAAGGGTGCTGTAACCCCCGAAAGTACACTCCAGTCCAAACCAAAAAAAAAATTATTTTCTGTGTTTGTGAATTGTGTGCGCAGTAGCCGCACGTGCATCAACAAAGTAGTGCCAAGCGTGCGCCTGTGTCATAAGTAAAGGGCCGGCTGGCTTGACCGTTAAGGGTGCTGTAACCCCCGAAAGTACACTCCAGTCCAAACCAAAAAAAAAATTATTTTCTGTGTTTGTGAATTGTGTGCGCAGTAGCCGCACGTGCATCAACAAAGTAGTGCCAAGCGTGCGCCTGTGTCATAAGTAAAGGGCCGGCTGGCTTGACCGTTAAGGGTGCTGTAACCCCCGAAAGTACACTCCAGTCCAAACCAAAAAAAAAATTATTTTCTGTGTTTGTGAATTGTGTGCGCAGTAGCCGCACGTGCATCAACAAAGTAGTGCCAAGCGTGCGCCTGTGTCATAAGTAAAGGGCCGGCTGGCTTGACCGTTAAGGGTGCTGTAACCCCCGAAAGTACACTCCAGTCCAAACCAAAAGAAAAATTATTTTCTGTGTTTGTGAATTGTGTGTGCAGTAGCCACACGTGCATCAACAAAGTAGTGCCAAGCGTGCGCCTGTGTCATAAGTAAAGGGCCGGCTGGCTTGACCGTTAAGGGTGCTGTAACCCCCGAAAGTACACTCCAGTCCAAACCAAAAAAATAATAATTTTCTGTGTTTGTGAATTGTGTGCGCAGTAGCCGCACGTGCATCAACAAAGTAGTGCCAAGCGTGCGCCTGTGTCATAAGTAAAGGGCCGGCTGGCTTGACCGTTAAGGGTGCTGTAACCCCCGAAAGTACACTCCAGTCCAAACCAAAAAAAAAATTATTTTCTGTGTTTGTGAATTGTGTGCGCAGTAGCCGCACGTGCATCAACAAAGTAGTGCCAAGCGTGCGCCTGTGTCATAAGTAAAGGGCCGGCTGGCTTGACCGTTAAGGGTGCTGTAACCCCCGAAAGTACACTCCAGTCCAAACCAAAAGAAAAATTATTTTCTGTGTTTGTGAATTGTGTGTGCAGTAGCCACACGTGCATCAACAAAGTAGTGCCAAGCGTGCGCCTGTGTCATAAGTAAAGGGCCGGCTGGCTTGACCGTTAAGGGTGCTGTAACCCCCGAAAGTACACTCCAGTCCAAACCAAAAAAATAATAATTTTCTGTGTTTGTGAATTGTGTGCGCAGTAGCCGCACGTGCATCAACAAAGTAGTGCCAAGCGTGCGCCTGTGTCATAAGTAAAGGGCCGGCTGGCTTGACCATTAAGGGTGCTGTAACCCCCGAAAGTACACTCCAGTCCAAACCAAAAAAAAAATTATTTTCTGTGTTTGTGAATTGTGTGCGCAGTAGCCGCACGTGCATCAACAAAGTAGTGCCAAGCGTGCGCCTGTGTCATAAGTAAAGGGCCGGCTGGCTTGACCGTTAAGGGTGCTGTAACCCCCGAAAGTACACTCCAGTCCAAACCAAAAAAAAAATTATTTTCTGTGTTTGTGAATTGTGTGCGCAGTAGCCGCATGTGCATCAACAAAGTAGTGCCAAGCGTGCGCCTGTGTCATAAGTAAAGGGCCGGCTGGCTTGACCGTTAAGGGTGCTGTAACCCCCGAAAGTACACTCCAGTCCAAACCAAAAAAAAAATTATTTTCTGTGTTTGTGAATTGTGTGCGCAGTAGCCGCACGTGCATCAACAAAGTAGTGCCAAGCGTGCGCCTGTGTCATAAGTAAAGGGCCGGCTGGCTTGACCGTTAAGGGTGCTGTAACCCCCGAAAGTACACTCCAGTCCAAACCAAAAAAAAAATTATTTTCTGTGTTTGTGAATTGTGTGCGCAGTAGCCGCACGTGCATCAACAAAGTAGTGCCAAGCGTGCGCCTGTGTCATAAGTAAAGGGCCGGCTGGCTTGACAATTAAAGGGTGCTGTAACCCCCGAAAGTACACTCCAGTCCAAACCAAAAAAAAAATTATTTTCTGTGTTTGTGAATTGTGTGCGCAGTAGCCGCACGTGCATCAACAAAGTAGTGCCAAGAGTGCGCCTGTGTCATAAGGGCCGGCTGGCTTGACCGTTAAAGGGTGCTGTAACCCCCAAAGTACACTCCAGTCCAAACCAAAAAAAAAATTATTTTCTGTGTTTAGCCGCACGTATATATCAAATCGATATAACATAAATGGAGGACCAAACTTTCTCCGATAAAAATAAAATAGAGAAAGATCAAGAACCACTTCCTCCTAGTGCTGAAGCTGCTGCCACTAGTCATGACATAGACGATAACATGCCATCAACGTCGTCTGCCAAGGCCGATGCCCAATGTCATAGTAGAGGGCACATACAATCCCAAATGGCAAAGTTCAGGAAAATGACCTTGAAAAAGACATTTAAATCAGCTGAAGAGAAACGTAAACTTGCCAATATGCCATTTACGACACGGAGTGGCAAGGAATGGCTAAGGTCGATCCCTAGTATGTTCATGACTAGTGGTTCAGCTTCACATGAAGATGGAAGCCCTCCTCCCACTAAAAAAATCAAAAGAGTTAAGCTGGCAAAAGCACAGCGAAGAACTGTGCTTTCTAAGAAGATATCACAAATCCCCAAGGAGAGTCCAAGTGTGGTGGTGGTTGCGATGCCTGACCTTCCCAGCACTGGACGGGAAGAGGTGGCTCTTTCCACCATTTGCACGCCCCCTGCAAGTGCTGAAAGGAGCACCCACAGTCCACTTGCTGATATGCAAATTGAAGATGTCACTGTTGAAGTACAACAGGATGAGGATACTGGTGTAGCTGGCGCTGAGGAGGAAGTTGGCGAGGAGGATTCTGATGGTGATGTGGTTTGTTTAAATCAGGCTCCGGGGGAGACAGTTGTTGTCCGTGGGATGAAAAAGCCCATCACGGTCATGCCTGGGCAGAAGACCAAACATTCCACCTCTTTGGTCTGGCAATATTTCTATCCAAATCCGGACAACAACTGTCTTGCCATATGTACCATATGTAAAGGTGAAATAAGTAGGGGTAGGGACGTCAACCACCTAGGAACATCCTCCCTTATACGGCACCTGCAGCGCGTTCATAAAAAGTTACTGTCAAGTTCAGAAACTTTGGCTAAGACCGTAAGCAGTCCAGGGACACCTAAATCCCGTTGTCCTGTTGTATCCAAGCGCCTGCAAACCACACCGTCAACTCCCTCCTCGTCAATTTCCTCCTTAGTCAGGATCGGAAGTAGTCCTGCAGGCCATGTCACTGGCATGACTGACTCTCCTATCCGGGATTCCTCTGGAGGATCCTGCATTGCTACGCCTACTGCTGCCGCTGCTGCTGTTGCTGCTGCTGGGAGTCGTTCATCATCCCAGAGAGGAAGTAGGAACACCACTACTTTTACTAAACAATTGACCCTCCAACAGTCCTTAGCGAGGAGGATGAAGTACGACAGCAGTCATCCTGAAGCAAAACGTATAACTGAGGCCTTGACTGCTATGTTGGTGTTAGACGTGCGTCCGGTATCCGCCATTAGTGCAGTGGGATTTAGACAATTGATGGAGGTAGTGTGTCCCCGGTTCCAAATCCCGTCTAGATTCCACTTCACTAGGCAGGCGATACCGAGACTGTACAGAAACGTCAGAAAAAGTGTCCTCAGTGTCCTGAAAAATGCCGTTGTACACAATGTCCACTTAACCACGGACATGTGGACAAGTGGAACAGGGCAGACTAAGGACTATATGACTGTGACAGCCCACTGGGTAGATGTATCACCTTACGCAGCAACAGCAGCAGCGTCACCAGTAGCAGCATCTCAGAAACGCCAGCTCGTTACAAGGCAGGCTACGCTGTGTATCACCGGTTTCAGTAAGAGGCACACCGCCGACAACCTCTTAGAGAAACTGAGGGAAATCATCGCCCAGTGGCTTACCCCACTTAGACTCTCCTGGGGATTTGTGATATCTGACAACGCCACCAATATTGTGCGGGCATTACATCTGGGCAAATTCCAGCACGTCCCATGTTTTGCTCACACAATAAACTTGGTGGTGCAGAATTTTCTGAAAAGCGACAGGGGCGTGCAGGAGACGCTTTGGGTGGCCCGAAAAATTTCTGGCCACTTTCGCCATTCAGCGACTGCGTGCCGAAGACTGGAGCGCCAGCAAACACTCTTGAACCTGCCCCGCCATCACCTGAAGCAAGAGGTTGTGACGCGGTGGAACTCAACCCTCTATATGCTTCAGAGGATGGAGGAGCAGCAAAAGGCCATACAAGCCTATACATCCACCTATGACATAGGCAAAGGAGGGGGTATGCACCTGACTCAAGCGCAGTGGAGAATGATTTCCGTGTTGTGCAAGGTTCTCCAGCCCTTCGAACTTGCCACACGTGAAGTCAGTTCAGACACAGCCAGCTTGAGTCAGGTCATTCCCCTCATCAGGCTTTTGCAGAAGCAGCTGGAGAAAGTGAAGGAGGAGCTAAGACGGAGCGATTCCGCTCGGCATGTGGGACTTGTGGATGAAGCCCTTCATTCGCTTTGCCAGGATTCCAGGGTGGTCAATCTGTTGAAATCAGACCACTACATTTTGGCCACCGTGCTCGATCCTAGGTTTAAAGCCTATGTGGTGTCTCTCTTTCCGGCCGACACAAGCCTGCAGAGGTGCAAAGACCTGCTGGTGAACACACTGTCAGCTGAAGCGGAACGTGACACGTCAACGGCTCCTTCTTCATTTTCTCCCGCAACTGGGGCTGCCAGGAAAAAACTTAGGTATCCTAAGCAACCCGCTGGCGGTGATGCAGGGCAGGCAGGACCAAGTTTGGACATCTGGTCCGGACTGAAGGACCTGGCAACAATTTCTGACATGTCTACTGTCACTGCATATGATACTGTCACCATTGACAGAATGGTGGAGGATTACATCGGTGACAGCATCCAAGTAGGCATGTCAGACAGTCCATACCTGTACTGGCAGGAAAAAGAGGCAATTTGGAGGCCCCTGTACAAGCTGGCTCTATTTTACCTGAGTTGCCCCCCCTCCAGTGTGTACTCCGAAAGAGTGTTTAGTGCAGCCGGGAACCTTGTCAGCGAAAGGCGTAGGAGGTTGCTTCCACAGAATGTGGAGAAGATGATGTTCATCAAAATGAATTATCAGCTCTTCCAGGGAGACCAGCCTCCAGAAGGTACAGAGGGACCTGTGGTGGTGGATTCAAGTGGGGACGAGTTAATACTTTGTGAGGATGAGGATGTACACACTGAAGAGGGTGAGGAATCGGTGGATGAGGAGGATGAGGATGACATCTTGCCTCCGTAGAGCCAGTTTGTGCAGGGACACATTAATTGCCAGCTTGTTTTGTGGGGGCCCAAACGAACCAATCATTTCAGCCACAGTTGTGTGGCAGACCCTGGCGCTGAAATGATTGATTTGTTAAAGTGTGCATGTCCTGTTTATACAACATAAGGGTGGGTGGGAGGGCCCAAGGACAATTCCATCTTGCACTTCTTTTTTTTCTTTGCATTATGTACAGTTTGGGGCCTAGTTTTTCTAACTGCCATCCTGTCTGCCACTGCAGTGTCACTCCTAGATGGGTCACGTGTTTGTGCCGCCCACTCGTGTCGCTTAGCATAGTCATCCAGCTACCTCGGTGCAGCCTTTTGGACATGAAAACACTATTGTGAGGTGTGAGGTGTTCAGAATAGACTGGAAATGAGTGGAAATTAAGGTTATTGAGGTTAATAATAGCATAGGAGCAGAGAAACCAACAAATTCTGTGATTTTAGCTGTTTTTATGCTTTTTAAAAAAAAAATACAGATCCAAAACACAAAACCCAGAACCCAAAACACGGAAGGGTGGTTTTGGCAAAACCAATCCAGATCCAAAACACGAAGAAAGATCCAGATCCAAAACCAAAACACAAAACACGAAAAGTGGCCGGTGCACACCCCTAAAAATAATGCTTGTCTACAAAAGGATAATTTCTTTCACATAACAATGAGATAAGCAGTAACTTGAGAGGAGGAATATAACAAATACCCTTTGCCATACATGAGGTTCCCATGATGAAACTAGGATTAATGGGTCACCATAAAAGGAAGGTATTGAATATGGAATCCAGAGACTGTAGGGACAGGCACTGGTATGGCAGGTACAAAACTAGTAACTGACACTGTTATATGTGTGGCAAGCAATGCCTGAATCTGCAGGGTGATGGTCTATGATGAATGTACATGATGAAATCCTGTTCATCTGTCTGTACTTGGACACCAAGTGGTGCAAACTTTCAATGGCTGTGGGTGATGTTGCTAAATGTGGGTGTGAATCCACTGTTATAGATGTATCCTTATACACATACTGTAGGGTCTTTTTGCCACATACGGTCTTTTTGCCATATGATGCTTAGCACAAAGTGGTGCAAATAACATGCAAATTTTAAGAAAAAAAGACACTAGGCATAGATAAGTTGCAACATCAGTGGTCGCCATGCAGGTCTATTGGACACGATTACAGCAAAGGTGTATAGGGACACATCTATAGCTGTTGTTGCTGGCTCACATGAAACGTGTAGTTTATTGGGGTAGTTTGCCTTCAACACGGACTCTCATCCTGAAGTAATGGACTTTGCTGATAGAAACCTACAAATACAGCCACATTCTAACCCCATTATGCAGCATGTAACAGTGCAAGGACCAGATGGCACAAAGAAAAGAGAAATAAGTACAGGCTATGCATCAGACAAACCAGTGTACTGGCTCCAGATTAGGAGTGGAAACAGACAGCACAGCTTCAGAAAACAATAAGTCAAAGATCAGTTTCATGATCTTACATGTTAGGTTTCTATGGGGCTGTAATATGGCCGCATGCCTCAAGCTACGGAAAGCATAAAAATCCAAAGTTTAGGTCTGCTAGTTAATGCCATCATTAAATAGTGTTGGCTATAGAAGCATATGGGCTTCTATTTGCCCAAAAAATACCGTATGAGCATGAGCAGGGGTTAAAGTGGGCAGGAACGGGATGGAACTGAGTTCCGTCACCTCTAATGGTAGGTGAAAGAGAGCCACTCACTGTCTGCCTAGGGAGGTTCAATTTCTGCAGAGAAACCAACATATAGGTAAGGAAAGAATCAAGCGAAGGCAATACATAGGGGTTGCAAAAAAACATTGGGCATCCAAGTGACATAGACTAGTTTGTGGGGACCCCATAATAAAAAACTCAGAGGCACGGCAGCAAAATAACACTGATGATATAGAACATATTTTTTTCTTTTTAAGTGATCTAACATTGTAGTCTCAGCTTATGGCAGGAGTGATAAAAAAGCATCTAAAATGTATTTCACACTGTCATAGCGACCAAAGCTGTGTGTGTGCTGTTTTGGCCTGTCAGACTAGCGTCGCAGGGGGTGGAGAGTAGGCGGCGGGAGAGATGAGTTCCACCACCTCTCCAGGACCACTTTAAGCCCTGCGTATGAGCAGGCAGACAGACGTGCATGCACATTTTAAGTACCCCATGCCCCGGGAGTCTATACATTGCCAGGACAGCTATATATCAGAAGATATTATATCATAAGGTAGTCCTTCATACCGCAATCTAAAATGCCCATATGCAGCAGAATACAGGGGTAGATGGTCGCAATATATTGCAATAAATAACACATCTCTCCCCTAATACATTATTTTTTCAAGTCCTATAAAAGTAATGTGTGTTTTATTTGTATTATATGTGCTGTATACTATCGCATCTCTTAAAAACCTTACCTCATTTCACCTACATGTAATTTAACCTGGTGTACTACGTTGCCAAGGAGATTTCAAATACTGTATTTCAGTTACCCAGACATCGTTACTATTAAATCAAAAACATTTTCAAGGAATCTATCTATCTATCTATCTATCTATCTATCTATCTATCTATCTACTAATTTGTAATACATTTTCTGGCTAGAAGTCTTTGTATCAAACTTCTATGCTACTTAGGCCCTTATTCAATTTGAGCCGAGCCGCGATACTTTTTCGCCTCCCGAACTTTTCGCCTACATCGCATGTTTTGCAGGCGGAAAAGTATCGCGCGCGTGCCCGCATCTCGCCGTATTCATTTCACAGTAGGCGAAAACGGGACCTGGCGAAACTTAAACAAGCGGAAAGTCATGTCAGATTTGGGGAAATCAGCCTGACACCCCCCAAAAGATGCTCTGACATGGGGGTTCCCTATGGAACCCCCCGATTTGGCTTGCTGAAGGTATTTGGTGTTTTTAAACGGGCTCAATAGCTGCTAAATAGCGTTTTTGTACAAGTGGTGAAGAATAGTATTCTGGGGATTTTTTTGCAGAAAATAACTTGAAAATGGGGTTCAGCATATTTTAAAGTTGCTAAAGTGAAGTTGAAAAAATCATGAAAAATCCACCTGCCGCAAGCACCTGCAATGAAAAAAACACCTGGGGCATACTTGGGGACCCCCCAGAGTCAAGTTCGCTAGTTTTTAACTTTGTCCCCCAACTTTTTTTTTTCGCCCCCCAAATTCAAAGTGATTTTTTGGGGTGTCCTTAAGTGTTTTTTTTTTTTTTAATTTGATACACTTTACCTTTGGGGACTGTCTGAAGGCTGCATGGGGTTTCCTGCAATGTTGAACCCCAAAACCCCAATTATGCACTTTTTTCCGCCTGGTATTCATAGGCAAAACTTTTTCGCCTATTACATTGCATTGACTTTCTAGGCGGAAAGTCTTCCAAATTGAATACAGAGTAAAATCAAAATAGACGAAAATGACGTCATCGGTGAAAAGTTTTCGCCAAAAACACGCGAAAACGGCTTTTCACTTCAAATTGAATACGGGCCTTAGTTGTAAAGAATATAATTATTTGTAGAGGTCCCCGTGGACACAGCTGCTATCATTAGATTCAATGCTGGCTGCTTATCTGTTGCAATTTTAAACTGAGCTAATTATCCTCTCAGTGGTGTCTAGTGAAGATATCATACTTGTCATTAATAAAGCAAGCTCAATATGTTTGTACTATATTGGGTTTGCTCCTAACTGAGCAGATCATATTGGCTCAATCAGTGGCTATGCAGTGACTGGATATGTAGTAACTAGTACCATATAATAAATGCAAATAGAAATGCTGAATTTGCTACAGATATACATTTAAAATTAGAGATGAGTGGTTCGGATTCTGTAGAATCCGAACCGCTTTGAACATCGGGGATTCAAGTCCACGCTGTTGGGGTGTACCCCACCTGACTCGGATCCCACTTTGAGGCCGCACGGCAGCCTCCTGACGTCGGAGTCTCGCGAGAGATTCCGACGTCAGGGCTCATCCTCCACAGAAATAAGCACATAGCCACCAGCAGCGGCTGTGTGTTTGTTATAGCAGCCAATCAGAGTCAGACAGGCTCTCATTGGCTGCTGCGTCCACGGAGGGAGCAGACTGGCGCTCACTCATTAGCTCCGCCTTCTGGCTCCCTCCGCAGCGGTGATGGGAGAGACGTCATGATGTCTCTCCCATAGTGCAGAGAGGAGCGGACGGCTGCAGTCATAGCAGGAGCGGTGATTCAGGTACGTTTTTTTTATTCTTTGTGTGTAAGGGGGCGCTTCTGGGGGCATATTACTAGGGGCATAACTAATGGGGGCACAACTACTTGGGGCACAACTACTAGGGGCACAACTAATGGGGGCATACTACTAGGGGCACTACTAATGGGGGCACAACTACTAGGGGCACTTCTAATGGGGGCATACTACTGGGGGCATACTACTAGGGGCACTACTAATGGGGGCATACTACTAGGTACACTACTACTGAGGGCATACTACTGGGGGCATACTACTAGGGGCACTTCTAATGGGGCATACTACTAGGTACACAACTACTGGGGGCATAATACTTTGGGCACTACTAATGGGGGCATACTACTGGGGGCAATTCTAATGGGGGCATACTACTGATGTCATACTACTAGAGGCACTTCTAATGGGGGCACAACTACTAGGGGCACTTCTAATGGGGGCATACTGGGGGCATACTACTAGGGATACTACTACTGGGGCCATAATAATGGGGGCATACTACTAGGGGCACTACTATTGGCATACTACTGGGGGAACTACTAATGGGGGCATACTACTGGGGTATACAACTAGGGGTACTACTAATAGGGGCATACTACTGGGGGCACTAACAATGGGGGCATACTGCTAGGGACACAACTACTGAGAGCATACTACTGGGGCACTACTACTGAGGGCACTGCATAGGGGCACTACTACTGAGGGCATTGTGTAAGGGACACCACTGCTGGGGACATTGTGTAAGGGACACCACTGCTGGGGACATTGTATAAGGGGCACTACTACTGTGGGCATTGTATAAGGGGCATTACTACTGTGGGCTTCGTGTATAAGGGTCACTAATGTGGACATTGTGTAAAAGGGGCACTACTGTGGGCATTGTGTAAAAGGGGCACTACTGTGTGTTGTAACATAAATAAGAGACACTACTTTATGGTGTAATGTGATCAGGGGCACTATGTGTGGTGTAATGTGAGTAAGATTGTGACTCCTTGGGCCGTATCCCACTGTGTAAACAAGTATTGTGACTGCTGGCCATACCCAACATTCCAAGGAGAATTCCATCTTGCATTACCTTTCATTTCTGCCACTGCTGTGTGCCAATGTTTCATAGATGTGCTTTAAACTGTGGTGCCTGTGCCGTTGCGCTGCTGCTCTGTCGCTTAGTAACCAGTCAGCTCGCTGCAACCTTTGGCCAATAATGGTGAAAACAATACTATAAACTGTGAAGTGGTCTAAATTGACTGTAAATTACTGGAAATTAATGTTATTGAGGTTACTAATACTCTAGTAAGAAAAAAAGCCCAATTTATGTGATTTTAGCTTTTTTTGTACATTTTTGTAAAAAATCCAAAGGCAGTCACCACAGTTTGGCAAATCCATATCCAAATCCAAAGCCGGACGATGAATTAGAACCAAATCCATATCGCTATTTAAAATAAGTACCTTTGTGATATAAGAGGACTTTTATTTTATTTAGCATGTACAGTAAAGTTACATAAAACATAAGCAGAATGAAATTCTAATTCTAGTATACCATACCTTGCTTACTCTCCCAGAATGTCCAACAGACTCCTAAAATTTGGAGAGCTTTCCCAGACTCCCAAGAGTAGACCAGCCTCTCAGATTTTCACTTCCCTAGTGAAGTGGGTGGCCTGAGGGCTTAATGATATGTATTGCATCATCATGGAACCACCCCATGTGGCATTGTACAGCAGGGGGCAGGACTTTAATGATGCAAACCACAGTGCCATACTCCCAGCATTACTTTCCTTGATGCCAGCATCGAGGTCCCCTAGAGGCAACATTAGGAAAGCAGGCAAGCATAGCAGCCACATTCAGAGTCCAGATACAGATTGAGTCTCCCATATCCAAATATTCCGAAATATGGCATATTCCGTAATACTGATTTTTTTTTTAGCATGACTCACACGGTGAAACCTTTTCTTTTCGATGGTTCAATGTACGCAAACTTTGTTTAAGGTACAAAATTATTAAAACTATAATATAAAATAACCTTCAGGCTCTGTCTATAAAATGTATATGAAATATAAATGAATTTGATGTATGTACACAGACTTACTTTGAGCCACAAAATTATTGAAAATATTGTATAAAATTACCTGCAGGCTGTGTGTATAAGGTGTATATAAAACATAAATGCATTCTGTGTTTAGATTTGGGTCTCATTTAGATATTTCATTATAGTCTGCAAATATTCCAAATGATGGAATATTCCGATATCCAAAATACCTCTGGTCCCAAGCATTTTGTATATGGGAGACTAAAGTTAAAGAAAATTACGTCACAGTCACATTCAACTACACTAGATAAAATTATGCAAACATAGGTTTGAGAGTTATTATGAAGCCATATTTGCCTTCACAATTGAAAATTGGATTCTGGTCTCATAATGGATTGTTGATGTGTATGAAGTGTTCCTGACATTCACCGATAAAATAATAATATGAATTATTGTAGACTTAGTTAGAATAATTTTCAGATAAATAATGAAGAAGAGATAGGAGAAAATAAAAGTATAGAGCAAGGTCATATTTTTATAGCTCAAGGTCATTCATGATGGCTATAGTGGATAAAAATCGAAATGTGGTTATTCTCACTACATGCCAATGTAGCATTCATAAATGTAATCATTCATTTTCACAGTGCAACATAATCTGCAAGCATTCAAGCCTGATTTTGCATTTGTTTAAGTGCTACTTCTAAGCACTATAAATTAGCAATATTTCTATGAGAATTTAAGTTTAACCTTTAAAAGTAATCTACCCTTTCACATCGTTGAGGAATAAATCAAACAGATTAACATTTGGCCACTGCATCAATATGGTTATAATGCAACTTCCATGAAAGAATACATAGTAAGATTCACAGACATGTACCATATTTTGTGGACTATAAGATGTAGTATAAACCATAAAACATTCACACAGTTTATAGAGAAAAAGTCATGTTTCAGGCCAAATACTGTACATTTGCAACACATGCAGTCAAACATTTATACAATGTATGCCTAATATATGCATACATTGACACATACTGTACACATATTAACTCCTTAGTTCGGGTCCTTTTCTTCAGTGTCCTTGTTTTCTCCTTGTCTGTTTTTCCATGTCCTTGTGTCACCTCCACAATTGTCTCTCTCCACCTAATTATCTCCAACCTCAGTGTCTTTCATCTAGTCTCGGTCTCTCTCTCTCTCTCTCTCTCTCTCTCTCTCTCTCTCTCTCTCTCATATGCTTATATATTTTATTCTCTATAGGTCTACTGTTTCATCGCCCTCTCCTCTGACTATGTCTCTCTCCCCTTTGTATGTTGTACTCTATGCCCTATAATTATGTTTCTCTCCCCTTAATTTGCTTCTCTTTGTCCTGTTAGCAATTTGAAGTTGTAGCTGGGCTTATTTGCCGAGAAGATAGAGAAGGGAGAATTTATATCCCTTTCTAGATGTACTTTGTCCAATTATAAATCAATTCTTTAACAGTAAAGTGCAGTCTTGGAGTACCCTCTTTTTCATGATTCATTATAAGACCAAATTAATCTAAATTGAGCCATGTTTATTCATTGAAAGGGGCGGTCCTGGAATGGCTGGATTTCTCAATGTGTTGTTTGCACACTTTTGCATGTTCATACCCCTTCTGTACGAAAGCGGTGAACAGACATGTGCACCTATATGTGGGCTGTAAGAGTAATTTCTATACTGATTTAATCATTGAGGTCCACAAAAGGAATGCCTAATGTGGTTTCTGGACACTATATCACATTGGCAATAAATGCATATTGCAAGATTTAGTCATTCAGGTAAACCCAGCTTTGATACCTCAAGAATACATTAAGACAGGCAAAAGTAGCATTAACTATTTAACAAAGTTTAATGGAGCTGAAGTAAGTACAAAAATCCATAATAGTAATAATGATGATGATGATGATGGTGATAATAATGATAATAATAATAATAATAATAATAATAATAATAATAATAATAATAATTTGTTTGCAAATGTGTTTGTATCAGTTGGATATGTAAGAAAATGTATGATTAATATTCATGTTCACCTCAGCTTCTGTCTCTATGTTCTTGACTATACAATCAATAATATTGTATTAAAATAAAATGCATATGTATGAAAGGTGAAAAAAATAATGTCATTAATATATATTATATTATGGGACCAAAGATTAGGGGGAACTATAGGCACCAACAAACAAGACAATTAACCTAAATAAAAAAATACTGTACTAAATACTGTAAGTGAAAAGTAATTTATTGTGACCGCTACTAGACAATAATCACCTAAATTAGGAATTTGATTGGAGTTACAGTATATTTAGAGTATCTTGTGCAGCACATGATTTTCTAGCGGTGAATTATATAAGTAGGAGACCTAGAAACAAAGAAATTGATGGCAGAATAACCTAAAGCGCTATCTACTGAATAGATTTTTATATGTATTTGTTTATTTCTATTTCTTCATTGTTGCATTATTTTTATTTCAGCCCCTAACAACAACTGGAAGACTGTTCATTGGCTCTATGGGCCTGATTCGCATTGTAAGCTCACCTAGCGTACAACTCCGATGGTTGTCAATCAGTGCATGTGCAGGATGTGTTCTGCACATGTGCTGATCATTGTCTGCAATGATTGACATGCAATTTTTGGACAGGGGACGGGCTGTGATGGCCAACGTCTCAGAAAACCGGGTCTTGCAGCCTTGTTTTCTGGATGTGCCCAGGCCAGTGGCTGCGTCTTCACTGGCCCCAGAAGTGTGAATTTCATGGGGATCCTGAGAAACCTGAGGGTTACTCAGATGGCCAATGTTCATGCAAGTGATCCCATGAATGTGTCCTAGAAGGAAGCAAAGGATTACAAAAGCCAGCAGGAGGAGTCTATTTACCCAGGACTCTCTTGCTGCATTAGCATAATTTCTCATGCCACTGAGTACGGCGATTAGCATACCACTCTGACTCAGGCCCTATATACTCTTTCTGTATGTTGCTTTCAGTCTTCCTACCTCTGATTTCAAGGTGAGCACCTCATCCTATTATTAATGGTCCTACAGTATTAATCTCTTTACATACCTTTGATATATTTTAATATTTCTATCATATACACACTTGTGAAAGCTGTTTATGTTCATTGCCAACTTTTCCAATATAGCCTCCCATTTGTTTATCCCCACATGGAAACTAAATTAGTCTCGCTTCCATAATATTACAAACACACTTCAATTGCATACTCTCCTGACTATATCCAGTTGAACAGTATTCCAGATACCTCTCCAATGGCTGTAAAGATGGCATTCAAGTCAGTTATAAGGGGACATTTCATTAGCGTAGATAAATTTTTCTAAATCATGCAGTTGAATTTCCTTGCAATCTAGGGACTAAAAAGAAAAAACCTACCAAACACTATCACTAAATTAAATTTGGCTTCTCCATCTTGGACAGAGGAACATCTCAATTCAAACACTATATGGTGATTTCACTCATTGCACCAATTTGGGACAAACCTGGCTGTTTCTTACACTCAGTTTAAAACATTGTCTCAGACCCACAATACAGCAAACATCTTAGTGACTAATATAAAATACAGAGATCATCCCAGTGACTGCGATACAATACAGATAGCATTCCAGTAACCATTATACAATACAGATAACGTCCCAGTGACTATCTTGCAATACAGGCAAAATCGCATCAACAAGCATACGGTACAGAGAGCATTCCAGTAACTGCCATACAATACAGAGAGTATTGCTATGACTGCCATACTATATAGAGCACCCTAGTGACTGTTATAAAACACAGAGAGCATCCTAATGACCACAATACAATAGATAAAGCAACCTAGTGATCAAAATGCAAAACAGAGTGCATCCTAGTGACCACCATAATAGAACATTTTTGTATAATCACACAATGTTGTCTCGTCACCATTAAATTACTTCTCATCAAAAAGATAACTACTTAAGCATCATAACAGCCTCATTCAATATAATTACCAGTTAATAATCATTAACCCAATCATCCCCATTATATTTTTTAACACCCTCATTATCAATTAATGCAATTCATGTTATTCAACACCATAATTAGTTTCCCAAGTCTCATTGAGAGATTCCCTTCATATTAATTAACCTCATTAACATGATTTGACCCTCATAGCAAAACACAATGATAACTATATATCTTATTGTTAATATTATTTTTCCTTAATTATTCTACTCCTCCTGCTAGCCTCTCTCATCTGTGTGATGATCTGATCTCTCTGTGCTGTGGAGGAAATGTGTCCCATTGCTGCATGTGATTGGCTTGTGCACTATAGCAGTAAGCTGCATTGCCGCTACTAAAGGAGACATTAATTATTTTACCCCACATTATTATTTTTAGTGATTTAATATTATTTATTTTATAAATGCCTTGGAGTGGAAGAGTTGTTGGGGCGAAGAATTACCCCAAGATTCTGTGAAGGGCTTTTGTAAAGTTAATTGCAGACGTCACTCATAAAAACTTTTCCACGTTCTAGTGCATGAGGATATTGCTTCAGTCACCTTCGTCTTCAGACAGCCGTGACTGGAAGGTAGATATTGTAGCATGCATGACTACAGGTATAAACTCATAAGTGAGGTATATTCTTTAAAAGTCTTAATTAGAAATTCAAATTTTACAATTCAGTCATGATTTGAAAAGCTTATGCATTTACCTGTAATTTATCATTTACAGTAGGTTCAATTTTAGATAGTAATCACAAGGGGGAAAGGGGCAACTGGGAAGAAAAACCTAAGAACAGGTAAGTCAAAACGAATAACACAATAATTATATAAAAAATTCAGTATGTAGCCCACTAATTAAAGTAAATTCTGAGACATTGTCTCACCAGGAATCACATTCGTGGGGGTGCACCCCTGAGAGTAAAACATATGACAAGAAACAGGGGAAGAAAAGGACTCTGTTTGGGGGCACTCATATATATTATCTTATTAAAACTTAACTTTGATAAACTTGTTAAGATATATGGATATTTATACCACAATGTAGACATACGGGAATAAAATATATAAATGAAGAACCGTTTTGTGCTTAGGAAGAAGCAACAACAATGTGTTTTAGCAAAATAATGCTCTTAATTTGATATAATGAGACGCAACGTATTATTGGCAATATATCATAATATTAGAATTACAGATACTTCTGTTACATAGTGGCCAGCATAGTCACAGTAAATAAGACTGAAATCTGTGCTGAGTGTCATACATTAGTGAAGAGGAATATAACTTTCTATTATGTAAAGGTATTGTACGGTAAATCAAGAATTAAATCAAACCACAATGGGCGGTTTCCCAATAAGAATCTAAAACATACATAATTTCACACATTTACCCAGTAAGCACATGTAAATAGGCCCACACAGATCATGCAAATTCAATGTAATGGGGAATAACAGATCCTTGGTACTAATTTATCTGCAAAGTAATCTCTTGTGATTTGGTGAGTATCGTTATATAGGGACTTTATACAATAGAGCCAGCATTGCTCAAAAACCACAATGGTGTGTTATCAACATAAATCAAGGATATGCACTTTAATTATAGTTAGCAAGCAGTAGATGATTGTAACAGAAACTCATATAATTGATATAGGATTAGTGTAAGAGAATTAGAAGATAGGAAAACAAAGATCCCTCTCTGGCACACTCCGGTGTAGCTGCTGCTGCTTGTGTGCTAGGCATTTAATACAGTGAGTGAGCGTGCCCCATAGTATGCTCCGGGATGTGAAAAAATTAATGAGCATCTGCTGTTGCATTTAGGATATGGTGGACCTTGTTGATTCAGAGCAAGGACCTTCAGTGTATGTAGTGCAATGAGAGTACCCCGAATATATGGGAAAGATTGTAGAATCTATGATAGTAAGCAATTTAACAAGAAATAAATGGTACACCTAATTACAGCATTCCGAGCTGCTGCTTCCCCACATGTTAAATAACATTTAGTGGAGAGTGAGCGGTGCAATGTTGGTGGTGACACTAGAATAAAGTATAGTAACATGGAAATGAGCGTATCCTAAGATGGTAGGGGGCTCTGATGTCCACAGACATTGCAGAGACCTCACCCACCTCAACTTATTTGGAAAACACTCAGGGCCTGATTCAGAGCCGCTCTCAAAAAGCGAGCGCTCGCTCTGAATCAGGGCGGGCGCTTGTTTTTTAAGTTGCGGCCTCCTGGCCGCTCGCATAGCTGTGGGTGACCACTCACAGCTTATGCGAGCGGCCAGGTGATGGTCGCGAGTCAAGACCATCGCGACCATCGGGCATGCGACGAGACCCTTACGGTGGGATCTCGTGGCCGCAAGCCCCAGTGGACTTCCTGCTCTAATAGAGCAGGAAGTCCACCTACTGACATCACAAGTGATGTCAGTAGGGCCGCCCACAAACGGCAGGCGTTCCTGCAAAAATGCCTCAGTTTGCCCAGCCACCCCCCTTCCACGCCTTCCAAACAGGATGAGCTGTCGATCAACATCGACAACCGCCCCTTTTGGATGCGAGCGCTGGAGCGAGTGCTTTTTGCGCTCGCCTGGAGCTCGTGCACGTGCAGTACGCACGCCGCACGTGCACCCTAGCCACCCATCGACCCGCTTGCGAGCGCTATGTGCTTGCGAGTGGTCTGAATCAGGCCCTGAGACCACTGAGAGAAAGAAAATTGTACCTGTTTATGTATCAATAAGGTGTATAAAGCCTTAAATGCCTGGGTATGACGGCGATGTCCTGGCTCCACTCAGTTAAATGATGCTATATTGCCGCTCTCCATGTGAGACCAACTCGTGCACAGTGGGTCCCTGTGGCACTTCAGACGACCGTTTCACTGATAGCTTCAACGATCAGCACCACCCCCTGTAATAACTACACAGGCTGCTATAACGCCATGCGATTAGGGAGCAAATCCAGCTAAATTGCCAAATTTACACTTGGACAAACCATGTAGCATTTTGTTTGGAATGCAAGGAAACAGGGCTTAAAGTGGTCCTGGAGAGGTGGAGGAACTCATCTCCCCCCGCCACCTACTACCCCCCCCATGCAAGGCGGAGCTACTCTGAGAGGCCTGAATAACTGTGAAAACTGTTCTTTACACTTACACAAACACTGTTGTGTATAGGAAACTTTGAAGTGAATGGCTGGTGGTCTGGGAGCCCCCTATGTCCCCAAAAGCTTTGGGGGCAATCACAATGTGAAATACATTTTAGATGCTTTTTTAGTACTCTTGCTATCAGCTGAGACAACAATGTTAGGTCACCTAAAAAGAAAATCAAAATTCTATATTCTATATAAATTTCTATATGGGGTCACCACAAACATGTCTATGTCACTTGGGTGCCCCATGTTTTTTGCAACCACTATGTATCACCTGCGCTTGAGTCTTTTCTTACCTACAGTATATGCTGGTTTCTCTCTCTAAAGAAATTGAGTCTTCCTAGGCAGACAGTGTCTTGAGCCAGTGTTCAGTATACACATAGGAGATCACGTGGTACGGTAGCCACCTGTTTGGGTAGGAATAATATTTCATCTTCACACAAGAGGTTCAACCAGATAAATAATACATAGTAATGTTCGTTTTGGGGTAGGGCAAAATGTGAACTTCCCTGATCAAACACCTCTACAGTGCCACCCCCGCTACACATCAAGGCCATCTCCCCTGCGTCTCAACAGCTTCATCCCCTTTGCATCTAACCAGCAACATTCCCCTTGTGTCTCACTAACGCCATACCCCTCTGTCTCTTTGGCAACATCTGGCTGTATTTCACAAGCATCTCACCGGCACCATTGCTGTGACTGCACTCCAACACCATCCCCCTGTGTCTCTCCAGATTACCCCCTTGTATGCTTCCAGCAGCTCTCTGCGTCACCCACCAGCAGCTCCCTGCATCCCCCGCCAGTAGCTCCTTGCCCCTCTGTCCCCACCAGCAGCTTCCTATATTCCCCACCAGCAGATACATGCCCCTATGTCCCTCACCAGAAGCTCCTTGCGTCCCCCTCCAGCAGCTCCCTGCCCCTGTGTCCCCCACCAGCAACTCCCTGTATCCCCCACCAGCAGCTCCCTGTGTCCCCCACCAGCAGCTCCCTGCGTCCACTACCAGCAGCTCCCTGTGTGCCCCACCAGCAGCTCCCTGCGTCTTCCACCGGCAGCTCCCTGCGTCCTCCACCAGCAGCTCCCTGTGTCTCCACTCCTCTACCCAGCAGCTTATTCCCCCTCCTCCCTTGTCCCTCTTGCGGGTGCAGCAGCTCACTTTCTACCGAACTCTGAGTCTGGGCCACTGCTTCTCATTGCTACTCCGCGCAATGTATTATGCAGCGGAGGTGACGGCATGACCACACATATGCCGTGCCAGCTGCTGAAAGAGCCGCCGGGACACAGGTGAGTGACAGGAGGGGTGGACCACGGGCTGAGGAGGAGGATTATGAGGCCGAGATGGGAGGAGGGAGAGGAGGCTGCCATCAGTGACAGCAGCGCTGATGGTGGCTTCTGTGCAGGGACATGGTTGGTGGAGGCGTAACTAGTTCAGCCTACCATTAGAGGTGATGGAACGCAGCTCCACCCCGTTCTGGCCCACTTTAACTTCTGCAGGGAAAATTCTGCCTGCTTTTGCATTTAGCACAAAAATTCTTGCCAGCTTTATTTTAACAGTGTATTTTAGAGCTGAGTTAGGGTGTGCACCCTCCCAATTCTAAAAAATATACTCACATTTGAAATTTTTATCCCAGCAGCACAAAATGGTTTTGACAAGGTGCAAAATAAATTACACTGTCTAGCTTGATTTACTCTTTCCTCTAAATTAGTTTCAATGTTCCAACATAATTAGCATTTCCTGTGAAATGTAAGTAAACCTCTAGGACAAGTCTGTCCAACTACTTATATAAATAAAACTTCTTATATGTTGCAACTAAGTGCCTGATTCAGAGCCGCTCGTAAGCGGCCGCTCGTTCGCTCCGAGCGATGTTCGCACATCTGCACATGCGTATGGGTTTTAGTACGTAGTGTGGCAGAAACTCACACTAAGGGGTAAATTTACTAAAGTGAGAGTTTTTAGAAGTGAGTTTTAAAAGTGATGTTGCCCATAGCAACCAATCAGATTCTATCTATTATCTTCTAGAAGGTGCTAGTTAAATGTTAAGTAGAATCTGATTGGTTGCTATGGGCAACATCAATTTTAAAACTCACTTCTTAAAACTCTCACTTTAGTAAATTTACCCCTAAAGCTGCATACACACACAACGATTTTTTGAACGATTATCGTTAAACGATATCGTTTAACGATAATCGTTTCAAAAAATCGTTCACTTTCTGAGTCAAACGATGAACGATAATCGTTCATGCACGTTCACGTTTGTAGTTTGTAGTTCAGTCAGACTTGTCAACTCAACGATTTTCATTAAGGGAATATGCAAAAATCGTTTGTAGTTCAAAAAAACGTTCATTCCACTTTAAAAAATCTGACAGATAATCTGACAGAAAATCATTCATAAAATCGTTGGTAACAAAATTGTTTTGTGTGTATGCAGCTTAAGTGCTCAACATACAGTAGCTGACCCAATTACTTCCTCAGACTCCCTGTTTACCACAGAAGAGGGACTTGAGGATTATTCAACATATTAAGGACCAGCAATTAGTTTATCATGAATCAAATTTCGGGTCTCCACTTGATGCCAGCTTCAGGCTAAGGTACTATGCAAGCTACTGGCAGAACTGTTCTGTTGGCTCAGGACAGGATATTTTTTACTGCTATGGGCAATTCCAGGGAATTATAAAATAGATTTGCATTAACAGGCATCCCTGTGAGAGATCCATATTATTTACATTTCTTTATTTATATTTTAATACCTGCATACAATAATACGGAGGAAAAAAGATCCAAATTTTCCTCAGTTTCTGAAGTAAATTGATCCTCAGGTAATCTGGCTTAATGATTACTCATTCCCACTGAAGCATACTTTTCTGAGATGAGAGAGAAGTGCTGGACCCTGATATAGATTTTGCTAAGGGTTTTGTATGCCCATTTTCAGTGAGACTGAACTGCACCCTTCATTGTAGAGGATTATAGTGAGAGTAGGTTATCATCACCAAGGCATGGATTGTCAGCATTTGTGTAACATCTAAGTGACAATGTTGAGTTTTATATAACTACTGAGATGTAACTTTTGTAGACGATCAATAAAAAGTGAATGCATTTGTGGTTTTTAATAATCACTTACATGCGCCACAGAGCCCATGGATGGAAATAGATTGGGCTAATGGTGAAGCCCTGAACTGGAGGTTCCAACTAGCACCCACAATAGTCTGTGATACACAGGGTATACCATATATAGACAATAAAACAAAATGCAAATAAAATAAAAAGATATACATGCAGTATGTACTGGGTTTAAATAGGACAGAGAAACATCACTAGGGAATATGAAAGCTCTACAGTAAGTACACAATAGCACCTACAACCAGAAGAAAGATAGCATGTGAGCATTGGGATGTAGTCGGTATCCCTGCATGGCAGGATGCCGACGGTCTGAATACCGGGGCCGAAATCCCAACAGGTTGGGATCCCGGAACCAGTATCCCGACTGCCGGCATCCTGAAGGTAAGTATCAGGGTGTTAGGGTGAGGTTAGGTAGTGGGGTTAGGGTTAGGCACTAGGGGGAGGGTTAGGGTTAGGCACCGGGGAGGGAGTGTGAGGATTACGGTGCAGGGAGGGGGAGGTAAGGTTTAGGCACTAGGGGGGAGGTTAGGTTTAGGCACCAGGGAGGGGATGTTAGGTTTAGGGTACGGGGAGGGGGCAGTTAGGCTTAGGCACTAGAGGGGGAGGTTAAGGTTAGGCACCGGGGAGGGAGGGTTAGGGTAGGGGTAAGGGTAGAGATTAGTAAAATACTTATGTTTATTCCCATGGGTGTCAGGATTCTGGCTGTTGGGATGCAGCTGTCGGTATTCTGACCAGCGGCATCCCAACAGCCGGGATTTCATACCCAACACGTGAACAATATAGTGTAACCCAGTTAAATCTAGAGCAGTGCCACATTATCAATGGATTTTTTGTTTAATATAAGAAATACAAACCACATGAAGAACAATTTGTTGGATGAGAAGCTCTCTGGAGCTGCCTCAATCCTCAGTACAGACAGGTAAGCTGTCTCTAGGGCCTGCCAGAGCTCACGGTCTAACTTCTGACATGTGCTACTGCGCATGCATATCATTTCCATGCATCTTTCTCCCTGGTATTCACTAGACGTGACTCCAAGTCTTTCCAACATACTAGCTGTGCAGAGCCTATACAAACACTGCAAGTACACTGTATCACCACCACTATAGTGTGTGAGGGGTTAGGTATGAAATCCCGGCTGTCGGGATGTCGCTGGTCAGAATACAGTCAGCGGCATCTCAACAGCCAGAATCCCGACACCCATAGAAATGAACGGTAAGTGTTTTCCTAACACCTACTCTAACCCCTACCCTAACCCTCCCTCCCCGGTGACTAACCCTAACTCCCCCCTAGTGCCTAACCCTAACCCTGCACCCTAACATCCCCCTATTACCCCAATACTTACCTTCTGGATGCCGATGGTCGGGATACTGGTGCTATGGTCCCCACCTGTCGGGATTTCTCGATGCTGGTATTTAGACCATCGGTGTTTCGCACACCGATATGCCAACTACATCCCTATGTGAGCACATTGCTTACAGCCACTGGTACAATTACCACTGTCACACCCGGAATACTACAACACCAAGTGATACCCTAAAGCTCCGAGCTGCTTCGATATGCTACAGTTATATCTGTCATATTCCTGTGTCCAGGGGTGGATTGGTCATAAGACTTGAGTGGATGTGCAGGCCAGTTGTTGGAGACTTGGGCAGATGGACAAGCCAGTTTGCGGAGCATTGAGTGGAAAGGCATCGGAAACTAGGCACGTGCAGGTGGGCCGACGGGGATGCTGGTTGGGTGTCCTGTTCAGACACATCGGGGCCAGCTCTGCATGGAAGGAGTGGTCCCAGGAGGAACAATGACAGTCAGCATATCAGATACCACCTATCTCTAACTGAAAGTCTCAGTGGCGTATCCAAGCGGGGGCTGTATACACAGTCATGAGTGAAGTAGTCATCCATGCAACGTGTACTGATGCCGTGGGAACCTGTGAGCTACTGCTGTGGCCACATACAGTGAGTCAGTCCAAGGCACCCACCAGAGGAGGGGCTGGTCGCTGGTCAAGTCGGCTGTCAAGTCAACCTAGTGTCAAGTGGAGCTAGTGTCTACCCAGCTTAACACTAAGGGTGAATTCAATAAGCCAAGATATGCCGCTCTTTTGCAAAAAGTTTTCACCGGTGCTTACTTTTCGCAAAAAAATAGGTATTGCAAAATCCTATTAGCCATGGCTTTTCACAGGTGCGAATTCTCCATAGCAAAATGCTGGGAAAAGTTGTGCAAAACCCTTTTTGGCCAAAAACATTGGGACTTGGCTCAGAACCACTGAGACATCCTCCTTAATGACTAATTAGGTAAAAAGTTTTTTTTTAATTAGCTTAATTTGGCCAATAATAGCATATCATTATTGGGGTGAAAAAGTGCAAAATGCAGGAAAATGGGTTAATTGATGTGGGACAGGTATATGGGACAGGTGTTTTTAAGATTGCATGGTGGCTTTAGAGGCGGATTTTGAGGTTATTTTAAAGTGTCTTTAAATGACAGAAATATATATTTAAATAGAACCTTTTTATTTGGCAAAAAAAAGGGATGTAGTTTAGATCCTGGCGCACATAATTTCGGCAGTTGCAATACTAACACCAGAATCCCGACAAGGTCAGATGCCCGGCTCGACAATCCCATGCCCGCAATTCCAAGGTTAAGTTTTAGGGTTAGGGTTAGAGGTTAGGGTCAGGCTGCGGGGGAGGGAGGGTTAGGATTGGGCTGCAAGAGTGGAGGTTTAAGCTGCCCATCCACTACAAGATGCAGGGACGACGGCACGATTACGACATTATAATCCTGCCGTCGTCCCCCTAGGGACCACTTTCAGTATATGCAGATCAATCATCCCTGACTATGGCAACCTGACGGCAGTCGTCAGGTTGACAATATGTTCGGGCGTTGATAGATGTTAAAAACGACCAGCGGGCACACACATCGCTGGTCGTTTTTAACATTTTACTGCCCGATTTGCGGACGATTTGCAAGTGATTGCATGATAATGACGTCGTTATCGTGCAATTGTCTGTCAAATTCGCCTAGTGGATGGGCAGCATTAGGCATAGGCTACAGGAAAAGTCGGTCAGCATTAGGGTAAAGCTTAGTTTACTTTCCTGCAGGCATCGGTATTTTAACCATTGGTTTTCCGGCGTCGGTATTCCGACCTCCGGCATTCTGTGCACCAGGATCGCGTACCCAAGCCCCCAAAAAACACTTGCTTTCTATCATTATTTTAATGTTTTATAAAAATGCATATAACAGTCATTTGACACACATTTTAATAAAACCAAATACTTTTATTAGGGCCACTAATACACTTTTAAATTGTCTCCTATATCAGTTTGCTTTTTTGGGGGGTACAGGCAGTTTTCCCCATTTTTATCTTTTGACTTTTGCAATAGAATTGTGTGAAAAATGGGAACATGCATAGCCAAAATCCGCAAAATTTTTACACAAAAAGTTGTGGAGTTAAGTTATCGCATTATCGCAGCTAATTGAATTGCCCCCTAACTCTCTGTCTTAAACAATTCCCCAATATCACTGCTTCGCTTGAACATACTCAGTAGTAGCAAAGTGGTGATTTCAGGATAGGCATGCAGGGGCGGATGCTGACATTGCCAGCTCTCATGTAACAAATGTAAGTGTGGGTGCTTATAAATTGGAATGGTATTCCATAAGAGAGCATTTGAAGGGTAGGAAGTGATACAATATACATTTTTGTATGCTCAAGAACAAGCACACACAAGACATTTGTAATCTTCCACTGAAATGTGAAAAAGAATTTGATGCATCATAGTAAAGCTGCTCAGAAAAATGTCTGTACTTTATTAAGAAATAAATAATAATTACACAACAGTTGTAGGAAATTGTGCTATTACATTTATAAGAGAGCCCAGTTCTATGTATTTTATAGCAATAAAGATTTTTTTTAAATAAATGATACATCGGTACACTAGCTTCCTGAAGAACAACCAGTTGCCAAGCAACCTGCAGTTAGAGGTGTGATTTGCTCACATCAGTGCATTCAAAATAATAAAACAAGAAAATGGAAGAAAATTATTCTGCAGAGGTTTAACCATGAAAACTTGTATTATTAGTGAAGGATTACAATCACATGATTTAATTATAGACACTAAGGGCTCTATTTATTATCATTATTTTTACTAAAATAAAGTGAAAAAGGGTGTTTTCACACCCTTTCACATTATTTTAGTTTCACCTAAAGTTACTACAGGGCAATTGGAGTAGAATTTGTAAAATTCTACTCCAACCCCTATGTATCACTTATTTTTAGTAACCAGTTCGCATTTCCTATCATTGTAATGGGAAATGCGATCTGCCTGGTATTTACTAAAAATAAATTGTGAAAAAAATACCGGGGATAGCCCTGTGATAATAACCCCACCTGGAGGTGGCGTTATCCAGGGTTTCCCCCGGCTACCAGACTCCTGCTCCGCTCTAACATGCAGAGCAGAGTCCGGAGCTATCCCCAGTAATCAGCTGTGTTGTCTAAACAAACCACACGCTGATCTCTGCTAAAAAAAAAAAAAGTAAAAAAAAAATAACAGCTGTTGGCTGGAGAAAAGTGTAATGGGAAGGAGTAAGAGGAATAGACTGGTGGATGGAATACACATAGCAATGGGCACACAGCACTGGTCATACCACTTCCACTTCCCATAATAGGTCCTTTATCCTTTTCTATCCCAGACCCATGTGACCCTTAATCCAGCCCTGAGTCTACATATAGCAACTGATGTGAAGGCAAGATCTTCCACCCCATTGCATGCATTGCAGTATATATGTCGGTTGCCTGGAGGCAACTGTATATACTTATCAGCACACATAATGTGGTCCGCTCCCTAGGCTGCAAGCTCTTCCCCATTTCTGCAAACTTGCTGGTTCCCACTCTGGCACCCCTTTATTCCATACCAGGGCTCTCACCCCTTCGGACTGCCCAAGCTAACATCCCCTATTACTGTCCCTTTCGCTCAGTGGTTATTACTGAGAGGTGCTGTGGGCAACATCTCCACTTCTAAAAACCAGCACTCCCCTTGGAGTTTAGACACAGAGGGGAGGTGCTGATCCTGAGTTGGGAACAAAGCCAAAAGAAAAAAGCAGCTAACTTTGCACCTTGGCACAACCATGTTGACCCAGACCCAGAAAATCAGTTTCATTTATTCAAACCATATAATAAAGAAACAGAGAAACCTCTTGGCACTGATGTACAAAGAAATCTCCAATCCTCTATTTTTGAGAAATTAATGCCACAAACTATATATAGCTGATATGCAATGGAATGGAACTCAGCAGCTGCAATTAGGGATAATTTGCAGTTCCCTTATATATAAAGAGATATTTATCTGACACTTTCAGTTTTACTTGGCTATTATTAAAAAAATGTATAATAATAATAACAGTCACAGGTTTCAGATAAAGATCAGTGAATGAGTGTATATTAATATGACTAACTAAAATAATTATATCCTAAATTAATATTTTAGAAGGCAGATAAAACGTGACTTTATTACATGCATTTGGTTGAATTTCAAATTCTAAAAGACATTTATGCATGTACTTACAGTAATTGGTATCTTTCGTTATTATATTTTAATGTTAAATAAACGTATGAATATTTATGTGGAAAAAAGCTAGGCTGTTATAGTTATACACACTGATTAATCGATCATCTTGTATAAACAGACGCCTCCTGCCAGCTTCTTTGATCTACTGCTGCTTCCAAGGATGCAGAATTGGATCATATGCATGGACATCGGTCATCTAAGTAACCCTCTGGTTTCTCATAAATGCCGGGAAATTCACGCTGCTGATGCCAGTGAAGCTGCGTCCAAGTTCTGTCTTAAGCACCCTCAGAAAACGGGGCCAACGCACATTCTTTGGGACGCTGTCCCCAAACACCATCAGCATGTCAATTATGCTGCAACATTTGGGGCACTACAAGCTACATCCCAGCTCTGTATCTGCACTTGCTACAGATCTAAAAACATCAGAGATTTTCATAAACCATCGGGTTTGCATATATCTCTGAATCGCTGATCATATAAGAGATCCCTGAAAATGTCTCTCTGGTCCTGTGCAAAGTCTTTCAATATGATCACCAAGAAGCGTTCACTACCTGACTTCATCAGTGGGTGTCAACGAAGTCCATAGGGGCAAAACGTGTATGGGGTGGCATTTGTATGGACACACACGTCAACAGCTCTGATAGTGAGGCTTGGAACACACGTGTTCCCGTGCTTGGAGTTGCAGTCCCAGGCACAGTGTGTGGTGAGCTGTCTCTGCCAGGACATAACTTGCACCAGCTGATGGACTCCAGGAATATGATCTCGTTCTGACCATCAGTGATGGGTCCTTGGATATTGACATTTAACAGGCTGGTCCACACAGATTGTTTTTATCCTTAATGTACCTACTGGTATACTACATAAAATTGAGTATACCTTTACAATTGTGTGCTCCTTATTTACTCTTAGTATATATATATATATATATATATATATATATACACATATACATAGCCACAGGCTCGGCACTCCTCCTCAATATGCTGTAACGGTTAGGTGCCTCCCGCACTCACCATAGGCAGTCATAATAAGTTGGGTTCAAAGACCTCTAATATACTTCAACATTTCAGTCCACTTGGACTTTCATCAGGAAGAATAAAGATACAATCAATGCACTTACCTAAATACATGTACATACACACCACGTCACGCTTGCTGTGTGGTGCATAGTAATGACATCAGGCCCAGTCTCCAGAGGATGGCAGGGGGAGCACTAGTGGTTTGTATGTACATGTATTTAGGTAAGTTCATTGATTGTATCTTTATTCTTCCTGACGAAAGTCCGAGTGGACTGAAACGTTGGAGTATATTAGAGGTCTTTGAACCCAACTTATTGTGACTGCTTATTGTGAGTGCCTCCGCCTTCGTCCGCTATTTATATATATACATATATATAAATAAAATTGGTACTAATAATTTCGCTACACCCTCAGAGTAACAAGTTCGTTCCGTCGTATTGTATATTTCTTTTTCTTTTTGTCTCTTTTTACACCTCCTGAAATAACTGTGGCAGCTCCAAATTCTCCAAATGGGACCGTCATTGTATGATCCCTAAGATTTATGAAATACAAAAGGTGAGAATACAGGCACCTTCTTGTGTAATATTTTTTAAAAATAAATTTCAGAATTAAGAGTAATCAATATATACGTACCGCAAGGCAATGATGTCAAGGCATGTAGTAAATATCTTTAGTTCTGTTTAAGGAGCATCCCATCCATTCACAGGACTATATCCTCAAACGTAAACATCCACATTTTCTCCATAATAGAGACAAAAGAGCAATCTCATAGTGTAATATGATTTATACAAATTTTATTACATATACACAAAAAGCAAATGGGTAATTACATTAAAGGTATTTCAAAAAGGCTCATCTGATCACAAAAGAGTTGCTGGATCAGGATATTGGAATCGCTATCACCCTCAACGCATTTCTTCACTCACACTGGTTTAGCAGGACTTCGTCAAGAGGAAGTCTTGTCTGTACCAATGTCTGACTTAAATACCCTGTACTCTAATTAGACATTCAGATAAGCCTTTTTGAAATACCTTTAATGTAATTACCCATTTGCTTTTTGTGTATATATATATATATATGTATATATATATTTCAACTCTTCACCTCAGTGCTGTAAGGCAGTAGCAATAACAACTACACCAACAGTGCTGCCTCTTTCTCCAAGGGGGACAACCAACACACTTATTGTACTGCCCACATATGACCTTCATAGATGTATTTTCTCCCCAAGGCCTCTATTCATTATGTTAATTAACATTAATAACATTAATAACTCGATGAGAGCATCGGAGCAATTCATCATTTCTCCAGTGCGGAGAAAGCAATCAGCTGTCTACCCGAAGTGCTTCACTGCTCCTTTTGGAGCAGTGACACTAGTGCACCTGCGTGACCTACAACCGGCGGAAGGAGCAAGACTGGGGCGGAGGGATCTGAAAGGATCCCTTTCGCAACCCGGGACTCCTTCCCATAGGGAAGGAGCAGGGTGAGCGGCGAGTGCGGGAGCAAGTTCCATCTGAAGAATATTGCATTTTCGGAGCTTGAAGAATTCTGTCCCCATACTAGTGTATGGACAGCGGGCCATTCCGGGACAGAAATGTAAGCAGGAGATATCTGTGATATCTCCTGCATTTACCTTTTTGATGAATAGTCCGAAAACTTTACTTATAAAGGGGTAGATATACTAAGCTCTGGACAGTGATAAATTGGAGAGTTTGAAACTAGTGTTTGTAAAATGACAGGAACTGATTGGTTGGTAGTTTATCACTCTCCAGAGCTTAGTACATCTGCTCCAAATGTTATTATTGGTTTTGTACACTATTAATTAGGATATGGGTACATTTTATGCAGGTATATACAGTATTGTGCACTACATTACAACCAACTTTGTCAGCTTTGCAACATCACTAATCTGATATGTACTGTAGTCATCATACATGCAGACTGACTGACAGATGTCAAGATTTACAGTGTATTTTATTCACTTCCAATTGGTGACATAATCAGTGCTGCAAATATTTGTATTAGAGATGAGCACGGACCCCCCTGTTTTGTTTTGGTTTGGCAAAACCACCCTCAAGTGTTTTGGTTCTGTTGTGGTTTTGGAATTTTTTAAAATTCATAAAAACAGAGAAAATATGTAATTTGGCCCTGTTCACATGCAAACCAAAACCCGAGATATGTTTTTTAGATCCCAGATTCGACTTGGTTGTACCCAGAACCCCAAAAGTGAGCCAAGCTGGGACTTGGTTCGACTCAGAACCCCAAAGTTCAGGCGTGTTCAGGTTTCAGCAAAACTGAATCACTCATCTCTAATCTATATGTTATCAAATCAGCCTAATATTTGGTGAGACTGTCAAAAGCACACTTATAGCACTTTCCAAAGTGATCTACTAATCATTAATTTGGTAATGGCTGGTATTACAGTATATTGCCACATAAAGATATGTTACATACAATTTTGATGATTGTGCCTCTTTTGTTTTAATCACAGAAATGTCCTAGTACTTCCCTCAGGGCAGCTTGGAAATTAAACCAATAGATCTTTCCAGTAGACTGTCAATGCAGGCTGTTTCACCAAAATTGTAGGCTAATTTACTATTAGTGAATGTTAAAATACCCATGAGTACATTTAGAACGAAACAAGAAAGATCAGGAACTGAAGGCTAAATAACATTCAAGGTTTTGTAGCAACACAGTGGACCTGTTTACACAGTACTTATTAATCGATAAATCTCATAGTAATATTATTTTGTCACACTGATTGAAATTCAGTTATATTAAACACTATGATACCCATTTTACACCAGAGCTAAAACACAGGTTATTGCAGTGATAACCCGGGTTGCTCCTTGGTTTAAAAGAGGACAGGGTTGGATTCCTGGGTCGAGTGACCCGGCAATCCAACCCAGGTAACTTGCAGGGTTTAACACAGGAATGACCCTTGAAACCCTGCAGTGTGAAAACGGCGCGATCCGGGTCACGATGACCTGGAGCGCGCCGCATGTCCGGCTTCAGTGGCCGGCTTCAGTGGTGCTTGGAGATGATGTCATCTCCAAGCGTCCACTTCCATGCCGGAAGTGCTGTGTCACTGCAGGCCCAGCTCTGGTGTGAATGGCGCTGACTCGGGAATATCCTGTGTCGGCGCCGGCTAAATTCCGGGTCTGATACGGTTCGGAACCCTGTTCCAACCTTCGGGTCAGACCCGAAATTTAGGTATAAAAGCGGCATAACATTAATAAAATAAATCCTGATTGAGTGTCTAAGTTAGAACTAGGTTGTATAACTTCTTTACTATACTGTAAGTCTAACAGAAAAAAACAGCAGAACTGATCACTATTGAGACATATTTTGAAATATACACCATCTTCTCACATACTGAGTGGAAACAGATGTCACCGCAATTGATGGAGGTCCCATTCATTAGGTATGCATCACACAGACAGCCCTGCCATCCTATTTCCAGAGAACAGTGTGTATAATCTCTGTGAGTCAGCACTGTTACAGATAAAGATTAAGTAATAAAGAGGGATTCAAAGTTCCGAGCTACAGTTCTGCATCAATGGAATATTTTAAGCTTAGAAATGGTGACATGACTCTGCATCTATGTATTAATTCAATTTGTGGTGGTGTTTCAAATGCATTGTGAGAACATGTTGTAAGCCAGAAATAACACAATTCTGGAATAAAATATCTATATTTATTTCCTAGTAATTTGGAACATGCTTGAATAATTTATGAAACATAGAATAGGTTATAATATATACAAGTGTAAAGTAATAAAATAGTATTGGAAAGAATGAATCTATACGTTGCTGAGGAATACTGTATACATGGGTGTGGTATGACTTGTGGACACCAGAATGTCAACAGGTTCTGAATGTCAATATGGTCATTAGGTTGCCCATAGCAACCAATCAGATTCTGCTTAACATTTAACTAGCACCTTCTAGAAGATAATAGCCAGAATCTGATTGGTTGCTATGGGCAACATCTCCACTTATAAAAACTGTCACTTTAGTAAATTTACCCCCAATGTCTATTAAATCAATAGTTCAAACATTTTGGCCCAGGTACTTGTGTTAAGTTTTTTAAATGATTAATAAAACATCCCAAACATTTTAGAAAATACAACAGAGATGTATATTTCATTGCAAGCTTCTCACATGTAGGATCAAACTTGTGTACGTGTTTCATATTAGACTCTCAGAGGACTGGAGGAATACTTTCTCTAAATGGTAAGCAGACGTGGACCAGCCATGATGAGTTTGGAAGCATTCTACAGCCACCAACCAGTCCAATCCCCCAAACCTGGAGTGTTGAATATATACTGTATCTGGAGTGTTGAATATCTATACACACCTGGCTATATGTAATAATACATTATATACAACATTATATACTACAATACAAGTAATGCACTTGGATATAGGCATAACGGCATAAAGGTGCACATTATAATATATACACATATACCTGTACACAGATACGGTTATAATACAATACTGTATAAACAATGATAAACACAGTTTGGATGAGATTTCTAGTGTCCAGTAAGTTAAACCCTTATTTTCAATGTTGTGACTCACCCATCTCATTACAATTGTACAGTGTGTTGTTCTAGATAGATGTTCGGCAGATTGAGTCAATAGTTTTACATTTGGTAAAATGCTTTAGAATTATTTATTTAATACTTGACAAACAAAAATGTCTAAGAATAACTTTTACAGGTATAGAATATTGTTTTAATAGATTTTTTTTGCTCAATGACAAGTTTTAAAAGGAAATTTTGTTCCAAATTGTGAAATTGTTCAAAACAAATTTCGCAAAATATAATTGGCATTTGTACAAAAAAACTTTTCACTAACATCTAGTTATAGCAAACTTTATACTTGGATCTAGTTACAGCAGCTAAGCTGGTAGCTACAGTAAGTGGCATACATCTACTGCGCACAATCTACTGAACTGACATTTCGGATGTTTTAATTATGATACATTTGAATCAACGCAGATAGAATTAAACCCCTAACCTTTGCTTAGCTTTCTAATGTATAGTACTTATATATCTTTTAAATGTGAAAATCACGAGAGTTTCAGGTTGATCTCACAGGATGATTAAATGTAATATATACTCTCAGTAATAATGTATATGAAGTAATGTCATGTTCATTTTAATTATCTTCCTTTCTTGAACAATTTTGAATTTCATGGGCAATATGATTTCAATATTCTCGCTCACAAAGGAGTTGGAAAGGTTTATACTGTGCTTTACAATGTTTTCATTTCTGAAAATAGCATAAAACATGATACTTAGAAGCTGCAACCTCAAATATATTTATTGTATTGCATTATGCCTAATGTTGAATATGTGTTCTATTAGTGATGGTAACAGCAGTTATATAGCCTGATTCAGCAAGGATAGCAACTGCGATTATTCAGGCAATCAGCTGATTGTTGCATTCTGCACATGCGTATGCATCACATTGCGTGTTTGTGAACCAGGACTACAATCAGGACTGTGATTGTAGTCACTACACAGACCCGTCTCAGAGTGCTTGTCAGGAAGTACCATTTGGGAGTGGTGATGGGGGAATCGGCGACAAGCAGGCGTGCCAGTGCAGGGGTGTGTATAAATTAAGCACTGCGATGCCCTACGCAGATCGAGTACTCACTGCGTGCGATGAAGTTAGCAACTCCTGAGTAAGGTCAGAGCTTGTGCAAGTGTGCATGAGGCTGCAATGGTACTCGATGTTACCGATGGTTTTGCAGTCTTGCTAAGGATTATGGATATATGAAAACAAAAGACAGCAAAGTATTCCTATAATGGGGCACACTCGGACTAATCACAATGAAGTAATATTATATTGTTGACCCATCTGAAAATTGATAAAATATAACTTTTATTAAGTACTTATAAAATAAATAGGCGAAATAAAATAAAATCACTCTTTTTAAAATAATTATGTTGTTAAATTGTAGCCATATGTCTCCACTATAATTGGCTCCTGTTCAATTATATTATGAGTTATAGATCATTTGGTGTCACTATTCATCATACGGTGTGCGTCAGTCAGTGTACATATAAGGGAATTGCTTATGAGATAACTATCTATTAGGGCTCATAGATCCTACTCTGACGCCGCACAGCGCTCAGTGTGTATCACTAGCCACACAGTATCAACTTAGTTAACAAGAGGTATTATTCTCATATTATACCTCTAATTAATATTACAAGTATTACTGCTACGCACACTCTTGTCTACAGTGTTATTTCTAACCAGGGCAAATGGCAAAATATTATAGAGATATCCACTCTTACATTACTACCCTCATATGAGGGCAGTAATGTAAGAGTGGATATCTCTATAATATTTTGCCATTTGCCCTGGTTAGAAATAACACTGTAGACAAGAGTGTGCGTAGCAGTAATACTTGTAATATTAATTAGAGGTATAATATGAGAATAATACCTCTTGATAACTAAGTTGATACTGTGTGGCTAGTGATACACACTGAGCGCTGTGCGGCGTCAGAGTAGGATCTATGAGCCCTAATAGATAGTTATCTCATAAGCAATTCCCTTATATGTATTCTGACTGACGCACACCGTATGATGAATAGTGACACCAAATGATCTATAACTCATAATATAATTGAACAGGAGCCAATTATAGTGGAGACATACGGCTACAATTTAACAACATAATTATTTTAAAAAGAGTGATTTTATTTTATTTCGCCTATTTATTTTATAAGTACTTAATAAAAGTTATATTTTATCAATTTTCAGATGGGTCAACAATATAATATTACTTCATTGTGATTAGTCCGAGTGTGCCCCATTATAGGAATACTTTGCTGTCTTTTGTTTTCTTATGATGATTTTTTATTCCTGGGAGCACCTCCCTATATAAGGAGTATAGTTCACTTATTAATTTAAGATTTGGGAAGGACAATCAACAAAAGAGTGGTCTGTGCGGATATTTTTCTACTATTCTACAGATTATGGCTATATGTAAGGTAAGGTGGGCGTCCTTATGTTGTGCTGCAACAGCAAAGCGATCACAGTGGATTAGCATACCATCACAGTGAGACTGCGTGTGTAATAGCTATTGCATTTGCAGTTGCGATCTGTAATGAATCAGGCCCATAGTATACACCAGAGGATCCTTCAGTCAGGAAACAGCCCAGTACTTCATCAGTGGGATGGTTTATTAAGCAGTAATGTGATTGTACAGCTTGCTCACAGTTATGCACATACAGGCTTCTGGATTGAGTAGAGCTTGTGCAGATTTTACAGGTCACCAACCGGTGACAGTATGTGGGTAGCGGTGTTTGAATTAAGCAGTGACATCAGCATATAATGCAGGACATAGCAGGGTCTCTCAGAGAGCAGGAGCATCATGGAGAATATGCAGTAGTGCACCTCCATATCTTAACACCTTGGGCCTGATTCAGAGTTTTTACACAATGCAGATATTTACGCAGATTGAGCAATTGTTAGCCATTGCGCATGTGTGAAAGCCGCACCATGCACGCACTGTGACTTATTTACGATTACACTCGCACAGAGGATTCACTCGCAAAGTGAGTGACAGGAAGTCAGCATTTGTGGGGGCAACGGGGGGTGGCTAGGTAAACGCAGGCGTATCGGGACCACGGGACTATTTAAATGCTGTTTTATGGTTTGCATAAATTAGTCATTGCGATCTCCTTCACAGCATGAGAGCTCTCTGTGTGTCAGGAGAGCCGCATTGTTTAAGACAGGTCAGAGTTCATTCAGAAGATGTGTGGTTGCCTGATCTATGTAGATGTTCACGATGTTTATGCTGATACGCATCATCAGACGAATATGAGAAGGAAGCAGTGGGTTTCCCTTTGCTCGGGTAAGCTTTGGAAGGCATTAGCATATTTTCGCGAATGCGATCCATAAGAGATGATTATGCCCTTCTGACATACACAAATCATTGTGATTTGTGTATGTTTCTTTCTGGAGGTTTCTGTCCTCCCTGAGCTCGCCTTAGGACACCTGCGTTACAGTTTGACAGGTATACCGCCCCAGTCAAGCTCCCCACCTGCATTAGTATAAAGCTCTGCATGAGGACCCTAGTACGGGGGAAAGCATATGATAGACTTAGTTTTATGCTATTTACAGACTCTAAACTAAGTTGCAAAGTTGTTTTTCCATGACCTCTGTCACAATTTTGAACCTTTTACCCTGTGCATATTCCTAATAACATCACATAAAGATAATGCAGTGCACACGGGGCCCTGGTCCCACACCCTTCACCCATATCTTCAATACTTACCTCTCCAAAGTCCAAAGACAGTCAAAAGGTAGACAGGAACAAAAGTTCACAGGTACAAAAGGTCGAAACACAAAAGGTCGACATGGATGAAGATATGCAGGTACAAAAGGTCAACAGGGTCAAAAGGTTAACACTGAAATGGTCGACACAGAATACCCAGGAAGGTCATTCCTGAAGTTCTCAATAACAATGATATAATCAGGAATGGCATTCCAGAACCTACCTCAGTCCAAAATGTATAGAAAGGATCATAGGAGAAGATGTATCAAACCTTCTAAAGAGGACAAAAAGGTATCCATAGCAACAATTCACCTACTACTGTAGCTATTATGTATATGGTACATTTTATAGATTAATAGGTGGTAGCTGATTGGTAGCTATGGGCAACTTCTCCAGTTGTCCTCTTCAGAAGGTTCAATACATCACAGTCTCTTCTCGCAAGACAGAGTTTGTGCTGTCTTTGATTTGGACTTGGAGAAGAAGAAGAAGCCATTGTTGACAGAGACAACCATGCAGACAAGATTTTTAGCATTATCAGGTCAGATGGGTCAATTTAACTTGATGGTGAGCTCAGCCAGCAGAGCTAATGACACCTTCCTAAGAACTAGATAAAGTAAAACAACAAGAAAAACATTCATCTCATTTTTACAAAAGAAAAATGCATAGCAAAAAATAAAAAATATGCATTTAAAGTACTTAGAAATATGGCATTATTTCAATCTTAACAAATGAAAAAAGTAAAATATTGATAGCTGCACATGCAATTTAAGCTGTGAGCGTATAAACACAATAACATTTGGACTTGGAACTTTATATAAGACCAAAAATTCCAGCTTCAAATGGATGTTTCACTTTTGAATTATAACATTTTTCCATTGTGCCTAATACACTATATGTAAGAGTAAAAAAAAATCACTGCTTGTTCTTTCAGCTCAGGAAAACAGGACATTCTATATGCAAATGCATTGACTCGCTGTGAAAGTTGTCTTGCAAATTTCTCTGTACTTTTACAGACTGCTCTTTCGTTCAGCTTGTCTGCCCTGAGACAGCTGTGAAATAAGTGGATCAGATGCCCCTTAGTGAAGACAGAGCAATATAAATAATGGGAGTTCTTTTTCCTAAGTGGAGAAAAATAGAAAATGACTAACAAAGAACTTTAGGCACTTTGTACAAAATGTAATGGCTGAAAGGTAACAGGCAGAGATGTGCATCGACCCCTGTGTTTTGCTTTTGGATCTGTATCTCTTTGTGTTTTGGATATGGATTTGGTTTTGCCAAAACTGCCCCTTGTGTGTTTTGGTTCTGTATTTTTTTAAAAATTGATAAAACCTGCTAAAATCACATAATTCGTTTTTTTTTTGTTCCTAATATTTAAGGTTTAAGTCTTGCAATGTGTCTTTCTTGAGAATCCTTGAGCGCTATGCCTGTGCTGCTGCTACTGGGAGTGGATTTTTATCCCAGAAGGGGACCAGGAAGACTACTAGTAGTGCTTTAAAAAAAACAATTGACTGTTAAACAATCCTTGCAAAGAGTGGATTTTCATCAGATTTGAATAGGTGGAAAGAGCTGTTGGTAAGCAAACTGACAGCTCAAGTGGCACATGATGCAGTGGCGGCTTCTCCTTCAGTTTCTCCAACAAGTACATCTGTTTAGCCTCTGTTTAGCATCTGTTTAGCCTCGTCCGAGTCCCGTGGGAAAACACGAGCCTAGCATGGTTCTCACCTCGGATCTGGAAGTTCGGGTGTGTCCTGGTTCTCTGAGAACCAGACCCACTCATCTCTAGTAACAGGCCCGCTTACAGTTAATAAACACTGTTGTAGCACCTTTATCATCACCCCAACCATATGCATTCACTAAGTCAACATTCACTATGTCTGCATTCATAATGCCAACACCAGAATGTCCAATGTTATTATGTCGACAAGGTTAAAATGTCAACGTCTGGACAATGTCAACATGGACAAAATGTCGACATGTGGCTTGTCAATATAGTGAAAATATCAGTTAAGAAACGGATTAGATATTGACATTGTGAACATGTTGACATGATGGCAATGTCGGCATGTTACAAGTCAACATCATGCAGGTTGACATGTCGACATGTAGTCTGTTGACATACAGTACATGCGACATACTTATGTCAACATTCTAACCGCTGACATAACATATGTATCTCCACCCGAGCTACTGTACTGTAGCTGCATGACTATTTGATTAAATGCTTATGTTTACAGTGAGTTATTTCCATAAATCATCTTCATGCTAGTTTGCTTAAATTTTATGGGTCTATTCAACATGTTAATTATCGGGGGCTGGGTGGCCCCTGACAATTAAGTATCCACGTTACTGTGAGTAACAGTGCTGGACACAAAATCACCATAGTAATTCAACATTGCTCCAGTGCGAAGACAGCTGAAAATCAGCTGTCCCCACGATACCTATCACCACTTTAGTAGCTGTGAAACTTAGCACTGCTGAATCTGACTCGGCAGTGTTAGCGCACATACATGAACAAGAGTTCACACATGCACACAAGAACCGTGCATCTGGCGTTAGGAGCCGATTTGCTACCTCTTCAGAGCCCCTGGGGCCTCCATCCCATAGGAAGGTTTGGGGGTGTAGAAACAAACCAGGGCTAGACTGTGACCCCTGTATGCACCATCTGGCTACCTGTGACATCAGAGTTAGTGGGCATATTTCTTCTGTCTCACATTGCTGGTCCCCTGGCCTACCTTGAAGGGAATACTTGTCCTGATGGTGCTAGTTCCACCTGGAAATTCCACATAACTGTTTGGCATTATAATGACATTATAATCTTAATGGGCAGAAGACTACACTGCCAAGTATAAGTAAGTTAGGAATGTGGGCAGGGCCATAGTGAGGGGTGTGCGAGTAGTGCTATCGCCCAGGGCGTAGGGCCCTGGGACAGCACCATCACTGCCCCATAGCCCCTGCATTTGGCTTGCAGGGCACCCGGAAATTCAGAATGCAGTCAGTATCGCTGATGAGGAGCTGTCCAAAGCATCCTTTGGATGCTCCAGACAGGCACCCTGCAGCCTGTACAGCCACCTAGAGCATCTGGTGCTGATAGCCCACTCGAAGCAACATCATGATGTCACATGTTCAAGGGGTGGGGCCGGCACAGGTCAACATTCAGCACTGACAACATATCAACACTGATGAAATGTCGACATGGTGAAAATGGCAACAAGCAGTTTTCAGATATAAAGCTACTGTCTTTATTAGAAGAAAAAGGAAACAATTCTAAATTGGGTGTACTCAATCCCTCAACAAAATGTTAAAATAATCAAATCTTTATTAGTTATGTTTAAAAGGTTTTGGGCCTAAATAGATCACAATATAAATGCTATTTGTTGCTCTTATTTAATCCATATTACAATATTCCCTTACATAGGGTTATATAAAGTGAAATATTAAAATGTATACATATACAAAAAAAGAAAGCAAATTTTTAATAAGGAATAATAAAGAATGAAAAAAGTATGAAGAAATAAAGTGATTTAAAAAACAACAACCGTGTGCTGTCCTTTTTAATAAATATACACTATATTATTTAGCTACTGTATGTGTCTACTCATGAGGATAAATAACAATATTGGGTAGTGATTCCCCCCGTAATACATACGATTTACCACCGGCCGCATGGCCGGTGGTTCTAATCCCGATAGCGGCATCCCGGCTGAGGAGGAGATCCCGATCGTCAAAGGTAAGTATTTACTAACCTAATTCTACCCCCTAACCCTCCCTTAGGGGTGCCTATCCCTAACCTCCCCACAAGTGCCTAACACTAATCCCCCCTCTAAGTGCCTAAACCTAAGCCCCCCTTCCCCGCCACCTAAACCTAAGTCCCCCTGGGGTGCCTAACACTAACCTCCCCCGGGGGTGCCTAACCCTAACCCCCCCTTCCCCTAGCCTAAACCAATCCTCCCAGGGGGGGGTGCTTAACCCTAAGACCCCCCCGGGAACCCTAAACCTAACCCTCCCCCCCGTGCGGCTGTCGGGATATCGACGCCTGTCATTTAACCCCTTGCCGGGAAGCCGGCGGTCAGGATTCCGTCCATCGGCTTCCTAAGTGCTTCCCAGTTGACGATTTAGTTGGTACTTTGTATATGAATATGTAGCAGAGGCTGTAGAAGGATCTACATTAATGTAGATCCTTCTACAGCCTCTGCTACATATTCATATACAAAGTACCAACTAAATCATCAATTGCCAAATGTTGATACAAATGTTTCAAAAAAATCCTACAAGTGAAATATCTACTTGTTGTCTTAGCAGGACTGGTGTTTAAAGCCTGTTGTTAAATCACACTCCTAGCATGTATTGCAATATTCAGTCATACAATTGGTATCAAGTGTGACGTCCAGTGTGGCGTGTAGTGATAACTTTTGATGCAGTATATCAATAACTTTTTTAATTTATTTTTCTCTCAGGATCCAATCATATAGTAAATAATTAGGGCTTTATTGCACATGTAACATCATTTATATTATGTAGATACAGAGCACTGTATCCATAAAGATACAATGGCTATAATTCCCTCTGTGTTTATTAGTACTTTAATACATATGCATAGATTGGAATCCTGTTCAAATAATAATTATTTAGCACACTGTTCATGCAGGGACTGCTAGAGATTAGGTGCCTTATGAATCACGTCATGCTATGTATACACATAGCTTCATTACACATATCATCACTTTTTTATTATATATTTTGCAGGTGCAGAGTGTTACACACTTTACATATAGTGCTATAGTGCACTATCAATGCTATGACCGCTATGATTAGGATACCGCTTGTCACTTCTACATAAGCTTCTTTGTTCTGCATATAATTTCTCAGTATAAGGTTAATTTAGCGGGACTGCATGCATCAATAAGAATTCTGTTTAAAAGTGATTATACAGAGCACCATTGATGTCGGGACCGGCATTACCTAGGTGCCGCTTGTTACTCCTTATCTAAAGATTTTGCGATCACCTTCGTTTAGCATATAGTTTCTAAGTGTAAGGATCAGTTAAATATAGCGGATGGTATTTCCGCACATCCCTCTAATATCACACACACATACAGTATATTATATTTTAAACATTAATGATAGACGGACAGCACACGGCATACACGCCGATGTGCATTTTGCTTGAACAGCTTTCTCAAGGCTAGTAGAGCCGATGCCCGCCAAATTAGAGATTTAAATAGCACTAATTGACCTATCACATGAGGAGACAGTTCCCTCCTATCAGTAATCAAGTTGCAACGTATCAATATGATGCAAGGTCCTTAAAGGTTCATATTATTTTACATGGGGAAAATACTAGAATAACCTCTCAAAATATATGAGCACAGACGGTGTAATGGTTAGCATTACTGCCTCACAGCACTGAGGTTGTGGGTTCAATTCCCACCATGGCCCTAACTGTGTGGAGTTTGTATATTCTCCCTGTGTTTGTGTGGGTTTCCTTCGGGCACTCCGGTTTCCTCCCACACTCCAAAAATTATACTGGTAGGTTAATTGGCTCCCAGCAAAAATTATCCCTAGTGTGTATGTGTGTGAGCATGTGTTAGGGACTTAGACTGTAAGCTCCACTGGGGCAACTAATGTGAATGGACAAATATTCTCTGTAAAGCACTGCGGAATATGTGTGCGCTAAATAAATAACTGGTAATAAATAATAAATAAATAAATTACATAGATACCAATAATGTGTATACATATATTCAATTACCAGTGAAAAAATCTCAAAATGAGAGAGTTCACTTTGATATATGAAACAAACATAAATGGACTCAAGTATAAATAAATGATAATAATAATAATAATAATAATAATAATGGTCATATAATGTTTACAATATATTATATTCTCACAATACTAGATCACCAATATGCACATACATATGGATTATTAAAATAAATTATTTATGAGAAATACAAACATCGATATTGTACTTATACTAATATATCTTTTGAATATACTCAAGGATCTGAAATATCTATAATAATTAACCTCAATTTTATATCTTACATGTATAGAATATACATATATATTTATAAAACGTGAACAATATGTGTGAACAAATAACTGGATAAAATCAATTAAAATAAAAATCCATGTGAATTTTTTTTTATTATAAATAAGTGACAAAAATTATGAAAATCTATTAGTGAAAATAATTATAATACACAATATTTTGTGTGTATAAAAATATTAATTTATATAAGTGTGTATAGTGAATTGCAGTATTATGCAAACAGAAGTGTACATTATATGTGAAATATGGGATAAATAAAAAAAAATATTGAGTTTTAGATTAGTGCACATGTGTATCGATTATACATATATACCATATAGTCACAATTTTTAACTATAAAATAACATGCTTAGGTGTATATGATGAATCTCTGTAATGTTGTTCACCAGATATTGCTGATTTATCATAACATAATTATGAGATTTTGTCCATTGATTGCGGTTAAATTAATGTCTATGATTCAATATCACACTCATATTTTGCAAATTCAATATTATGCTATTGCTGATATTTACATAAATGACTGTTTTAAATGCTAATCCCTAAAAATCATCATCCAAATATGATTTATTTTTTTATTAAAATCTTATTATTGGAAAGAATTAGGATATCATATATAGTTTTCCCACTATTTCTCTACACCTGATTGATGCAATAAATTATTAATATTCAATGTAATCTACCTCCATCTAATTTAAAGAATTATTCTAATTCTAATATCTAATTTAAGATTTTATATATTTGGAATGGAATTCATATTAGGAAAAAGAATGGTAATAATATATGCAGGTGTTATATTACAAAAAAAAGAATAATGGATTTCTTCATTCAAACCCAATGGTGTTAAACTGTCTAAGAGTAAAATATATCTGGATTCTTGTTTGAGGAATTCTTTGTTTATATCTCTTCCTTTGATTCCCAGTTCTACTTTTTCAAGACCAAACACCCTCATCTTGTTTTGATCTCCATCATGTTTACGTAAAAAATGTCTGGTTGCACTGGTTAGTTATTTTTATATCCTCTTTTTAATAGTCTTCCTCTCAATTCTTCAGCTCTTTGTTCGAATGTCCTTCCTTCCGAGCAGTTCTTTTTAGTTCTAATATACTCTCCTTTAGGAATCCCTTTAAGAGTGGATGGAACATGTGCACTAGTGTAATGAATAATACTGTTAGTTGCCGTAGTTTTACGAAACATGTCAGTTGCTAGTCTACCATCTTCATTCATGGTAAACTTAAGATCTAGGAAGGTAAGGGAAATTTGACTTATATCATGGGTCAATTTAAGATTCAAGTTATTATTTAGAATCTCAATAAATTCTTCTAATTTATCTCATTCTCTTTCCCACAGGATGAAGATGTCATCTATGAATCTATGCCATCCAATGACATGTTTATTAAAGTTTCCAGTGATGTTGCTGAAGATGTGTTCCTTTTCCCACCATCCAAGTTACAGGTTGGCGTACATGGGGGCACATGTACTGCCCATAGCTGTACTTCGGATCTGTAGGAAATGTTTGTAATCAAAGACGAAAACATTTTTTGTTAATGCAAAATGAAGTAATTGTATAATGAAGTCATTAAAGGCTTGATGTTTGCCCATTCTTAAAAAATATTGTATGGCACTTATTCCTACTTCATGTTCAATACTTGTGTACAGCGATTCAACATAACCTAGTTTTAGGAAGTATTTCCACATTTTCCAATTTTTTAAGGATATCCATAGAATCTCTTGTGTATGACTCCAACTCCATTACATATTTTCTCAGATTTTGGGCAATGAAGATACTTGCTTTCTCAGTGAGTCTACCCGGTGGATCTTCTTTATTTTTATGTATTTTAGGAAGCATAAAATAAGTTGGTATTTTTGGATTTGTTACTCTTAGATATTCTATATCTGATTTTGTTATAATTCCTTCTTTATATGCACTCTTAATAAGATTTGCATATTGTTTTGTAAAATTGGCAGTAGGGTTAAATATCAATCTTTTGTAGGTGGTTGTGTCTGACAATTGTCTATATGCTTGTTTTAGATACAATTTATTAGCCCACAAAATAATATCCCCCCCTTATCAGAAGGTTTTATGATTGTGTCATTCCAGTTTTCTATTTCTTTAATAGCCTTTTCTCTTCCTTGCTGATGTTACTTTCTTTTAGGATATACCTTTTATCCATAATATTATCAAATTCCTTAGTTACCAGGTCTACAAATACCTGTACTTGTGGACATATTTGGGAGTTAGGGAGTAAAGTTGATTTTTTAAATTTAAAATAGGTCTATTTGTATGATTTGCATTATAATTTTCACATGTTCTCATATTTTCTGTGGCTAGATCTTCTAATGTTTGTAAAGCATCCATATCGTCTAGATCAAAGCTTAAAGTAGAATTTAAAGCATGGTCTATACTACCACAATGTGATTCTTTTGTATGATGGAATTTTTTTAACAATAATTTTCATGCAAATAAATGGAGATCTCTCTGTAGCTCAAATCTGTCCATATTCTTACTGGGTGAGAAACTAAGACCTTTGGATAGTATTTCAACATGTAAGGGACTGAGGGTACATTTTGTAAAATTTATGATCTGTAGGTCATCTTTTTCTACATCCTCTTGTATGGTTGTCTTATCCTTTGTGGGTAGCTCTCCCACTCCCTTTTGTCTCTTTTTTGGATGTTTCTTTCCTCCCCGTCTGATCTTTTTAGCTCCGAAGACCCTTGGGCTCCTGGACCGTAGTCTAAAAAATGTGCCTGTTGCCATTTGTTTTGTGATGTACAGTATAATAAATATAGGAAGCACTGCTACCATGCAGAATGTAAATCTTAATTGATTTCCATATGGTTTATTATTACATATATATGGCCATAAATAATACACATTCAAATAAGACACCATAAAACATCAATGACAAATGGATTAAAAGTATCCTGATAATACCAATTAGCTATCTCAGCATTCAATATGTAGCCGCAATTCTTCAGACAATCTCAAGCTACAAGGAAAAATAGATAAATAACTGTACAGTGAAAAAATAAATAAAAGGTATTGTATTAAAAAATAAGAATTTTTCTCCACACTCCTCTGGATATTTCTCTGTGTTTCATCCAAACCACATATATAAAGTCACAGTCTGCTTAGATCATTGACCATTTAATTTGGTTGGTAGAAACATTTATAAAGCAGTGCTTTCCATTACTTATTCTTTTTTGGAAGGATTTAATCATATGCTTGTCAAAAGCTTACACGTATGCTTACTTCAGTCAAAATGGTATCAATCACATAGCGGTTTCTTTAGGTTCCTCAGCGTCCATCAATTAAGAGGGAATAAGTAGATTCTATATAGTCTCAAAGAACCAAAAAAGAAACATACTTGTAGTATGAACCATAAATACATTTTTATGGGATAGCTTGGGTGGAAAATAATTGGAGAACGAGGGATAGGGATATCAGACTAGCGAAAACTGAGATGAAAGCTTTTGACACATTGAACATTCTCAGGATTTTTGGTGTGTTACTTTGGAATCTGAGGACTGGTTTTGGATATCTTTCTGGAGTATCACTCTTGTGGAGAGGATCCTTTTTTCCTGCACCTATTTCCATATTTCTGGATTTTCACATAGGACTGATCTATAATATTGACAATATTACACCATTGTGGCATTTTATGTCTTTTATTTCATGTGAGAGCGATTCTATCATTGGAGGACCATTGTCTACATTGAAGTTGAACAAGTTTGAAGCGCAAAAGAGGTTGTTTGTTTTATTTTTGTATATCATTTGTTGTAAGTTGGGTGACTTATTATCCTACCACCTCTGCTGCTTCAAGTGCAGTGCCATTGGATTGAATTATTTTTGTATGTTGAAGTCTATTTCACCTTTATTCTAACCAGGCAGCAGCATGTTTCAACATAGAATTGATAGACGTATGTTAATTGAAAATACCTTCTCCTCTGAAACATTGAACAGCTCCTCGATTACGGAGGATGAGACCCTAGATGGGTTAATGAATAAATTGGAGAATATACTTCTTAAAGAAGATAGGATATGGTGGGAAATTGTTACATTGGAACAATATATGGCAGCACAAATTATCCCAAAAGGTTTAAAGATTGATAAAAAATCTTCATTTAATAATACAACGGAATCTTTTAAATCCAAATGAGATCAGATTGTTAATAATTGTTCCTTCTCACTCATGGATCTAATTTTACATGAACGTAGAAATGAGTTAAAAATCCTAGAAGATAAAATTGCAAGTTATGAGATATTGATTGGTCCATTGAGAGAATCCAAGGACTTTAAAATGTTAGAAAGAAGGACTATTGAAAAAAAACAAAAGAATGAAAAAGATCTTATTTCTAAAAAGAAGAAAACATTTCTTAGAGATAAATTTTCCTGAGTCAGATATTCCGTCTAAAAAAGTGGAACAATCGAATTACATTAAACCCTCAAATAAGAGATATGAGTGGAAGGGTCATTTAGTTAATAACATGTCCCATAAATTTCAAAGGTATCCTGAACATAGGAGTTATGAATCATTTCAGTCTAAACATAAATTTTGACCCAGGATAAACACATACACCTCTGGGCAGTGGTCTGACAGACGAAGGTGGAATAATCAATACAGAAATTAAATCATGGAGTCGGATGTTTTTCAATATCAAAAGAAAGGAAAATGGAATGGGTCTCATGGGTTTAAGGACACACAGCACATTCCTATTTCAAATAGATTCAGCGATCTTCATGAAGAGTCAAACAATCAGGATTATAATGAAAATTTTTTAGGGAACAACCGATTTCTAAAAAGGTATTATTAGATCCTTCTAAAAAATGTAAAATATTTCATAAAAGGGGAAAAAGGGGGGTAAACAGAAGAATTGGAATTTCAAAATAAATCACAATTCAGTGAAAAATGGTAATTTGGAGGATAACGATTCCACCATATTGCCAACATCTAATGAATTGAATGAAGAAGGGATTAAAATATTTAACCTGAGTACATATGTATTGGATGATATCGAAGAACATGTCCTTAAAAAGGGTTTAAAGTTTTGCCCCACAAATTATGTCAATCATTTTGATTTGTATATAGATCTTGAAAAATTTGTTCGGAAACTCTCTCTTAAAAGGTTTTTTAATGATAAGATAGACTCTACACCTTTAATAAAAGATAAGAAATTTAAGAAAAAATCCATCTTCAATCCTACATATAGTATAAAAGTGTCCGTGATGATTTTGAGAAAATGAAAGAGGCTGGTCATAAATCTAAAAATAATTTAAACCTTAAAGAAAGAAGGGCTTTAAAAACACTTCAGGAGAATAAAGATATTGTTATCAAACAAGCGGATAAGGGGGGAGGGATTGTTCTCTTGGATAGGACATCATATGTACAAGAAGGTTTAAGACAACTTCAAGATGGGATTACTTATTTAAAATTAAAAAGTGACCCCTCACTTAGTATTTTTAATTCCTACCAACAATTCATTAAATCGTATGTTGAGTTAGGTGTGATTAGCCCTGAAGTTTCAGAGTTTTTGATAAATTAAAATTATTCAGTTCCAGTATTATATTTGTTGCCCAAAGTACACAAATGTGTTAGTAATCCACCGGGTCGGCCGATAGTGGCTGGAACAAATTCCATTACATCAAACCTATCGGCCTATATAGATCATCAATTACAACCATTCGTCAGTCAAGAGAGGTCCCATCTGAAAGACACGAAAGATGTTCTAAATTGATTATTAGATGTAGAGTGGGAAGATACATATTTTCTTATTACTGCTGACGTGTCATCTCTATATACCATCATCTCTCATGAGGATGGCTTAAATGCCATCAAGGGTACATTAGACCTTAGGAATGTGGATAATATGTTGGGCAAATTCATTGTGGAAGGTATTTCATTTATACTTAGTAATAATTATTTTAATTTTGATGGCATATTTTACAAATAACTCGTCAGTACTGCCATGGGCACCAGGTTCGCACCCAGCTATGCCATCCTGTTTATGTCCAGATGGGAGGAGTCCCAGGTCTGGGCGGGACATGGCTGGAGTGCGAACCTGGTGCGATGGTGGCGGTATATAGACAACATATTATTCATTTGGAGAGGAGATGAGAATGATTTGAATCTATTTTGTGAGTATTTAAATTCAAACAACTTGAATATAGTTCTTAGCTTCTGTATCAGCAAAATATCGATCAACTTTCTTGACTTAAACATAGAAGTGAATGATGGTAAGATTGTTACTAGTAATTTAAAAAAAAAACACGGATTGTAATACCTATATCAATTTGGAGAGTAACCATTTACCCCTATGGCTTAACAATGTTCCAAAGGGTCAGATGCTTTGTTTGAGACGGAATTGTTCCAATGATGATAAATTTAAAGAACAGGCACAATGCATGAAAAGGAACTTTATTAGTAAAGGGTATCCACTTATACAATTACAGACGGTTATGGAAAGTGTAGAGAAGAGAGATAGGAAAGAACTACTCAAAACCGATACGATTGAAACTAAAAAAGAAATACATTTTGAAATATGCTTCCGTACACAATTTAATCGGAGATATAAAAAAATTGAAGGTATTATTAAGAAAAATTGGAATGTTTAATTAAAAGATGATATTTTAAAAAATATATTACCCTCGAAACCAAAATTTATTTATAGAAAAGCCCCGAGTATAAAAGATAGGATTGTTTCTAGTGCCCTCCATATGGACGGTAAACGATTTTTACCTAGAAATAAAGTCTTTTTCAGATGTAGTTAAAGTAAAATGTGTAAAGCATGTTATCATTCTAATTCAAAAATGACAGAATTTACCATTAAAGATTACAAGGTCCAGATTAAGGACTTTATTACGTGCAATACAGATTATGTAGTTTACGGTATTATATGCACATGTGATGTTATGTACATTGGGAAAACCAAAAGATAGGTAAAAATTAGATGGGCAGAACATGTCAGAAACATTATTAAGGGGAATGACAACCACCCCTTTTCATTACATTTTAAAGATAAACATGATATGTCCATTAAGGGGTTAAAGAATTTTTTTGGGATAGCTTGGGTGGAAAATAATTGGAGAACGAGGGTTAGGGATATCAGACTAGCGAAAACTGAGATGAAATACATTTTTAATCTTAATACTCTTAAACCCAAAGGTCTGAACCATGATTTTGAGATTAGATGGTTCTTTAATGATTAATTTTTTTTATATGGTATTTATATGTCATTTACTTGTATTTATGTCCTTGTATTATTAGTCTGTAATAGTGGTTTTACATTACACTTATACGTATTGTAAAAGGTGAGAACCGGGTACTTTTCTATTTTTTTCATTTTTTCATTCATCTATGGCAGCGATTGGTTCATGAGGTATGGTTGCTAGGTAACCTGAACCTATTTAGGTATTCACAGTGCCTGTGGGGGTTGTTCCTTGGTTGATCTAATGGCAGAGCCCGCACTGGGTCAGATGAACCTATTGATGTTCTGAGGAGTGGTAAGACACTGTGAACATATTACATGTGGACCTATTTTGCATAATGTAAACATAAGTTGATCATCTAATTTTAGTTTATTTACGATTACACTCCACTTGAAAAAGACGCCGCAGGGCGTCGAAACGCATAGAAAGGAGTGTTATACAGCGATCTTGTTATATGGCCAGTACACATATTTTTTACTGAAAGTACCTGGGTCCCATCTTCAGTAATATTACATCTATATGGTATGGCTGTTTACAAATCTCTGTTTTTATCTATGTTAATAAATTTATTTATGGTTCATACTACAAGTATGTTTCTTTTTTGGTTCTTTGAGACTGTATAGAATCTACTTATTCCCTCTTAATTGATGGACACTGAGGAACCTAAAGAAACCGCTATGTGATTGATACCATTTTGACTGAAGTAAGCATACGTGTAAGCTTTTCACACATTGAACATTCTCACAATTTTTGGTGTGTTACTTTGGAATCTGAGGACTGGTTTTGGATATCTTTCTGGAGTATCACTCTTGTGGAGAGGATCCTTTTTTTCCTGCACCTATTTCCATATTTCTGGATTTTCACATAGGACTGATCTATAATATTGACAATATAATACCATTGTGGCATGTATGTCTTTTATTTCATGTGAGAGCGATTCTATCATTGGAGGACCATTGTCTACATTGCAGTTGAACAAGTTTGAAGCGCAAAAGAGGTTGTTTGTTTTATTTTTGTATATCATTTGTTGTAATTTGGGTGACTTATTATCCTACCACCTCTGCTGCTTCAAGTGCAGCGCCATTGGATTGAATTATTTTAGTATATTCCAACCTGTAAGATGCCTATATTATAAGTACTCTATCAAAAAGACATATATCCTGATATATATACTCTTGTTGTTGAATACCTGTGCAGGGAAAAGAAAACAGATGCTGTTAGCAGTTGTTAGATACCTGATATTTCAATAGAAAAATGGAAATCCCGCACAAGGTTAATGCTGATATATTATATTCAAATGAGGAATATATTTCAGAATATTTCCTATGGAACATCAATTTTATATTTCCATAAGTATAAAACAGGTGCCACCCATTGATTCAAAAATAAATTTTTATTAGAAGAAAAAGGAATCAATTCAAAATTGGGAGCACTCAATCCCTCAACAAAATGTTAAAATAATCAAATCTTTATTAGTTATGTTTAAAAGGTTTCGGGCCTAACTAGATCACAATATAAATGCTATTTATTGCTCTTATTTAAATAGCCTTGAGAAAGCTGTTCAAGGGAAATGCACATTGGCGTGTATGCCGTGTGCTGTCCGTCTATCATTAATGCTTAAAATATAATATACTGTATGTGTGTGATATTAGAGGGATGTGCAGAAATACCATCCGCTATATTTAACTGATCCTTACACTTAGAAACTATATGCTAAATGAAGATGATCGCAAAATCTTTAGATAAGGAGTAATAAGCGGCACCTAGGTAATGCCGGTCCTGGCTCTGTATAATCACTATTAAACAGAATTCTTATTGATGCATGCAGTCCCGCTAAATTAACCTTATACTGAGAAATTATATGCAGAACAAAGAAGCTTAAGTAGAAGTAACAAGCGGTATCCTAATCATAGCGGTCATAGCATTGATAGTGCACTATAGCACCGTATGTAAAGTGTGTAACACTCTGCACCTGCACAATATATAATAAAAAAAGTGATGATATGTGTAATGAAGCTATGTATATACATAGCATGACGTGATTCATAAGGCACCTAATCTCTAGCAGTCCCTGCATGAACAGTGTGCTATATAATTATTAATTGAACAGGATTCCAATATATGCATAATGTTATAAAGTACTAATAAACACAGAGGACATTATAGCCACTGTGTTTTTATGGATACAGTGCTCTGTATCTACATAATCAGTGCTCCAAGTGGGAATTCAGAGGTGGGGGTATGGAGATATGGAGATTGAATCCCCCCCTCCCCTTCAGCCCCTGCTTCCATATCACCCCATTGTACTTCTCACCCCCACACATCTCCCTGCCTGCTCCCCTCTCTCACACCCTGCCCTTCTCACTAACTGATTCCCTCTCTCTTTCACCCCCTACAATACTAATTGCCTGCTTCCATCTGTCTGCCCCCTATTCCCTCTTTCAACCCTCCTCTCTCTCTAATTGCTTCTGACCTGTGTTTCCACTTGGCAGCTTCTCATTGGCTGCCTGCCAGCATGCCCCGCTATTGGCTGGCCGCCAGCGAGCCCGGCGATTGGCTGGCCACCAGCGAGCCCCACGATAGGCTGGCTGCCAGTGAGCCAGCCCGTGCGTGCTGCTTACTTTACAGTGCAGCCGGGACCTGATGCATGTCAGCATCTCTGTTGATCGAGATATGTCCCCTGGGGGACACATCTCTACACATTGCCGCCGCTGTTCCAGCGCTGGGATTCCATTCTGGATCCCAGCGCTGGTACATTCTCTTCTGCGGCTAAAATGGAGTGGCGGTATGTCATACCGCCGTATACCGCCCCACTTCGACCACTGTACATAATATAAATGATGTTACATGTGCAATAAAGCCCTATTTATTTACTATATGATAGGATCCAGAGAGAGAAAAATAAATTTAAAAGTTATTGATACGCTGCATCAAAAGTTATCACTACACGCCAACTGGAAGTCACACTTGATACCAATTGTATGACTGAATATTGCAATACATGCTAGGAGTGTGATTTAACAACTGAGGAAGCAGGCTTTAAACACCAGTCCTGCTAATACAAGAAGTAGATATTTCACTTGTAGGATTTTTTTTAAACATTTGTATCAACATTTGACAAATGATAATTTAGTTCAGGGGTCAGGGAACTTTTTCACCTTTTACCCTAAAATATATTTAGATACGCCGATGTTACCCCCTTGATCTGAAAGGAAGGAAATCATATTGTAGTGCCCCAATATAATGCCCCTGTAATAGTGCCCCCATAGTTATGCCCCTGTAGTAGTACCCCCATATAATGCCCCTGTAGTGCCGCTTGTACAAAAAAAAAAAAAAACACTTTCCTTAATCCCCGCTCCTGCATCCGCCGCCATCCTGTCTGCCCGGCTGCTCCTCGGAACTATGGGAGAGACGTCATGACGTCTCTCCCATAGTGCGCATGTAGAGAGTCGGAAGCTGGAGTTCAGAAGAGAACTCCTGCCTCGGCTAACGCGGCGCTGCAGGGAAGGAGCCGGGCGCCCGCTGGTAATAACATCTCAGCAGGCGTCCGACTTAGAGCCTCCCTGCGGCACAGCCGGGCATGCATATGAATCATTCTATATTATAGAATGATTCATATGCATGGCCTGGTTGTCCGTCCATTACCCCCAGGAATTTCATGTTTACCCCATGTGGGGTAATTTACCCCTGTTTCCCGACCACTGATTTAGTTGGTACTTTGTATATGAATATGTAGCAGAGGCTGTAGAAGGATCTATATTATATTATAAAGAAGGAATCACTACCCAATATTGTTATTTATCCTCGTGAGTACACACATACAGTAGTTAAATAATATATTGTATATTTGTTAACACGGTTGTTGCTTTTTTTAAATCACTTTATTTCTTCATACTTTTTTCATTCTTTAATATTCCTTATTAAAACTTTGTTTTCTTTTTTTTATATATCTATACATTTTAATATTTCACTTTATATAAACCTATGTAAGGGAATATTGTAATGGGGATTAAATAAGAGCAATAAATAGCATTTATATTGTGATCTAGTTAGGCCCAAAACCTTTTAAACATATCTAATAGAGATTTGATTATTTTAACATTTTGTTGAGGGATTGAGTGCACCCAATTTAGAATTGATTCCTGTTTCTTCTAATAATAACATTGCTACCATGTCTGCATTCTGCCATCGACATCACACTTACGGCATTCTGACTGTCGACATTGTGAGTGTTGATGAATTACTGTAACTACCTCCCATTGCACATATTTTTTTGAGGTCCGACTGGGACCCTAACCACTCCATTAGGCATCCCAGACCAATTGCCACACCTCTGTGAAGTTTTCTTCAAAATCCATTCAGTGGAAGGCCCAGAACAGGCTCTTCAAGCCAAAGACCTACCCAGCGTACACCAACTGGATGTCCGACCAGGACCTCAACCCCCTAGTACAGTGATTCCCAACCATGGTCCTCAAGGCACACTAATAGTCCTGGTTTTAGTGATATCTATGTTTCAGCACAGGTGTTTAAATTACAATAACTGAAGTACTAATTAAGTCACCTGTGCTCAAGTATGGCTATCCTTAAAACATGGACCGTTAGTGTGCCTTGAGAACCGTGGTTGGGAACCCCTGCCCTAGTATGTCTTCTGGGATCCAAAGTTACCACTCTGTGAAATTTTTGTCCAAATCGGAACCTCAACCCCCTAGTATGCCATCTGGGATTCAATGTTACCACTCTGTGAAGTTTTCATCCAAATTATGTGATGTCATCCAAATCCTTCCAGTGGAGGGCTCAGAACAGGCTCCCTGGGTCAAAGTTCTGCCCGGCACACTCTGCCATGAGGTCCAACCAGGACCCCAACCACTCCATTAGGCATCCCAGACCAATTGCCACCCCTCAGTGAAATTTTCATCCAAATCCATCCAGAACAGGCTCCCCGGGTCAAAGTTCTGCCAGCATCCCCAGTCAAAGTTCTGCCCAGCATACACCAACAGGAGGTCTGACCAGAACTTCAACCCCCTAGTATGTCTTCTGTAATGTTACCTCTTTGGGAAGTTTTAATCCAAATACATAATAATGTTACCCCTAAAAATCCATCCAGTGGAAGACTCTGAACAGGCTTCCCGGGTCATATATCTGCCCAGTATACACAAATGGGAGGTCTGGCTGGGACCTCAACCTCATAATATGTCTTCTGGGATCCACTGTTATGACTCTGTGAAGTTTTTAGCCAAATTATGTGATTTTGTCCAAATCCATCCAGTGGAAGGCCCAGAACAGGCTCCCTGGGTCAAAGTTCAGCCCAACATCCCTGGGTGAAAGTTCTGCCCAGTGTACACCAACGGGAGGTCTGACTGGGACCTCAACCCCAATAGTATGTCTTCTGGTATTTAATATTACCACTCTGGGAAGTTTTTGTTCAAATGCATCAAGTGGAAGGCTCAGAACAGGTTTCCCGGGTCAAAGTTCTGCCCAGCGTACACCAACGGGAGGTCCGACCGAGACCCTAACCCCACTGAAACCTGGTCAGGATCCAACTGGACCACCTTGCATTAGTTTCATCCCAATCAGTGCAGAGGTGTCCAAATGCATAACCGGACAGACAGACAAACAAATGAACAATCAAACAAACCAAGGTTGGGAATCACTGCTCTAAAGGGACACCAGGTTACTAACAGGATGTTACTACTCCGGAACTTTCCCTAGATATCTGCTCCAGATTCACTTTGGTCTATATGGAGGGAAAAGCCTGAGGGTTTCCAGAAGTTGGACAAATAAGGAATCATTGTGATTGTTCTTGCTGTTGAATAAGTGGTGAATTCCACTATATAAGGTACACCCCCATCTACACAGAGGGTGATTATCTTTGGTGATGGTTACATCATTTACATATTTAATGCACTAGGAGGCGCTCTTTTCTCCACCCTTTTTTGTTTTACAGATTTTGACGCTGCTTGGGCAGCAGTATATGGGAGTAGGAGCAGCCACCCTATACGTTTGGGGAGTGCGACTTTTGATGGACTGATATTACTTTGGAATCACATTAACTGTTTCAGGACTCAGCGCCGTGTACTACCCTATTTTTTGAATATATATATATATATACCCTGTGAATATTTGTTTATATTTATAATTATATTTACACTCACTCACTCACTGCAAATCTTTAATTACAATATAAAAATCTATTCTACATCACACATAATGGTTAATTAAAATGCATAATTTATCAAATGTATTTTTAATGAGAAACCCACAAAACTGACACATTAGAATTACTTCAATTTAGTAACAGCTGTATCAGAAGACATGAGTGAGCTTTCTAGTAAGCATCAATGTTTCTGGATACAGTACTACAGGCAAACAAGAAAAAGCTTTGATGTACAAAAGTGTAAGCAGAAAGGATATGTCCGTGTGCAACCACAACATTAATATTTAATTATGTGAATAGTTATTTATTGTGGCAAATAAAACACTGCTGTGATGTCCCTAAATGTTTTCATGCACAAATTAAGCAATAAAAGCTGATTATGATATGTTCATTAGCATATATAGATTTGCGCAAGAGGGCAAATATATTTCTTTCCTATGGGAGCACTGATAAACCCCCCATGCTGTGATCTCTAGTTGTCACAGGCTGCGCAATTTTCATCTGGGCTTTTCCATAGTGTCAGAAGGCAGCTGATTGGCTGCATATCCATAACATGAGCAACTGCAGTACGAACAGATCTCCGTCAACTCTGTGTGAAAGGTTTCCTTGCTAGTCTCTCCAATATCTATATCACCAGGGGTGGGGCTGCAGCGCAGTCCAAAATTCAAATAGGGGAGCTACACCAACTGCCAGTGAGTCCCAGCCATTTATGTTTGGCAGCGTATGAAATGGCAGTTGGTGTGGTTCCCCTATTTGAATTTTGGACTGCGCTGGAGCCCCACCTCTGGAGCCACCACTGGTGATATCACTCTTAGTCTGCATCATTAGCTATGGTGACCAATAGCGATATATCACATAAAATAGTAGGTTGAGTCTCCCATATCCAAAATGCTTGGGACCAGGGTATTTTGGATAACGGAATATTCCGTATTTTGGAATAATTGCATATCATAATGAAATATCTTGGGAATGGGACCCCAATATACATACAGAATGCATTTATGTGTTATATACACCTTATACACACAACCTGCAGGTCATTTTATACAATATTTTCAATAATTTTGTGGCTCAAGCAAAGTTTGTGTACATACATGAAATAAATTTATGTTTCATTTACACCCTATACACACAGCCTGAGGTCATTTTATACAATATTTTAAATAATTTGTGCCTTAGACAAAGTTTGTGTACATCGAACCATCAAAAATCAACGGTTTTATTATATCAGTCATGCCAAAAGTATTCCGTATTTCGGAATAGTCCATATTTTGGAATATTTGGATGTGGGAGACTCAACCTGTAATATAGGTTCAGAAAACATACAGGGCAAGAAAATCCTTAGTAAAATACATGCAGTCTGGACAGAACATAAAAAAAATTCCGCTATAATTATCTGTTTAATACAGAATAAAATGGGAAATGTATTAAACCTTCTAAGAGTGGAGAAGTGGCCAAATGCAGAAGTTATCTATAGTAACCAATCACCTTCCACCTATCATTCAGCAAGTGTGTTCTACTATGAAATGATAGGTAGAAAACAGGGGCGTATTTATAATTGGTGCAGGGTGTGCAGGGCACATGGGCCCCTGGGTCCAGGGGGGGCCCGCAACGCACACCCTGCACCCATAAAACTTGAATCTCTAGAGTCCAACATCAGTGTCTGTGCCTGTAAACGGCTGTGAAATGGCCGCCACGGCCATTTTCCCTGTGACCTGCGTATGTGCTAAAGACTTCCGGCACACTCTAGAGCCCAGAGTCTATAAGAGTCGGCCCGGGGAAAGGGGGCGTGGCCACTTCTTAAAAAAAAAGAGAAAGCCTATGTGCGGAGCTACACGCTGGTTAGGGGGATGATGTGAGCCCCTCAACCCGGCGCAAATCCAGGGGGAACGGGATCAGTGTGATCGCTTCCCCCCACAGACAGAGAAGAAGAGACTGCTGCTACTGCCCTGGTCTCCCACTGCAGCTCAGCACACAGCAGCCTAAATTTCATCTGTATTACACGTATAAGTGGGGATGGTAGTCTTTAGTAGTTGCGTACTGCAGATAAACTTCTCCCCTCTCCAGCTGGTCACTGTGCCAAAAATGCTGCCAGTCCACCTCAGAATTCACACAGGAAATCAAAATACAAACCAAGGTGTCAGGTATGATGGACACTATTGTGCAGAAACAGTGACTAAGATATACAGACTTACCCAGGGTCCGATGTGTTCTTGCTGGCCCACCTGACGTCTTCCTATGGCTCGAATGATGTGTGTGAGTGTGGGCGGGGTGGGGGAGGCAGCGGGCAGTGGACTCTGGGGTCCAATGGATAAAGATGACACTATGTGCAGGATGAATAAAAAACATTCCGTTTATTTCTCTGCCCACATGCCTAGTTCGGCTGTTGTGGTAACAGATAGTATAAAATAATGGTACACAGCTATAGTGCATGTGCCGCAGATCAAGGTAAATACATAAATGGCAGGATGGTAGTAGATAAAAGGGTGGTGTGCCAGTGTGACCCTACGCGTTTCATCCCATTTGCTGACTTTTTCTAGGGTAGGTGCATTAGAAGTATGTTGGGCATTCCTAGGCAGTTACAGGAAGTTGGCTATTCAGACGCAGATGTATCATAGTGTTATCGGAGTGTTATTGGTGTGACATGGTCTTGTTGCTGAAAGTGGTTGCGTTTAGAGACGCTGAATTGCTGACATTGGAGGCCACTTTTAGGCGGATTATCTACACCTAGCATAGGGCTGGTAAAAGTTCAGATGGTGGCATCTAAAGACTCACAAAGCATGATTGCAGCATCTGTACACACTGACAGTGAGCATCTGAGTCCTTGCATATTTGGCTGATCACCAGGTAAGGGCATTGTAGCAGCATTAGCCTAAAGTCACAGAAGCAACTGCTGCAAAAGACTCAAGGGAGGCTGCAACAGCGTCCAACTCAGCATCAGGCCTTATGAGGAGGGTTCCCGCCCCCTCGATAGACCCTGCCACCATTAGGGCTGCTTCCATAATTTTCCCGGGCTGGTTTTCCATCCCAATCCGCCCCTGGGATTAAGTGTCCACCTTGCCTCAGGGGATACCAATCACATTGCTCTGGTGCGGGGACAGCTGCTCCAAAACACAGCTGTCCCCACGATTAGTAACACTGGTACAGAAGTAGCAGCATTACTTACCTGTCCCCATCGCCGGCTTCTGCCCATGTGTGACCTGAGGTCACGCATGTACAAAGGGGCTGTGGAGGCAGTGAGGAGGCAGCGGAGAGATCCGCTCTGATCCCTCTTTACATCCCCAGAGCTACTTCCCATTGGAATGAGCGGGGATTCGAGAACAAGCACCATCTGAAGATTGCGTATGTTCTCGCCGGCAAACTTTACATTTTCAGAGTTTGCTGAATATCAGGCGGTCCTGTCAGAACCCTGATGATGAATGGCCCGTTACCTTAAATGTGCAGAAACTAGCATTTCCATATGTAGAAATGTCATTTTAGTTATGATGAATTAGCCCTTTAGGGGTAAATTTACTAAAGGGAGAGTTTTTAGAAGTGAGTTTTAGAAGAGATGTTGACCATAGCAACCAATCAGATTCTACTTAACTTTTAACTAGCACCTTCTAGAAGATAATAGCTAGAATCCGATTGGTTGCTATTGGCAACTCTTCTAAAACTCACTTCTAAAAACTCTCACTTTAGTAAATGTAGCCCTTAGTCCCAAGCCCTGTGTCTATGGCACATAAACATAATGGCAAAGTGCATAAATGTATCTGTCATGTGTTATATTGTGAAACAGTATTTTAACTGCAAGACCCACTTCACGGATGTAAATATTTGTTACATCTTCCGAATAATTGATAATAATTAACAATAACCAACTCAGTGGTTCCCAAACTTTCGTGAATCACGGCTCTCTAAAGTATCAGCATTTTTGTTATGGCATCCCTAGGCCAAAAGTTTGTTATTGAGAAATTCAGCAAAAATTATTAAACATACCGTAAATGTAAATTGGGCTTACCTGTCATTATTAGGTTCAGTTATGTGGTGGTGGACAGGGTTGAGCTTCTGTTTGTCCATGTATTTTATGATTGGCAGGAACTGGTTTTGCCTATCATATTTACCATTAAATAATTTGATTTGGTAATGGATTTCAAACTGGCACCCCTGCATGTGCCCTCTGGCTCCTCAATGTGCCATGACATATAGTTTAGTAACCACTGATTTAGGTGTTTTATATACAGCATCAAATGTACAGTATATGAAGGGCCTTACACAGCAATTACCAAAATACATATTACATAGAGTACCAATACATACCAAAAACTGTATTCTATTTATGCTATTCTACAACCATCAAAATTTACAGCAACATCAATTACAAACGAATATAAAAATTCAACAGAAAATACATAATAACAATTAATAACTTAAATAAAGGCTTTTGCTTTCTTTTGGAGCAAACAAACATTTACATGACAACTATATAGTTGTATAATAATAAAAACTTTAAAAATAGCAATTACAAAAATACACGTGTTGAGTTTTAATAATATCAGTTTTTAAATAATGATTTGTTTTCACAGATCATGTCTAAAAAAAGAGGCTTTGTAGGGCCATGAACAATATCTTGACAGATCATTTTAAAAGACAGTGGGACAATTCACCAACAAATAGTCTTACTCGTTATTGTTTAAAATTGATTCGACCTCTATTACACCACAGACGTCCACGTCTTATAAATTGTAAAAACATATTTCATCATTTAGAGAGTCTGTCACAGTGATAAACTGTTTCCAAGGATCCGTATTCTTTTACAGTATATCTCTGCAGTTTGAAAATACAATACTATACAGGCACAGTGGCACTCTTGGTTGTCTTTTCTTTACAATGAACTAGTATCTTCAGTTTCCAGTGGTTCAGATGGAGCTGACCTGCGCAGTACAGTATCACAAAACAAAATAGAATTTTCCTACTTATACAAAAGTATGTGCTTTACTTTAATTACTTCACTTTAATTAAACATATTGCAAAAATCCAATGACTTTTTTTTTACACAACAAAAACGTTACTTTTTCTCATTGTTATATATTTATATAGTTCTAAAAAAATTAAAATAAAAGGTATTGCAAATTTTAAACTATATTTAGTTTTAACCATACCATATTTCCATTTTCCTTTATAGGTCCCATACTGTATAAAATCTGATCCTATTTATAACCTCTTGAGTGTATGTCTTATTAATTTGCCTGACTTTGCTAAAAGAGAGAAAATCACATACAGTATATGTTGATTATTGCAGGAAGCAGAGTTACAGCAGACAGCTACAGTATACTTAATACAGCAGTTATGTTGAGCTTATGGTAGTTCATTGCTATTGTAATGAACAGTAGGTGGCAATATATTATTACCAGATATCTGCATGCACATTGCAGCATTTAAGTTGATAGTCAAATATACTTATAGTATTAAGTTGTTGTTTTCTTTTAACAGGATATGAATTAATGCAGTGTCTCTGCACGCAGCTAAGGTGAGAATCATGAAGAAGTCACCTAAGTGGTGTCATGTTTCATCTCTTCTCACGAACGATGTGTTGGTGAATCAGACTCTCAGCATTTACTGGCTACCTAAACATATGCTGCATATTATTTAAAATATTACTTTTTTGCATAGCTAGCAAATTTTATGCTAGAAACATTGCATTATGAGAATTCTTGCTTCATTGTGTAATAAATAGCAAAAGCATGCCTATGCATTTTATAGATTTAATGCTTGTGTTTGTTTTTACTAATATTCAGTTGTACTGCAAAACATGTTGTCATGCAAACAGTGTGAGTTATGTCTGGGGCTTCATAACAGCTTGAGAACACTTTGATAATGGAACACTTTTGAAATGAAGTTAATCCGTACTATTGTTCTTAAAAATAAATGGACAACAATTTGTCAAGTGTAGTAAATGTTTATAGTTTTTAGCAAAAGCATAGCAGAAATTTTTTGCTCCTACATTAGCCTAGGAAAAAAAGTGGCATCCCGCTTTTTAGTAATGCCTTTTTAGCACCTCTTCAATTTGTTACACATGCGTTGCATTTTAACCAATGAACACTACTGTACTGATACTTTATGCGAAATAGGTCATTCTGACATTTTAAATACAGTGTTAAAAATTTTGTACACAATGAGGGGAATTCAGTTCAACGCGATGTTGAATAGCCGCGGGAGGGAGCTCCCGCAGCTATTCAATACACCGCGCTGTGTGGGCGGAGAATGGCGGTTATCGTGCTCATCGCGCTTTAACAAGGGTGTTAAGGCGCGTTAACCGGCATTCTCTGACCAAAGTGCCAGACGTACAGTTGCTAGCGCCGCGCTAAGCAGAAAAACAGCTGTGCGCTCGCCACTTTGGTTGGATTTCTCCTCGCATCCCCAGGGGGGTACGAGAAGAATTCCTTAGCGCGCCCAACTAGCGCGGTGATTTGAATAGCTGCGGGAGCTCCCTCCAGCAGCTATTCAACATCGCGTTGAATTGAATTCCCCCCAATGATGGGAAAGAGCCCAAAACAAATGATTCATCTTTTTTTATCTGCTTATAAGGTGTTTAGCACTCGTGTTGTGTATCAGCACATGCAGATACAAATAACCAAATGAAATATATACAGTGCTATATGTTTCTTAACAGTGTTAATTATTCACTAATCTACTACCTTTAAGATTCTTAGACATATATATATATCAAGGCAAATATGGATGGGCAGCAACCCATTTCCAATCTGCTTTTTAACATCTACTTTATTTTTGGGTTGTAGCCAAGAGAAGAGTCATGGCTGAGTGAGGGCAAATTAATCATTACTATTAGGACTGTTGAACTGCATCCTCCCCTATTCAGCTCTGCATCAGATAAGTATGTACTGTACATCAGGTCCATTAGTTTACAGAGCCATTAGTGTTTCGGGCAAATTGTAGTTACAAATATTTTGTTTAGAATGTTCTCATGGTAGATCTATGTTTTCAGCTTGTTTCATAAGTTTTACATTGATAAACATGGAACATTAACTTAAAAAAACAACTGATTTCACCCCTGATTGCTCTAACCCCTTGAACTACATAGGCAATGAGATGAGAATGTAAGAGCTATTTGGAGTAGATGATTAGTTAACAAAAACTATAGCACATGGTATGGGTATGAAGTCCCGGCGGTTTCATTTCCCGACGCTGCAGCCCGAAGGCAGAAGATCCCGATAGGGCAGGTAAGTACCCTATCCCTAAATTCTGAGTACCTCAATTCCAATGACTGTATAATGTTTTAATGCACCACATATATGGACAAATGCAGGATTTGACAGGGTGGGGGGGTTATAAATATATAGTATATACATATATTATATAACGAACACACATTTAGATATATATAATATACATAACACATACATATACCTACTTCTTTCTGATGCAGCCCGGCAGCTGACAAGGGCGGGCACTTTGCATACTTAGACCCCCTAAACATATAAGCTCCGCCACCTCAATGCGCGCAGTGTAGGGGAAAAACATTTGTTGGAGGGTGGGGTTCTGTGTACTCAGAAAACCCCCCCCCTGTGTCTGCCAGTGATATTTTAGGAGAAAGATAATAATGGAATTTGATGATAGACTAAGATTGCCTTATGCGTCATACTTAGTAGTTGTTCTCTTATTACATTGCAGTACAGTACTATAATCACTGTCCTCTCTGTCCAACAACCGTGTCCCCAGGTGCACTTTTTCCTGTATGGAAAAGATAAGGCACATTTGCTGCCCTCCCCATCTATGAAAAACGTAAGTTTTCTGCAGTGCAGGTTGATATTTGTCAGGTGATCACATGTACTCACCAGACAATAAATACAAAGGGGGCCCATCAATTGAAAGAGGGAGTCCTCTCTTTCAAATATGGGTGACCCTGAATTTATGTAAAGGTGGGTACACACTTGGACCTATCTGACGATTAGTCAGATAGTCTGATGATTGGTAAATGCATACATACCAATCGTCGGCCCCATGTGTTGTGCCTGACATCACAACTTTGTTTGTCCACCCAGTTGTGATGTCAGTCACCCACGGCCTCATCGTTCATAGACATATCCTCTGTACACACTGGCCGACGCACACACGATATAGCGGCCGTACAATTGAACGGCCAATATATCTGCCAGTGTGTACCCAGCTTAAGTCAGGTTGGAGGAGATATTCCCCCAACTCAGGATTCCATGATTATTCAATAGTGTAATGAGCTTTGCCTGGTGATCACATTGATCATTATGAAATAACATATGGGGGCACCTAATTTATAAGAGGAAACTCTCATTTTAAAATGAGGCAGCCAACATTTTTTAATATGCCAGGTACTTAAAGGACCTACCCCATTCCCCGAGACTGCCTCCAGTGGGGAGCAACAAGTTTGGTTACTTTGTAAGGGACCATTCGCTGTGGACAATGAATGGAACTCATCGTCCGTAGTTTACAAGTATATGCGTATGAGCTCCTTTTAATAAACATTATATTTTAATAGGATTTACTGTACTTATTTGAGTTTCACATTTATTGCACAATACAGATTAATTTACAATTATAAACAGATATTCAAGTAGTTATAATATAACTATAGCTTTATTAGAGCAATACAAATGCAACAATGATAAACAGTAAGTAGTAACAGGAAAATTAAATTACATAACTGGATCAGATTCAGCGGTTTAGAAATAAAATGTATACTGTATGATGAAACTGTATGCCAGCAATAATGTTTTAGAAAATGTACTACTGAGTCACTAATGACCGGCATGAAGGATCTACTTTATACACATTTTATTTATCCCGGCTTTCAATCCTTGGCAATATAAATAATAAAGATTGATTCAAATAAAATATATGGGTGGCCTGTTCATTTGCAATGAAATTCAGGAATATTTCTAAAATCTATGTAGAAAATGACTTATGTCAGGATCACGTGACTAAATTAGATAGCTCTCCAATTCTATTCATCATTTTTATCTTTTAAAGTAATTGAACTTTAAAGTGGTATAAAAACATAACACTAATTCATAGTCCATGGTGACACCTAATAAATGTGCTTATTTATGCTATAAATTATGTGTTTCATATTTTAACATATATTTTTTTATAATGTCAACATATTTTGCTGTACTATAAATGGGAGCAAACTCGATCATAAAACAAGGGTGGCTAATGAGTAATGACAAACGACAAACAGGTAAAAATATGAGTTTGATACTTGAGGTGAAGGGCCACAGGTTGTATATTGGTCCAGATCATTTACAATGCTGTTTGGTGTTCAGTAAGTGGTTTGAGTATTAGAAATGGGGAAATATATGAATGTGTTTAGCCACACATAATCATATGCCAGATGAATTTAAATTGATAGCCCTCACTCTGACCACTGCTGGTGTATTTCCCCAGTCGGCCTCCAGGTAAACAGCGCTCCCCAGTTATTACCCTTGGGTCCAGCGTCTGCTGACTGCTACAAAGAACACTTTACCTTCCCCCGCATTACCTAATACTCTTACTAGTAAAAATAATCAATGTCATTTTAATACAGCAAGATGAACATTATGGAGGGATAGATACAATGGTATATGTGTAGCATTTGTATCGTTATAATATAAGAGAATATATTAAGTATTTTGAAATATGATTTGAATTAGGAAAACAGGGTTAGACGGCGACTGTTTAAAATTTAGCTGATACAATCATTCTGGAATGTTAGTAAGCAGGCCTATTTCTGAAACACATTGACAAGTTGTTTTTTCTGATGCAGCTACAGAATTGTAATTGCTAGCATGCAGGTGTCTGCCAACGATTTCTCAAGTACAAGATGATAATACTCAATGTTAAGAACAACTAAAAGTTGTCACTAAGGTGGGACAACTTAATATGTGATAAACTAAAAGATGACGACTGACCATTTACATGAAAAATAAAAGCCATAGACCAATCACAGACAGGCTGTTAACATAATCAGCTCTTATGGACAATCGTAGTTATAGCATTCTCCTTTAAAGGCTGATGAAGTGAATAAATATTGAGTGGATTGAGATGTTAGGGCTTTTGGATTGAAGCCTTATCTTTGGTATGCCTGAGCTGTGACTCAAAAGAGCTGGTTCTGTAACCCACTTTTACTTTCATAATACATTTCATTCCTACTTGAATCAACTGTGCAAACATTCAGTTACGTCATTCACCCCAACCGGGGATGTCGCTAATGGAGTTATGCTGCAGAATGCAGCATGACACTTCCCTCCCCCCTATTGGACTCGGCATGGACAAGTGTGTATACACTTGCTGCATGCCGGGTCCTGTCGCCAGCGATATCACGCTGGGTACACATCGGCTAATGTGTACCCAGCTTAACTCTGAATACGGCAATTTGTGAGGAAAATTAGTCTAGGTGCTGAAATCAACAAAGAGTCTATGGCTGAATGTCTGGTTAGAGGAACACCGGTAAGAAGACAATTGTATTTGTCAATGCAGGCGATGATAAATGTATGGATTATAGCTTTTGCAGTGTCTTGTGTGAGCTTCATGGGTGTTCTGCCATGGGAAAACAAGGGGCATTTCAAGAGAGGAGGGGGACCGTGTGCAGTCTCTGTCCGGGGACCCCTTCTCTCTCTCTCCGGTGGCCGGCTGTATGCTGAGCGTAGCACCGCACTGGCAGACTCTGGTCACTAGAGTGTGGCCAGAGTCTACAGTGCATGCGCAGGTCAGCAGGAAAATAGCACCACGGCCATTTTCCTGGTGCTTTTCCTACTGCACATGAGCAAAACGCCGGGAAAATGGCAACTGTAGCCAAGTTACAGGCGATTTTGACAGTACTGATACTGGCACCGACATGGGATTCCGGCGGCGGAGTGGTAAGTATTAAAAATATGGCTGCAGGGTGTGCGGTGTAGGTCCCCCTGGACCCAGGGGCCCATGTGCCCCGCACACCCTGCACCCATTATAGAAACAGACCTGCATAAAACAGGATTTGAAGATGGATTGTACATTGTTAATAAAAGACAGTTCTGACTAGACAGTGAGGGTTTGGAATAGATAAAATTATTTGTCTTTTTTAACCTTTCAAAATTCATTCAGTCCTGCTATTGACAAATACTTGACAGCCATCTTATTAAAACAGTTTGCCTGAAGCTAATCAACTCATCCTGTATGCACTGTGGCCTTCACTCTAAAGGTATTTCACTTTACTCCCAGATCATTAAACTTGCTTCTGATTACTGCTCCATCATCCTCTCCTCTATGCTGTCTTGTTCTGTAACAATGTGATTTTCACATAAAAGCATTTGGTAATTAACTCATTTCAATATTTTCAATCTCCTTGCAGGATGTTTGCCAAGTAACTAACTTTTTTTAAATAAATTTTATCAAGCCGAATCTCCACTACCTTTGATTTGATAAAAACAATAAATTAATTTCATTGAACACTAATCAAATAGCATCACAAGGAACCTGTTGCATTTTAATAAAGTCTCTTGATGAGGAAAGGCAGGCTCCAAGTGTTAGGATTCAGAGGCAAGAAACTGTTGGAATTTTCCCTAAAGTTACAACTTTAATAGTATATATATATATATATATTTATTTATATATATATATATATATATAGAGAGAGAGAGAGAGAGAGAGAGAGAGAGAGAGAGAGAGAGAGAGAGAGAGATAAAGATAGAAAAAAATGGGCAGTGAGAAGCTGAATATACATCTTGATGTTAAAGATATTTCCTGGGGTGCAATTTATACAGTATAGTATTCATTAAATAAAAATCAAAACTGGGTTACAAGAAAATTTTTTAAAACAGCTAAACATATATATTGCTAGTGTTTGAGGTGAATTGACTTTAAAAGTTGTTTGTAGGCAGCTTCAACCTACATGAAAAGAAAAAAGAAGATAATGATTTTTTTGCACAGGGACACTCATATAATGTGGGAATATAAAAATCAATAAAATTATGTTTTCCAATCTTCTGGTTGAAATTTATTTTACTGTGATTCAATCTTGATCTTAACATGCTCTGGTCACACCTGCCCACTCGCTTAGAATTACCAGGAGACGCACAGATTTGGGGGAGAGTCTCCCGTCTCCCAGGAAAGTGAGCAATTCTCCATCATCCTGCCAGTGCTGCCACTTCTCAGATTCAGTGAGCTGGGTAGGGGATGTGATGTCGCTATGAATCATTGCCCCGAAATACACATTACCATGATAACCTAGTTTACAGCTCTGTGGTCTCACCCATCTGTCTTCATGGACCTCCCGCAGTGCTCCAAAGTAACCAAGTATGACTCTGGTATAGAAACATATATAGTATTGTCTGAATCAGGTACATTGCTACAGTCAGCTCACATTCAGCGAAGCTCACCTTGATTCACCTAGATCTTCAGATTTCAAGTTTGTCCCTTATGGAAACCAGGCACACACTCTGACAAATTGATGTTCAGGAGAGAAAATATCGAATTTATACGGCATGCCAACACTTTATCCAGGTCTGTAAATTACCTTTTTGCTTTGAAAGCGCTAGCAGCATTCTATGTGCCTCACTGCTACTGTATTTATTTAGCATGATTTATAAGCTTTGTAGCTAGTACAGTATGCTATATAAGGTTAGAAACTACTGTAGGCTCACTACAGTGGTGATTGTTGGTCTTACAGTACCATGCCTCCCACTTGTTGTAGCTTTCACTTCAGTCATGTTCCACCTGTATTACTCTTCCTCTCCTACCAAAGTGTCTGGTTTTCCATAGAAGCAAGAATTAAGATCATCAGTTCCTTTCTGTTAAAGTATGTGTATTTATACTCTGTCACATGTATGGTGAATTCACCCCTATACTTTGGCTGATTATATTCACTCTTTTTTTTCTCTTTTTCACATAAAGTACTGATCATTTGACCTTCATTGTTATGTTATATAATGACAGTGAGAGGACATGGAGCCATATTTCCAATTGTCATATAATCTTAGCTCAATTGTGCATGCATTTAAAACAGCTTGATAAATTATGATTTATTGTACACAGAAATGAAGACTAGAATGACACTGTTTACCAGTGAGCAGTCATATAGATTAGTGTGATATTTGCCTAATATAATTGTAACCTACCGATTGACGAGGCAGATTGATATATTTAGTGAGCCGGAAGTTCTTCAGAACTAAGTTCAATGGCGCACACTGCGGGGGTTTCCGTGTGTATAGCAGATAGCAGCAGCTCTCCTGTTCGGTCTCCTCCTTTGCTGGCTGGAGCAAAGGACATTGGGGGAGATAAATGAAGGGATGATAGGTGTAATTTCGGTAATTGCGTACGCCATGTGCTGTGGGTTACCACATTCCTGCATGTCAAAATGACAGCCGCTGGGTGCCGCTGGGAAGTTTTGACCAACATACTCAGTGCAAGCGCCAGTCAGATGCTGAAAGAAGGAGAGTTCAATTTACCGCACAGGTGAAATAACACTTTCCCTCTTTGGCAAATCAAATACATCTGGGCGGTGTTTGAACCTGAGTCACCATAATAATGGGCGAAGCAAGTCCAGACGCTTACATTTCTTTATCAGGATGTCAATACATCTCTCCAAACGGCAGGGGTGCCGAGAGGAAGGAGGAGCGGGTACAATTTACCCGGGCACGGGCTTCCAGAGGGGCTCGGCGGGGGCCCGGGTCCGGCGCCGCCCCCCCTCCCTCCTACGCAGCAGCCAATGCAGTGGGAGATTGCTCGTGGCTGCTAAGCAGCAGCCACAGCAATCTCCTATGCCTGAGGGGGAGCATTCACACTGATCGCCCCCCACCCCTGGCTTTGTGTCGGGCTGAGGGGCTCACAGTGCCCCCTCCCCGGTGCGTAGCGGCGCTGCAAAAGTATTTTTTTTTTACTGGGGGGTTCTCAAGGGGGCGTGGCCTCAACACCCACGATTTGGCCATGCCCCCTCTTTACATGGGCCCGGCGGCGCTCTCTACTCCCCTGCCAATCAGTGCACCATTATGCAGAACAACTAGTACATCAGTTACCGAAGGTCTCCAGGATCAGGTACTGCTGCTCAATATAGCCAGCTCTGGTTTGTAGGATGTCTTAGTCACGGCAGTACATACATATACTGTGTATATATAAATATATATATATATATATATATATATATAAAGGGGTGAGAAAAAAGCACCTACTAGTGCAGTATCTTAAATGATTCTTATTCCCGTCACCAGGTAATAACACCAAAAAATTGGATGTGTAGCTATTATAGTGGTATAAATTACCACTATTTTAACTGCAGATTAGATTTTTCTCCCAGAATTAATTTTTCCACAATCGATAACAGCAAATGATGTATCCGTCAAAGGATCACTTCCACGAATCCAACATCCATTCCATGCAATATAATTATTAAATATACGGGAAAAGAGCAAAAACATAAAAACATAAAGCATAGTGTAATACAATTAACACCATTTATTAAACACAATAAGTAAATGCCCGTACAATACAGATGGGTCCACATACATCTAGCCTCCTGCTGCGTTAAATAGCCCTTCTAGTCGCGCCATGCCATAGCATGACTCAGTAGCGCTCAGCGTCTTTCTGTGCATACTTTTATCTTCAAATGCAGCTTGTTCACACAACGATGCAAATAGATAGCACAAACAGCTTCTGCTGATTAAAACGATATGCAAGCATGCATATGTTCTCTGTACGTCTGCGGGTATATCTGCATGCTAAACACTACATTACAGTGTTACAGCCACTGACACTAACGTAGCATTTCGCATGCAGATACACCGGCACTCGCTCACAGAACATAGGTATGCTGTATATCATTTTAAACAGCAGAAGCTGCTTGTGCTATCTATTTGCAACATAGTGTGAATAAGACGCATTTGAAGGTAAAAAGACGCACAAAAAGACTCTTGGTGCTACTGAGTCACACTGAGCTCCCATGTTGTGTGGCGCGACTTGTAGTGCATGAATAGATGTATATGGGCACATCTGTATATAAAAACAAATAGTGCTTATCTGGAGGAGAACTGTCCAAGTTCTCTAGGTCTCCAACAACAGAGGGATAAAGTGAATAACCTCAACGCATTCCGTCTTTGCATCATCTGCTGGACTTCATCAGGAGGGTGAATGATAAGTGTGGAGGTATCCACCTTTATACCCCTTATAGTTAGTATAATTTGGGGCGTGTGTACCGCTAAAATCGTGGACACTGCCGGAACTAGGAAGTGAACTCACTTTCTGTTAATGGAATGGCTCATATCATGTGCAGTGACTGGATGTTTACTAACTGCATGCTTCCAGTTTCTAGCGGCACCAATGTGTAGGTCTGCCAATCAGTCACAGTGCCATCACATCCTGTGCAGCTTACCCGGAGTATCGTGGATGTAAGGTGGCCATTTTCTCAGTGTGCAATACGCTGTATGGTTCGCACCATTTTTCAGTGATATTTCTATTCATTACTAGCAGCAGCAGCCATCTTGTGTAGCTTCCCCGAAGTATCGCGGGAATCACAGAGGTCATTTTCTTGGAGATCAATATACTATATGGACTGTGCCATTTTGTCATTGACAGTTCCATTCATTACTAGCAACGGCCATCTTTAAATGCTATTTATAAGCAATATGCACCCATCATATGGAGGCCATCATTCTAAAGGCATCTGAGCATATTTAAAACATTGTGACCACATTCTGACTCATAGGAAACTATATGTACCAGAATTAAATACCTAAAATCGTTAAATGAATTCATAAAAAAATAATCAATAATAATGAAAACATGTTTACTAACTGCATGCTTCCAGTTTCTATCGGCACCAATGTGTAGGTCTGCCAATCGGTCACAGTGCCATCACATCCTGTGCAGCTTACCCGGAGTATGGCGGATGTAAGCTGGCCATTTTCTCAGTGTGCAATACGCTGTATGGTTCGCACCATTTTTTCAGTGATATTTCTATTCATTACTAGCAGCAGCAGCCATCTTGTGTATCTTCCCCGAAGTATCGCGGGAATCACAGCGGTCATTTTCTTGGAGATCAATATACTATATGGACTGTGCCATTTTGTCATTGACAGTTCCATTCATTACTAGCAACGGCCATCTTTAAATGCTATTTATAAGCAATATGCACCCATCATATGGAGGCCATCATTCTAAAGGCATCTGAGCATATTTAAAACATTGTGACCACATTCTGACTCATAGGAAACTATATGTACCAGAATTAAATACCTAAAATCGTTAAATGAATTCATAAAAAAATAATCAATAATAATGAAAACATCCTAAAAAACTTAGAGCATCCAAAAAAGCCTGATCACCAGGAACATCATGAAAACATCATAAAAGACTCGGTAGGCAAACTAATATATAGAAAACCTTGTCATAAAATCCATCATGGTCATAAAAACGGGGCAATTTCATAGTTATCGTTGAGACCATTGGGAACCAGAGTGTTCAATACATATATCCAGAACATCTCACGTCTGGACAACTTATTCTCCAGGTCTCCACCTCGTCCCCCCAATACAACATGATCAATAGCTTTAAAAGTCAAACATTCTACATTGGAACTATGATACGTATTAAAATGTCTAGGGACAGTGTGAGCATCTATTTTATTTCTGATGCTTCGTATATATGTTCTTGGATTTGTATTTTCAGAGGTTGCTTCGTTTTTTCCAATATAATTTAGTTTACATGGACATTCCAAAACTTAAATAACCCACATAGTAGTACAATTGCTGTATTCTTTGATGGGATAAGTTTTTGAATCATCACAATTCTTAAAAATTGTGTTATTGGATATGCAAATTTTCAAATATTGCAGTGGCCACACTTAAAAAAGTTTTTGCATTGTTTATCCCATAGGCCCCTATTTTTCGGGGAGTCCTGTATCAGCATACTGGGGGCTAGGATATCTTTCAAATTCCTTGCCTTCTTAAACACTATCTTTGGATTTGCTGGTAATATAGTATTTAAAACCGGATCCATCTTCAAAATACCCCAATGTTTATTGAGTCTTCTGTATTTGTTTCTCATTGCTATTAAAGGGGGTAATGAAATGTACATCTTCACTCTTCTTATTATTCTTGATTTTATACTGTAAAAGGGTTTCACATTCTGTATATTCAGTTTTGGTCATAGCTTCTATCAATAGTTTCTCCGGGTATCCGTTTCCAGGTATCCAAGCTGAAGGCCCATATACAGTATATACAGTATAGGTATACTGTATATATATAATATATATATATATATATATATATAGTATATGAAGAAATATCTATATAATAAGCAAGAAAGTGTGTGTTTGTCCTTTATGCACGGTCATAGTTTTATACATAGCTCAACCAAATTTGGCATGGTGGTATAGGATTAGGTTTTTGCCTAGGTTTGAACTTTGTCAGGGCCACACACTGTCACACAATCCCATAAAACTGGGACACTCTTAAAATTACACCGTCCTGTGGCTAGGGGGGCTGGCTTCATAAACACACTGCCACACTCTCATCTCTTCCAAAGTGCTGTGTTATATACTTTTCCAACATGAAATACAGAGTTAGCCAGTCCTCACTTTCTCATCTTACAGCAGCCATCACCTGGGTCTTAACAGAGTGCCTGGCAAGCTCAGCAACACAGCACTCGATACAAAAGGACTGTGGCAGACAGCATAATTAATCCACAAACTTTGACCCTGATACTGCTTAGCATATGGAGATTACAAACAGCAGGTGAGATTGATCACAGTCAAAAAGTGCCACTGCGGCGGGCCCCCTTCTGTATGGGAACGGGACTCCAGTCCCGGCATTCCCTCCCTAATGGCAGCCCTGCTAGACATGGTCTTCAATGTTGGTCTGTAGAGTGATTTGAGGGTGTGATTCAGCTACTGATGCAGTGACAGAGATAACACAGTTTCCGGATACAGCCCATGTGCTACGATCCCACAATCAGTCCAGCAGCAGACTGTCAGTGATTGACAGTCTGCTGCCATCAGGGGCCTCTGTTTCCCAAAATAGAGGTGTCACCACCATTGGGGGGGAGTGAAAAGGCCCTGGTCACTCAGCCGGCCGATGGAATCTTAGATGATCCGATGCTGCATCCTTTGATGCAGCTCAGATCAGCTATTGCAGCTGCTAACATGCAACCACTCAGCCAGCATAGAGACACCCATTACCGCTTTCTCACATCCGTAACACCTCGCAGTCCTGAGTACACATCGGTGACATTGGCCCATCACGCACAATTACAGCAGGTTTGACCTGTCTCAGAAATTGCAAGTTTCTTCGCATGCATTGAGTACACAAGCTGCATAGGCAATCTCAGTGGCTAATTTATGCACGCCCATGCAATGGCGTTCAAATGGACAGGCACGTCTGCATTTCTCCGACCACTCCCCCGTCACCACCCCCAAACGCTGACGTCCCGTCACCCACTCTCCGATGGCTTCCTATGTGCATGCATGATCGCAGTGCTATCGCAATGCTGTCGCTGCACGTGCACACTGTGTTGCATACACATGCGCAGTACGCACCAACGACCAATCTGCATATGCGGTTACAATTGCGATCCGTGCTGAATCAGGGCCATTATCAATTAATTACAGCAATACTGAAGAGACGGGAGGCTGCATGGCCTTAACATTCATTTTCAATATACCCAACACCCTGTTCTCAACACAATTAGTATTAGCAAAACGCGCAATGCAATGTAATAGGCTAAATAGATTTGCCTTTGAATAGATGGAGAAAAAAACTGCAAAATCACTATTTTGGGGTGCAAAGGTGGGGAAATCACTCAGCACCTTTGGGACAGCCCCCCAAAGGATAACTGCATAATAAAATAAAATGAAAAAAAAGCGAGAAACACCCCAAAAAAGCACTTTGAAAATGGGGGTGCAAAGTGGGGGTACAAACTTAAAAAGTAGCAAAATAGACTTTTGGGGGGGTCTGCAAGTATGGGTGAGGTGTTTTTTTGATTGCAGGTGCTTGCTTAAGGTGCGTTTTTTAAAACTTCACTTTAACGACTTTTAAATATGCTAGCACCCATTTTCAAGTATCCCAAATTTGACAGGACTACTTATTTTCTCCTAAAAAAACTGCTTAATGCTATTCTTCACCACTTGTGCAAAGACGCTAATTAGAGGCAATTGTATCAATTTAAGTACTCCAAACAGTTTCATTAGGGCTAATCGGGCACTACTACATTGATCCCCAATGTTTCCGCATGTTTTTGGGGGGTTCAGGCTGATTTCCCCGATTCTGACACCACTTTTCACCTGTTCTGGCTTTGCGTTTTTGCATCGTTTGAAATTGAATAGGGCGAATCGCGGGTACGCGTGCGATAAGTTCTGCTGCTAAAATACACGATGTAGGCGAAAAGTACGGCAGGCGAATCTTTATCGCGTACGCAAAACTAATTGAATATGGGCCTTGTGAAAAGTCGCTGAAAAGTCTAGATGCAGATTAACGCTAAAGACCTTCACACAAACCTCATTGATTTTCCAGACCAAGAAAAACATCCACTATGTGCTTTTATCTCATAATAAGATTTGTTCATTAGAGTTTTCAGTGTTTTTTACTTGATTTAAATGAATGCACTCTTTGCTGTTCCCTGCATGCTTTTACCATGGTAACAGTGTGATGTACAAAATGTACATAAGCACTCTCACAGCAGAGTCCTTCATTCAGAAAGAGCTTTTCTTACATTAATGCTGGATTATTTGATTCACATCATTGGGACTGATTCACTGCAGATCGCTATTACGATCACAGTTGCGATTACGCACATCGGTCTGCTGCGAAAATATGCTAATTTCTGTAATCATAAAGCCAGCAAAGAGATGCCCACTACCGCTTTTGCACAACCGTAATACATGGCAATCCTGCATATCCACCGGGAACATTGAGTAACATCGGCCCCTCACGCACAATTACAGCAGGTCTGACCTACTCAGAAATTGCCAACCTCGTCGCACGCAGTGAGTACTCAAGCTGAGTATGCCGTTGCAGTGGCTATTTATGCATGCCCATGAAATGGCGTTCAAATGGACAGGCATGCCTGCATTTCTCCAACCACTATTCCGTCGCCACCCCCAAATGCTGACATCCCGTCCCTTGATTTGTGATGGCTTTTTAGCTGTGATTTGAGTACGCTGTTGCAGTTGCGATCATTGATTTATCAGGCCCATTGTTTACAGGACAAAGCTAAAGATCAGATACTAATGAGTATATTTAACTGATTCATGTTTGTACACAAATGCCAATATTTATGCAGGTTGAGCAATTAGTAGCCAATGAGTAAGCATATAAGCTGCACTGTGCACGTGCAGCGATTGTATTGCAATTACATTCATTTGCAAAGTGAATGACAGGTAGTCAGCGTTTGGGGGAGGTAATGAGGGGTGGCTAGAGAAACACAGGCGTGTCAGAACCGTTTAAACACTACTTTCTGGACATGCATAAATTAACCACTGCATCCTTCTCGCAGCAGGAGAGCCCTCTGTGTGTCTGAAGACTCACTGTGTCTGTGACAGACTAGACTTACTCAGGAGGCTGGTGTTCGCCTGATCTGCATTCGATGTTTCCGGTTATGTGCATGTGCGGCGGGTGTTGCTTTCAGTGGGTGTCTCTGGATGGCAGGTGGAGTCTTTAGCATATTTTTGCAATTGTGATACATGAGAGATCGCAACTGCGATTGCATTTGTGTAAAAACATGAATCAGGCCCAATATTAACAATATGTGGTGATAATAAATATTTATTATCCTTGCTGATCCCAGAGATAGAAGATGTTTTATTGCTAAAATTTCCTTACCGGCAGCAGTAACAGTACTCTAAATGCTTTGCCAGTCTTGGAGCATCTTGCATATGCATGAGACAGCTACAGTATAGCCGGATTGCACAAGGTACTGGAAGTGTGGATTTTTTGTCCCATTTTCATTAATATTGTTCTTCAAATGCTTTATATAATGATTGATAGAAATGAAGCATTTTTTTCCTCTACAGATCTTCAGCTATTGCCATTCTGAGATGTCATTATAAGGATTGTAGCGGTACATGTACATGTCTCCATCTTAAATAGGCGTCTCCATGTACAGCAACAATTATCATTGGCTTCTTAAATAGGGAACAACCCTAAAGTGGGTAATTACTTTTCACTGGATCTAGGGCTTATCTTTCTATAATAAATGTATTTATAAATGGGTAAAAGTGCAGTGCAAATGCTGTTTTATTATTTTGTAACAGACCTTTTTTGTAGGCAGGGTCTGTAGGGTTAAAATGTTATCTTCAAAGAGATATAGGATAGAGACCATTGCTCATTTGGACTACAATAGCTGCTAATATACACACATATATACATTATAATTTGTTTTGCAAGAGATTATTTAACTGAGATATTGGGCATAGTTATCATTACATATTTGCTGTATGTTCCCCAAAACCAGCCGTTTTCAGGGGATATCCGCAAATATTAACTATCCCCCAGATGTTCTATGGAGGGATTGCAGCAGATATCTCCAATATCTGCCGCCGCCCCCCAATTTTCATCCACATATGCAACCTCCATAGGATTCTCCCTATATTGTTTTCCTATAGTAGTCTATAAGCTACTGTTTCGCAAATGACTGCTAAACAATGATGGCCGTGCATATGCAGTGCGTGCCGGGGACCCAAACCAGGAAGCAGTGTGATAACGTTACTCTATCACACTGCTGCCAGCTCTTCGTCATGTTAATATTAAAATGCGGATTGTGATAAATATGCCCCCAGGCCTTGAAAATGCACTTTTACAGGTGGTGTTGCCTGATCTGCTTGAGGCATTCTCTTCCCTGTAAAAATAAGTTATGTTTTATGGATGTTCACAGGTTTCCAGTAATTAGGAGTTATCCTATATTGAATGAAATATCTGCGGCCTTCAGGTATGTACATTTATATTGTAGGAACCCTGTCACCAATGTTATAACTAGGGGTGAGCGGGTTCGGATTTCTGAAATCCGAACCCCCCCGAGCCCCCCCGATCCGAGGCAGATCCGAGTCAGGCTCGACTTTTCCCGCCTGACTTGGATCTGAAATCGAGGCAAAACGTCATCATCCCGCCTTCCGAGTCTCGCGGGTTTTGGATCCTATATAAGGTACCTGCGTCGGCGCCATTTTCTCACTCGGCTGTGGACAGTGAAGAGGGAGGGTGGGAGTTAGGGCTGGCTGGGCTGTGTAGTGTAGTGTAGTGTAGTGCAGAGTAGTGTTGTGCTGTGCTGTGCTGCGCTGTGCTGCTGTTGTCCACTACTTCAAAGTCCATAGGGGCTGGCTGTGTTGTGCTCTGCTGCTGTTGTTAATAGGGGCTGTGTCCACTACTTCAAAGTCCATAGGGGCTGGCTGGACTGTGTTGTGCAGTCAGTTCTCCATAGGGGCTGTGTCCACTCCAAAGTCCTGTGCAGTGTCCCAGTCCTAAAGGGGTGCTGTAGTGTTGTCCAGGGGGTGCTCTGTCCATCAGGGGTGCTCCCCCCAAGTGCTAAAAAAATAATATTTTTTGTGTGTTTGTGAATTGTGTGCGCAGTAGCCACACCTGCATCAACAAAGTAGTGCCAAGCGTGCGCCTGTGTCATAAGTAAAGGGCCGGCTGGCTTGACCGTTAAGGGTGCTGTAACCCCCAAAGTACACTCCAGTCCAAACCAAAAAAAAAATTATTTTCTGTGTTTGTGAATTGTGTGCGCAGTAGCCGCACGTGCATCAACAAAGTAGTGCCAAGCGTGCGCCTGTGTCATAAGTAAAGGGCAGGCTGGCTTGACCGTTAAAGGGTGCTGTAACCCCCAAAGTACACTCCAGTCCAAACCAAAAAAAAAATTATTTTCTGTGTTTGTGAATTGTGTGCGCAGTAGCCGCACGTGCATCAACAAAGTAGTGCCAAGCGTGCGCCTGTGTCATAAGTAAAGGGCCGGCTGGCTTGACCGTTTAAGGGTGCTGTAACCCCCAAAGTACACTACCGTCCAAACCAAAAAAAAATTATTTTCTGTGTTTGTGAATTGTGTGCGCAGTAGCCGCACGTGCATCAACAAAGTAGTGCCAAGCGTGCGCCTGTGTCATAAGTAAAGGGCTGGCTGGCTTGACCGTTAAAGGGTGCTGTAACCCCCAAAGTGCACTCCAGTCCAAACCAAAAAAAAAATTATTTTCTGTGTTTGTGAATTGTGTGCGCAGTAGCCTCACGTGCATCAACAAAGTAGTGCCAAGCGTGCGCCTGTGTCATAAGTAAAGGGCCGGCTGGCTTGACCGTTAAAGGGTGCAGTAACCCCCAAAGTACACTCCAGTCCAAACCAAAAAAAAAATTATTTTCTGTGTTTGTGAATTGTGTGCGCAGTAGCCGCACGTGCATCAACAAAGGAGCAGCGCCAAGCGTGCGCCTGTGTCCTAAGTAAAGGGCCGGCTGGCTTGACCGTTAAAGGGTGCTGTAACCCCCAAAGTACACTCCAAACCAAAAAAATATATATTTTCTGTGTTTGTGGCTTGTGTGCACTGTGGCTGCACGTGCATCAACAAAGGAGCAGCGCCAAGCGTGCGCCTGTGTCCCATAAGTAAAGAGCCGGCTGGCTCATTTCTTAAAGGGTGGTGTAACCCACAAAGTGCACTACTCTCCAGCAAAAATAAAAAAATATTTTCTGTGTTTGTGTGCGCTTTAGCCGCACGTATATATCAATATAACATAAATGGAGGACCAAACTTTCTCCAATAAAAATAAAATAGGGAAAGATCAAGAACCACTTCCTCCTAGTGCTATTGCTGCTGCTGGGAGTTGTTCATCATCCCAGAGAGGAAGTAGGAACATCACTACTTTTACTAAACAATTGACCCTCCAACAGTCCCTAGCGATGAGGATGAAGTACGACAGCAGTCATCCTGAAGCAAAACGTATAACTGAGGCCTTGACTGCTATGTTGGTGTTAGACGTGCGTCCGGTATCCGCCATTAGTGCAGTGGGATTTAGACAATTGATGGAGGTAGTGTGTCCCCGGTTCCAAATCCCGTCTAGATTCCACCTGCATCCTCAAAGCAGCAGCGACAAGCGTGCGTCTGTCTGTTAAAGGGTGGTGACACCCTCAAAGTGTGCTACACAAACAATAAAAATATTGTTGTTTTTTTTTCGGTCTTTGTGAAATGTGTGGGCTGTAGCCGCACCTGCATCCTTAAAGCAGCAGCGACAAGCGTGCGTCTGTCTGTTAAAGGGTGGTGACACCCTCAAAGTGTGCTACACAAACAATAAAAATATTGTTCTTTTTTTTTCTGTCTTTGTGAATTGTGTGGGCTGTAGCCGCACTTGCATCCTCAAAGCAGCAGCGACAAGCGTGCATCTGTCTGTTAAAGGGTGGTGACACCCTCAAAGTGTGCTACACAAACAATAAAAATATTGTTCTTTTTTTTTCGGTCTTTGTGAAATGTGTGGGCTGTAGCCGCACCTGCATCCTTAAAGCAGCAGCGACAAGCGTGCGTCTGTCTGTTAAAGGGTGGTGACACCCTCAAAGTGTGCTACACAAACAATAAAAATATTGTTCTTTTTTTTTGGTCTTTGTGAAATGTGTGGGCTGTAGCCGCACCTGCATCCTTAAAGCAGCAGCAACAAGCGTGCGTCTGTCTGTTAAAGGGTGGTGACACCCTCAAAGTGTGCTACACAAACAATAAAAATATTGTTCTTTTTTTTTCTGTCTTTGTGAATTGTGTGGGCTGTAGCCGCACTTGCATCCTCAAAGCAGCAGCGACAAGCGTGCGTCTGTCTGTTAAAGGATTACATCGGTGACAGCATCCAAGTAGGCATGTCAGACAGTCCATACCTGTACTGGCAGGAAAAAGAAGCAATTTGGAGGTCCCTGTACAAACTGGCTCTATTTTACCTGAGTTGCCCCCCCTCCAGTGTGTACTCCGAAAGAGTGTTTAGTGCAGCTGGGAACCTTGTCAGCGAAAGGCGTAGGAGGTTGCTTCCACAAAATGTAGAGAAGATGATGTTCATAAAATGAATTATCAACTCTTCCAGGGAGACCAGCCTCCAGAACGTACAGAGGGACCTGTGGTTCCAGCGGGGACGAATTAATACTCTGTGAGGATGTACACACTGAAGAGGGTGAGGAATCGGTGGATGAGGAGGATGAGGATGACATCTTGCCTCCGTAGAGCCAGTTTGTGCAGGGACAGATTAATTGCCAGCTTGTTTTGTGGGGGCCCAAACGAACCAATCATTTCAGCCACAGTTGTGTGGCAGACCCTGGCGCTGAAATGATTGGTTTGTTAAAGTGTGCATGTCCTGTTTATACAACATAAGGATGGGTGGGAGGGCCCAAGGACAATTCCATCTTGCACCTCTTTTTTTTCTTGCATTATGTACAGTTTGGGGCCTAGTTTTTCAAACTGCCATCCTGTCTGCCACTGCAGTTTCACGCCTAGATGGGTCACGTGTTTGTGCCGCCCACTCGTGTCGCTTAGCATAGTCATCCAGCTACCTCGGTGCAACCTTTTGGACATAAAAACACTATTGTGAGGTGTGAGGTTTTCAGAATAGACTGGAAATGAGTGGAAATTAAGGTTATTGAGGTTAATAATAGCATAGGAGCAGAAAAACCTACAAATTCTGTGATTTTAGCTGTTTTTATGCTTTTTTTCAAAAAAATACAGATCCAAAACACAAAACCCAGAACCCAAAACACGGAAGGGTGGTTTTGGCAAAACCAATCCAGATCCAAAACACGAAGAAAGATCCAGATCCAAAACCAAAACACAAAACACGAAAAGTGGCCGGTGCACACCCCTAGTTTGTATCCAGTCCCTGGGAGTAAGATGCTGTTGTTTTTGTTTTCTTTTCCTCCTTCCCTTCCTTTATTTTATATTTGTGTGTGCTCAGTCACCTTTGTTTTTGGTCCTTTCACCCCTCCCTCTTTATCCACTTCATATCATGGTTTATAATGTTACTTTTTGAGGAGAGAGGTGAGAACTGAGTAAAACTACATTGGAAATCTCTAATCTTTTTCTGTTCTCAAGTTTATTATACTCCTAAACTCAAACTACAAAATGTACCATTTTACGGTGTATGAGGCCCCAATGCCTCTTGGCTGTCATCACTGGTGGAAGCTGAGAAGTATTAGATCCTGTGTGATGGTACATAGCAATCTTTTTGCTGGAAAGTAAAAAGGCTCACTTTTAACCATTAAAGTGTACAAGCTGCTTTGTTACTAAAAAACTAAATGTGTATACAAATAAAAAACTACAATAAAAGCTATAACTATTCAGAGATCGAAAAAAAGAGATGCGCTTGCAAGCTATAGAACACCAATGCCCCAGTAAAGTACTGTAATACATGAAGCATTTCAAACACACACAATCTTGGCAAAGCCCAAAGTGTTGCACGATAGAATTGTCCTTAGATTTCAGGTGCCCTTCCTCAGTGGCGTTCTTACCTTTAGTTGCACCCGGTGCGGGTGTATAAGAATGAGCGCAGTGCTGCCGCGCGTGCCGAAGAAAGGGGGCGGAACCTCGGGGCAAGTGGGCGTGGCCTCACATGAGGGGGTGGGGCCATGCACCAGAACCCCAGTTTTAGTGTCTCCGGGTGGTCCAGGAGGTGCGGGCTGCTCCCGGGGACCAGTGTGCTTGTAGTGCTGGCTCCCTAACTGTGACAGGAGCCGAGTGCTGCATGTAATTCTACAGTGCAGCACCCGGCTCCTGTCACCAGAGGGGGAGTCTGCACCTTGGTGTCACCCCTCGGCGGGTGACACCCGAGTGCGGCCCGCACCTCTGCACCACCCTTGTGATGCAACTGCTCTTTCTTAAACTTCAATTCACCTGGACGACTTATAGTAGACATTGAATTACTACCATGACTGCTGGCAGCAGTCTCAGCACTAGTACTAGGTTGCTGCTCCTGCTTTTCTATCAACTCTCAGCACTTCTAGTATAAAGGTGACACCCTAATGACGTTATATTTTTTAGCATACAAGTTTTATAATTTTAAACTTTGATTACAGTGCCTGAATATACAACACAGTGCCTTACAGCACCCCTAGTAATGGTGGCACCCTAATGACATTATATTTTTGACCACACAAGTTTTATACTCATATTGTTAAAAAAAATTAACAGCGTCTCCTGAAAACACAACAAACTGCCTCACAGCGCTCCTAGTATAAGCTGGGTGGCACCCTAATAATGACATTTTATTTTAAACACAAAAGTTTTATATTACATATTTTTAACTGTGCCTGGACACACAACAAACCTCACAGCGCCCCTAGTATAAGCTGGGTGGCACCCTAATACATACTTGCTGACCTTTTGGCGCTGCTGGGACGGAACTCAGTGAAGGTGGGCAGGGCCTGGCAGAGGCAGGTGGGTCTGGGTGCGTGACGATGCAATCACGAGATTGCATCATCATGCACATTGTGGAGCGGGGGCAGGGCTAAACTGATGCAATGTAATGCAGATCGCATTATTAATCGCCTGTACGCTGGCTCTGTGGCCCCAAACCCAGGAGACATGTCCACCTTTCCGGGTGCCCGAGAGCGCCACCCAATTTTTGGAAGCCTCCCGGCCATTCCAGTGGGGTAGGCAAGTATGTCCTAAAAGTAATGATGGTGTTATAATAGTTTTTTTTGTTTTATAAAAAAGTGCCCCAGTAGGCTTTTTAAGTAACACAGTGCTGCAGTTCACTCCTATGGCGCTGTTTGTGCCTCAGAGTGCTGCCGCAGCACACAGTGCCTCTACAGTACCCATTAACACAGTGTTCCTAATCTTTTATGTTTTTTTTACAAAAAACGTGCCCTAGTAGGCTTTTTTTTAGTAACAAACAATAACAACATAGTGCTGTAGTCCACTCCTATGGCATTTTTTTAGTGCCTTATAGAGTGCTGCAGCCAGTCCGCACTGTGCCCCTGCCTTCAGTGATCCTAATAATTTTTTTAATTTAGTACAACAAACTAAGTGCCCGTATACTGCCCACAACCTTTTCCTCTAGTCTCCAGTGTGAAATGGCACCTGATCACGAGGGAAGGACATTTCATTATGCATTCCAAAACATGCAAGATCCGATGCCAGGAAGATGATGTTTTGCTTCGTTTTGAGATCCGAACAATGTGGAAAGACCCGAGACCCGGCTCGGTTCAACTCGCAATCCCTAAATTTTGGTGTGTTCAGATTCCAGGAATCCGAACCCGTACATGTCATATATATATATATATATATATATATATGTATATATATATATATATATATATATATGTATATATTCTATAGTGTTTCTATACATAAATAAACAATTAATAAACAATTATACTGGGCTGTATTGCAGGCATGTTTGGTGTGGAAGACATTTTTTCTCTGCAGTTGGTTGACTGGTGTTCATTTATTAACCAATACAATATAGGTAGGGATAATTATTCTACCAAAATAAGAGACAAGGGGGCCTATTCATCAACACAAAATTTTAAGTTTTTAAGGACATTTTCCTTAATTAACGTTATTTTAGTATTCATGAAGAGACTTAACACAGGAGATATCACTGATATCTCCTGGTTAAGTCCCCCTGCGTTAATTTCCACACTCCCCATACATTAGTATGGGGATATGGAAATTATGGTATTCATCAAATTCCAAAAAGTATGTATTTTCGGAATTTGATTGAGTTACTTTTCACCACTGTGAGGTGGCGAATAGCACTTTCCTATGTCAGTGTGGACAGGTCCCCCGGCGTCTTCCTCCGGTGCTCTGGTCCGCCCTCTGGCTCTGGAGGCTGGTCTGACAAGTGTTCTCCCAGCAGAACACAATAAAGTTTAGAAAAAAAACAAACTTTTTTTTTCTAAACTACTGTGGTCAACTGGGAGAACACGTGTCAGACTAGCCACCGGAGCCGGAGGCGTGGCAGCGTGCAGGTAAGTGCGGGGACAGGGGGAGGTGAGCGGAGGGGGGAGGGACACACAAAATTACCACATGTTTAGGCAGTGCTGCGCATGCGCTGGTTTTACGAATGTAACTGCGCACGCGCAGCATGGATTCCAGGTGCGGTAAATTAGTTTAGATAGGGATAACTATCTATTTCCTGAAAAGCTGTCATCGCAAAAATGACAGCTTTTCGGAATAGATAGTTATAGGGAGGAGGAATGATGAATTCCTCTGGTAATTAGGTAGAACTCTGTGCGAGTTTTAAACCTAATTACCTCCAGAGAAAGTTTAGGTATGATGAATAGGCCCCAAGGGGAAAGGAGACAGGCTGGAGATTACTATTGTGCAATTTACTCTTCTGCATATTTTCTGTTTTCATTTTTGTTACCATATTGTATACTAGCCGAGGACAACCCCTGTTCCCCTGTTTCTGTTCTGTACCTCACGGATGCTTGCAAACTATTTGTACTGTTACATATGGTGGTTGAGTCCCTGAATAAGCGTAACTAGCTGTTGCACATACACACAGAACTACATAACAAGTACTTTTGCAGAAAGGTTATAAACTCTCTTTAATATCAAATTGCAAAACTATTCTGTATGGTGGGAATGCCTGTAAAAGACATGGGCTAGTAAGCTATGATCTTTCCACTTTAATCCACTGAGGACGATAGGTAACTGATTTTATTTTTCTCCTAAATAGAGATTATCGAATGTCAAAACTGTTTTGTGAAATATCACCTCATTCTGCATTAAGTAATGACATTTAGTACATTACACCATGTAGTATGGCAGTAAGGGCCTTATTCTTACTTGCATGCAGAAGCGCACACAGCAGCACCTATTGGCGGCCGCCCATCTGACACTTTATGCAATGCCTCTACAAACTCCACCTCTGCAAATTGTCTCTCATCTCTTATCAGTAACTAGCAAACATTCCAAAAATGTCAATGCAAATTTTTTCCTTTATAGTTATTATATACTAGTATTTTGGAAACACCTTTTGCCTATTTGCTAGGTATCATGCACAGCATTGCTGGAAAATGTTTCCTCTCACCCCCACCTTCCTATCTCTCTCTCCCCCTTTTCGCCTTTCTCACTCTCTTTGCTGCTCTCTTTTCACATCTCTCTCTTCCTTCCATTTCCTCCCCCATCTCTCTGCCTGCCTCCCATTGTCTGGTCTGTGTCTCCTCATTTTTCTGTGTCTCTCTTCCCCTCATTCTTCCATCTCTCTCTATCTTACCACCCTTCCGCTCTCTTAAACACTTCTGTCCCGTGTCTCTCACTCCCCCTCCTGTGTTTTGTCTCTCACAATATAGCTCAGCGGGCCTGGTTCAAGCACTACCAAGAGTTCGCCCCAGACAGTACCTCACTGCCCAGCTCAAACAGCTAGTGCAACACTTGGGGAATCCAGATAACACTATGCGCCCAGTGGCGTAACTACAAATTGTACTCCCCCATGCCAAAAAATTTCAGGCGCCCCCCGCCCAAAATACAAACACACCCAAAGACGACGTTTAAGCTGTTGGTTTCATGATACAGCAATGTGCCTTCCACCAGAGGTTCCTAAACGCAGTCCTCAAAACTCCCCTACAGTTCAGGTTTTAGTGATAACCATAGTTAAGCACAGGTGGTTAAATCAAATGGACTGAGGTACTAATTAAGTCACCTGTGCTCAACCATGGATATCACTAAAACATGAACTGTTGGGGAGCCTTGAGGACCGTGATTGGGAACCTCTGCCTTACACACTAGGTAATGTCCCTATAACACATTATGCCACACCGTAATGCCCCTTACAACACATTATGCCACACAGCAATGCCCTTTACACATGCCACACAATAATGCCATGTATAACACATAATGACACAAAGTATTGCCACTATAACAAATTATGCCATGCCGTAATGCCCCTATTTCACATTATGCCACACCGTAATGCCACATACAATACATTATGCCACACAGTAATGCCCCGTACACATTATGCCCCTTATAACACATAATGCCACACAGCATGCCACACTAAGTAATACCCCCAATAGCAAATTGTGTACACAGTAATGCCCATTGGACATTATGCCACAGAGTAATGCCCATTACATTCCACCCTGACAGATCTACTTCACCAATCCTTATCTCCGCTCCTGCCAGTCTGTCACCACAGCTCAAGACAGGTTGCACAGTTTTTATGTCCTTGTAGAACCAGATTATTGGGAACATAGTTTATAACTTGGAAACTGCGTATATCAAGTTACTGCCCCTTATACAGTGTCCCCTGTAGTTGTGCCCCTTATGAAATGCCCCCTGTACTAATGCCTCTTATGCAATGCCCCCTGTAATAGTGCCCCTTCTGCAATGCCCTCTGTAGTAGTGCCCCTTATGCAATGCCCCCTGTAGTAGTGCCCCTTATGCAGGGCCCATTATGCAGGGCCCCCTGTAGTAGTGCCTATTATGCAGGCCCCCTGTACTAGTGCCCCTTATGCAATGCCCCTGTACTAGTGCCCCTTATGCAATGCCCCCTGTAATAGTGCCCCTAATGCAATGCCCCCTGTAGTAGTGCCCATTATGCAATACCCCCTTATGCCTTGCCCATTACGCAAGGCCCCCTGTAGCAGTGCCTCTTGTACAGGGCCCCTGTAGTAGTGCCTATTATGAAGGCCCCCTGTACCAGTGCCCCTAATGCAATGCACCTGTTCTAGTGCCCTTTATGCAATGCCCCCTGTAATAGTGACACTTATGCAATGTCCCTGTAGTTGTGCCCATTATGCAATGCCCCCTTATGCAGTGCCCATTATGCAGTGCCCATTATGCAGGCCCCCCTGTAGAAGTGCCCCTTATGCAGGCCCCCCTGTAGCAGTGCCCCTTATGCAATGCCCCCTATACTAGTGCCCCTTATGCAATGCCACCTTATGCAATGCCCTCTGTAGCAGTAAAGTAGTGCCCCCTGTAGCTGTGCCACTTAAACTACTGCCCCCTGTAGTTGTGCCCCTTATGCAATGCCCCTTCAAGTAGTGCCCATATGCAGTGCCCCCTTAGTTGTGCCCCTTAAAGTAGTGCCCCTGTAGTTGTGCCCCCTGTAGTTGTGCCCCTTCAAGTAGTGCCCCCTGTAGTTGTGCCCCTTCAAGTAGTGCCCCTGTAGTTGTACCCTTTAAAGTAGTGCCTCCTGTAGTCGTGCCACCTCCCCTCCCCACCCCAGTACTTACCTGACGCTGCACGTCGTCTGGGCTGTCACTTCTGCTACCGTGCTGACTGGATCTAAATTGATCCAGCAGACACGGCCGCGCAGGTTCACCAGGTCGTAGGTGACGTCATGACGTCACTCGTGCAATGCATTACCGGGAGCGCTGGCCTCTGAAGTGATCGGAGGCTTCCCTTTAGCCTCCGATCACTTCAGAGGCCAGTGCTCACAGTTGCAGTGATGAAGCTATGGCCCCAGCGCCCCCAAGCCACCCGGCGCCTCCAAGCCACTCACTCAGCTTGCCTCTGTGGACAGGACAGCAGTAAAGCTGTGAGAGCCGCATCATATCTGGGAGAAAAAATGCAGAGTGCCCTCATCACTGCAACTCTGTCATGTAAGAGCGGTGCAGCTTCACCAGTCCTGAATGGGCTCTGATAGTGTGCGTCATAGGTGGGAGGGAGCTGCCGTGAGTGGGGAGGCACCTGTGCAACATGCGCGCCCAACCAACTACACCTGAATGCGCATGTTAGAGACAAACATTTTAGCTCATTATATATTGGATATTATTATTTATATAGTAAAATCACATATAAACACACATGTAATGATAAAAAAGTGGGTAAAGAAATGAACCTAAAACCAAAGACTTAGCAAACAAGTGTTCAGAGAAATATTTCTTGTTGATATACACTACAGTACAGCTTCATTCTTTACATTTTGCATTTTACTGTACTTGTATGGAGTTATATTGTAGTGTCATTAGTGTTTTTCCTGAGGTGTCTTTATTCCAGAGAGCCTGTTATGCGTTATAAACATTCATCTGCAGTAAAGTCTGAATATGCCCTAGATATGTCAAAGCTTCCTTGAAAGAAAATTACAGTACCTGCACATCTGAGGATGAAACAGCCTAAGTTGGCAGGTTTGTGTTTTTTATTTTTTAAATCATACATACTGTAGTAACTCCCAGCTATAGTGTGCATACATATCTACAATCCTTTCCCAGTAGTATAGCTAGGGCAATTTTCACTTTAGAACAAATACACTGATCTTCCGAAATATGAATAAATACTTTATATTTGCATATTATAAATCTCCTCTGAGATTTCCATATGTGATATATAAAAGTGTTTCCTTTTTGCCAGCTTTGTTTTTAAATTAACTTTTACATAGGCAAATGTAACATATATTCAGGTTTTATACAAAATATTGTGCTATTGTGGAAGGCTGTGCTGGGATCACGTGTTTGATCCCAGCATCAGCCGAGGTGCAGTGGCAGGCAGGAGGGATGTGTCCTCTGCGGGACACATCCGTTGCCGACGCTGGGACAGTAATGTCCCTAGCGTTGGTGCAGACACCGCGGGCACCTGGTGAAGGGACCGCCTGGTCCCTTTCACCAGTGCCGGTGGTACTGTGGCGCCGGGAGAAGCTTGGCTCCGGGCGCAAGCTCAGCGGAGCTTGGCGCCCGGCAGCCAAGAAGCGGCGGGTAGCCGCGCTGGGAGAGTACCTGCTCCCAGCGCCGGTCAGGCATTGGGCGCGGTGTACTGTGCGGCGTGCGTTTGGCTCTGGCCGCGAGCCATACCTGGCTCGCGGGCCAGCAGCCAATCAGAGGCGGACGCGATGAGCCAATCGCGGCTCGCCGCGTCATAGCCCCGCCCACTTGCGCCAACTTGTATTAGACGGCGCAGAGCGGGAAAGTTCAGTTCGGGGGCGGAGAGGGAGGAGAGAAGACCTCCCGAAGAGCAGAAGATCGGCGCGGCAACAGGGGCGGCCGCCGCGGAAGAGGCCAGAAGACGCCGCTGTCAAGAAAGAAGAAGACAGGCGGCACCGGCTGGAAGAAACGAAGAAGAGGCGGCGCCACTGGCCAGGATGGGCCAGCGGCCGAAGAATGCGGCTGAGGACCGGAGAGGACTGCGGGGGAGGAAAGTAAAAGAGCATCACGAAGTTCCCCCCCGCAGCCTCTTCCAACATAGCAGGTAGGCCCTCCGTGAGGCCCACCATATACCCCCCTCCCTAGACCGCCGGGGTTGTCGGGCGCTAGGCCCGTGGAGCATTGTCGGGCACTAGGCCCGTGGGCAATTAGTCGGGCACAAGGCCCGGGGCACTATAGCGGGCATTAGGCCCCTAAAAAGGATCCCCTCTTAATTAGGTATAAGTGGCCTGGGTACTAGGCCCAGGTCACTACCCAATAAAGTAGGCGGGCACCAGGCCTGTGGCCATAAATCAGGCATAGGCCTGTACCCATACAGGAGGGCACTAGGCCCTATATATGAGCCCCACAGATAGGCAGGCAAATAGGCCTGTGCCCCATAATAAGTGATCTGGCAATTAGGCCCAGACCACTACCTACCACCGTTTGGCAGGCACCTAGGCCTGAGCCGCATGTAAGACCCTGGGCGTTAGGTCCAGGGCCCTGAGCCCATTAGGTGTGCCCCTCATATAGAAAGGTAGCCCCCACATAGATGATTAGAGGTGTGAGCAGTGGTGGAGAGCTGTACGGCTTCCACCCATGAGGTAGTGGTTTCCCCAGTCACAGAGAAGAGGAGCTGGCCAGCTCTAGGTAGGTAGCAGACATTTAAAGAGACAGTACCGTGTTTTGCTCTTGTATATTTGGTCTGTGATTGGTGTTCCGTGCAGGGCAAATGTTTAGTTTTTGTTATATCTGTCGCACTACACACACTGTAGGTTGAGGGTGATGCCGTTTTAGTATGTGTAGTTGCTTGACATAGGTTTAGGCCCTGCACGGCTGTGTTGTGTATCTCCTTACAGGGACCTGTAGGCGAGTGAGCGGACGAAGAGCAAGAGTGGACACGGTGAGAAATATCTGTGTGTACTGTCTCTCTCTGTTTGTCACTATCTATCTCTCCTTCCTTCTGGGCAGACGGTGAACCTTGCAACCCGGTGCAAGGACGGATCTTCACCTGGTGCGTGAGTACCGATAGGTGAAAATTCGGGATCTGAGGCCAAAAGTGCCAATGATGATCTTCACTTAAAACCTGAATTTATCCCCTGGTTCGGTAGGGCACGTCGGTCGACGTGGGGAAGGACGGTACTCACCTCGTCTCCTTCCCCCTAGGTCATCGTGTCCGTGTTCTATTTGGAGGTTCCAGGACCGTCTGTTCAACACACGGCCTGAAGGTGAGAGGGTGCGACGCAAGGTAAGTAACAGACGTACACCTGCACGGCAGCAGGCATTGCACCGCACCCGCCCCTCACATTTGGCGTAGTCGGCAGGATCACGGACACGATGTGGACCACCGGCAAGAGGACCCCCCTACGGACAGCTCCGGAGTGGAACCATCCCCGGGCATATGAGGACAAGAGAGACTGGATTACGGTGTCGGGAGAAGACATCATGAAGATGGTGCAGCGGTCGGTACAGCACGGCAAGGAAGAGCGCTGGGAGAAGAGGCGCAAGAAATCCGCTGTGATCCCCTGCAAGACGTGTCAGAGGCTGGGACATGATGCCAGCGAATGTCCCTGGAGAGAGTTTAGGGCGACAGAAGAGGAAGAAATGTCCCCGTTGGAGATCACACAGATGGCCCAGCAAGCGGTCCAGAGATGTGGTCAGAAGAACTCTGTGAAGAAGAGACTCTGGTGTATGCTCTGCGGAACCTACGGGCATGAGCATAATAGCTGTCCACGTGATGAAGAGTGGCACCAGGAGGATGAAGAATTCCGGTGTGAAGGATGTGGAGATCCAGAGCATGAGCTTCGAGATTGTCCGTGGGACGAAGACCGGATGATCTTGAATGGCAGAGCCCAGAAGTGGATAGAAGAAGCCAGGGAAGTGGAGCAGAAGAGCCTGCTGGAAGTACGTTCGCAGGTGCCCATTGTTCCTGAGCAGGAGCCGAAGGGTAGAGACCCCTTTGTGATGAAGATGGAAACAGCACCCCCGTGCTGGAAGTGTCGGCGGCAGGGACACTTGGCCCATGAGTGTCCCTGGGAAGATGCAGTGGCACTGTTATGCCCCGAAGAGGTCCCAGTGAAGAAGGATCCTTGCCCGCAGAGGACGGATGTGGATGACTGGGAGGTGAAGATGCCACGCTATAAGGAAGAGCGTGAAGACCCAGTGGCAAAGAAGTCTAGGATCTCCCCATGCTGGAAGAGTCCGAGACCTGGATACCCGGAGATGTCAGCGGAAGAGATGGAGTACGCTGAAGAAGGAAAGTGTCGCTTGCTGCAGGAGTCTGTGGAGAAGAGTCCAGACTCATGGAAAATGTCGGCGGAGACCCGGGAGGAAGAGGATGCCCCGGAGGAATCGACTATTGGGTGGTGGTTAGTGCCACACCCTGAATTCAGTGAAGATGCCCCAGACAAGTTGGAAGAAGAGTGGGTGGCTGCGGCACCCTTAGAAGAAAATTCCCCATGGTGGCCCATCGTGAGTGGCACTTCCGAGTTGCCACTCCCACAGAGGATCCGCAGAGTGAAGTCAGGAGGTACGAAGATGGAGAGCCCGGAGCCAGTGGAGAAGGAATGTGGGGTCATAGTCGGTCCCGGCTGGGCCCTTGAACAGATCCTCGCTGGAGGGACCATAGAATACCCTGACCCACGGACGTTGGAGATGGAAGAAGACTTTGTAGGGACTACAAAGGAAAAAGGGGGGGGAAATGTGGAAGGCTGTGCTGGGATCACGTGTTTGATCCCAGCATCAGCCGAGGTGCAGGGGCAGGTAGGAGGGATGTGTCCTCTGCGGGACACATCCGTTGCCGACGCTGGGACAGTAATGTCCCTAGCGTTGGTGCAGACACCGCGGGCACCTGGTGAAGGGACCGCCTGGTCCCTTTCACCAGTGCCGGCGGTACTGTGGCGCCGGGAGAAGCTTGGCTCCGGGCGCAAGCTCAGCGGAGCTTGGCACCCGGCAGACAAGAAGCGGCGGGTAGCCGGCGCTGGGAGAGAGTACCTGCTCCCAGCGCCGGTCAGCCGTTGGGCGCGGTGTACTGTGCGGCGTGCATTTGGCTCTGGCCGCGAGCCATACCTGGCTCGCGGGCCAGCAGCCAATCAGAGGCAGACGCGACGAGCCAATCGCTGCTCGCCGCGTCATAGCCCCGCCCACTCGCGTCGTCTTGTATTAGACGGCGCCGAGCGGGAAAGTTCAGTTCGGCGGCGGAGAGGGAGGAGAGAAGACCTCCCGAAGAGCGGAAGTTCGGCGCGGCAACAGGGGCGACGGCCGCGGAAGAGGCCAGAAGACGCCGCTGTCAAGAAAGAAGAAGACAGGCGGCGCCAACTGGAAGAAAGGAAGAAGAGGCGGCGCCGCTGGCCAGGACGGGCCAGCGGCCGAAGAATGCGGCTGAGGACCGGAGAGGACTGCGGGGGAGGAAAGTAAAAGAGCATCACGAAGTTCCCCCCCGCAGCCTCTTCCAACGTAGCAGGTAGGCCCTCCGTGAGGCCCACCATATACCCCCCTCCCTAGACCGCCGGGGTTGTCGGGCGCTAGGCCCGTGGAGCATTGTCGGGCACTAGGCCCGTGGGCAATTAGTCGGGTACAAGGCCCAGGGCACTATAGCGGGCATTAGGCCCCAAAAAAGGATCCCCTCTTAATTAGGTATAAGTGGCCTGGGTACTAGGCCCAGGTCACTACCCAATAAAGTAGGCGGGCACCAGGCCCGTGGCCATAAATCAGGCATAGGCCTGTACCCATACAGGAGGGCACTAGGCCCTATATATGAGCCCCACAGATAGGCAGGCAAATAGGCCTGAGCCCCATAATAAGTGATCTGGCCATTAGGCCCAGACCACTACCTACCACCGTTTGGCAGGCACCTAGGCCTGAGCCGCATGTAAGACCCTGGGCGTTAGGTCCAGGGCCCTGAGCCCATTAGGTGTGCCCCTCATATAGAAAGGTAGCCCCCGCATAGATGATTAGAGGTGTGAGCAGTGGTGGAGAGCTGGTGTTTCCAGGACCGTCTGTTCAACACACGGCCTGAAGGTGAGAGGGTGCGACGCAAGGTAAGTAACAGACGTACACCTGCACGGCAGCAGGCATTGCACCGCACCCGCCCCTCACACTATAACCTGATCTAACAAATGGTACAATTTGCAATACTAATATCAATGGTAATTTATGTAACTTTATGTAGCTTCTATTAGTCAAAACTGTTTTCCATAGAAACAGGTCACTAGACTGTAAATAAAATGTTATAGTGACCTGTGACCTAAGTTAAAAATATTACTCTAATATGAGGGCAGAATGCTAATACAGTGGTTAACATTGCTGCATACAGTGCTGGACCATAAGCTGTATTCATAGGCGTAAGTACCGTTGGTGCAGGGGGCTCAGGCTGCCTCCAGGTCCTGCTGCTCCCCCTGTACCCAGTCACACGGCATTATCTGTTTGCAACAGACATACTGACAAAATACTAGCTGTTGTGGTCCTGCCTGCCCAGATAGGAAGTGCTTGGAAGGAGGTGTGGACATCCCAGCAGGCAGGCAGCACCGCAGCAGAATCAGATTAAGGGGTGGTGCTGGGACACATGTTCCAAGTTCCCCTCTCTCAGTTCCACGCTCTGCACCCCTGCAAGCACGCATCTGTCTGCTGTTATTATGCAGAGCAAGAGGAGAGGGGGCAGGCTGGACGAGGACAGGGGGCTGGCCAGAAGGAATAAAGGGAGCAGGCTGGATGAGGAAGAGGGGGCAGGACAGATGAGAGATGGGGTGGTCGAGATGATGGAGCAGACTGGACTAGCAGATGGGTAGGCCAGGCGAGGAGCAAGGGGGGTGGGCTGTATGAGTAAAGGGGACAGGGTTACAGGTAAAGAAACAGGGCTTGCTAGGGTGGGCTTAGGAAGGACAGTAGCAGGCCAAGGGGCTTGGGAGAAGAGAGAGAGTTAGCTGGGGGGAGAGAGGGACAGCAGCAGGGTCCCAGGGGGCTTAGGAGAAGAGAGAAAGTTAGCTGGGGGGAGGACAGGAGCAGGGGGGCGGGGTTACAGCCTACACAGAAAGAGTTAATAGGGAAGGGGAAGGATCAATAAAGATGAAAAACGAGGGAGAACTGAGAGTACACAGAAAGATAAAGACGGGAAAGAGCAGGAGGGACAGGATGGAGGAGAGAGTATATGGGGCAAAGAAGTGCTAAGGGGAAAATGCTGTACGTTTGGTGCTGAGAGACAGAATCCTAGATGGTGAAACATGCAGCTGCTGGCAATCCAGTGTGCTGACCAAGTTCAGCAGAACAGTGAGGAACTGGATCAGCCAAAAACGCTGAAAACTGTGCAGCCAATGGCCTCAAAGGTAGTATATCTCACACTGTATATGACACCGCAATCTCCGCCCTGCCAGGTCTCACCCTCCACTCTGTCATGCTCCTACCCATCTGCTTTTCTGACCTCCCCCCAGCCTCTCTCTCCCACCTTGCCCAGCCCCCCAGCACTCTGGTTTGGTCTTTTTATTTGGGCAGACCCTAATTATAATAACATATGAAAATAATCTAAGGATCTAAAGGCACTTGCTTCTATATTTCACTGAACATTTGGAGAGCATTAAATTGAAAATAAATTCTGTATACAAATTATAGACACTATATAGTCACTGTAAAATATAGTTAGAAAATAACAAAATTGTAGATGTACTTTATAAATGCAGTCAGGAATACTGACTTGGCTGATATGTGACTGATAAAAAAATACAAAATATTTAGGCAAAGTCCAGGATTCTTTTCTGTTGTAGCATTTACCTTCCTTGATTTACACGAGTACATATAGATTTCTGCTAAAGCTCAGGGTATAGCAACAGAGTGGAATATGTGGAAGAGTAGTGGGTATATTTACTAATGTTTGATTTTAGTTTTGTTTGATTTCACATTCGATTTGCATTTGGTTTTCATTCGATTTTGCTTTTGGAAATTTACTAAAGGCAAAATCGAATGAACACCGAATCCCACTCAAATCCCACTCTAAATTGAACATCGGCAAAACATTGGTACTTTTACATAGACCAACATACAAATCCCTGATTTACTAATATTTGATTTGAAAATGAACACTTAATCAAACTCAAAATTGAACTTTAAATCCCCAAAATAATAGACCCGCTTCATGCTGGCGATTTTAGCATGAGCAGATATGAATTACACAGATGCATGCACAGATCAGTGAGATCCCTACATGCTTCTGTGTGTAAAAAGGTTTTAAAGTGTTATGATGTGGGGTCCCCCCTAAAAGCACAACCAGAACCTTGACTCCCTAAAGAAGGCCTGACGGCCGGGACGCATTAGGAGATATTGCAATCACCTACATCACACCTATCCAACCTAAACACCGCTACTCTTCACCACAAAGTCTCCCACCATTGGGTGAGTTGAGAGCGCAGCTAGCGCCGGGACTCTCGTCCCTCCCGGATCGCAGCATCTCGCGATAACATGATGCCGGAAGTGACTCACGTCCTGGCTCGCACTGTGGGGACCAGGCCGGTGGACACGTGGACGACATTCATCGGAATAGGGTCCGGAGCAAGCAAACACCGGAGGAAGATAAGAAGAATGAAGACAGAAGATTCAAGAAGGTGAGGCCTCACCAGGACTGCTTATACTATCTATCTATTACTCAGACTTTTATCCTATTATTGCAGCACTTACTTTGCGAGTGGGGGTTAGGGGCGCCTACCCCCCAGGCCGGTACTCCATTCACACCTACCACAACCCATCTGAAGTATCATAGGCTTATTCATTTCTAAAAATATAGAGATATATACCCATCCTCCCTTCGTATTTTATACAAATTAAGAAAACCCTACCTGAGCACTGTGACTCATATAAAGGAGATTTAGACCAACTACATTGTGTGTTAGTGTCATTATCATAGTACTCCACACACAATAACACATACAGGCGCAGTCTTCTGTTGATATATGTTCCGACATATATCTCCATTGTATTCAAATTGTTATATAGAAGGAAATGACAACGTGTAAAAAGTTTTTTTGAGATTTTTGCAAATTTAATAATAAAAAAAAACTAAGAAATCACATTTACATAAGTATTCAAAGCCTTTGCTATAAAGCTCAAAATTGAGCTCAGGTGCATCCTGTTTCCACTGATCATCCTTGAGATGTTCCTACAGCTTAATTGGAGTCTGTCTGTGGTAAATTCAGTTGTTTGGACATGATTTTGAATGGCATATACCTGTCTATATAAGGTCCCACACTTGACAGTGCATGTCAGAGCACAAACCAAGCATGAAGTCCAAGAAATTGTGTATAGACCTCCGAGATTGTCTCGAGGCACAAATCTGGGGAAGGGTACAGAAAAATATCTGCTGCTTTAAAGGTCCCAATGAGCACAGTGGCCTCCATCATCCGTAAATGGAAGAAGTTCGGAACTACCAGGACTCTTCCTAGAGTTGGCCTGGCCAACTAAACTCAGCGATCATGGGAGAAGGGCCCTAGTCAGGGAGGTGACCCAGAACCCGATGGTCACTCTGTCAGAGCTAGTGATGTCAGTGGGAGTGATTTTGGCTCTGATAGAGCCAAAATCACTCCTGGCCTTGCGGTTGAAAAACTCAACCGCAGGCTTCTGCTCGCAGTTTCGATGGTCGCGATGGTCAAGACCATCGCGACCATCATCCTGCACGCTCGTATATGCTGTCGGTGGTGACCCACAGCTATACGAGCGTCCAGGAGGACGCTCCATATTAATGGAGGTGGGCCCTGATTCAGAGCGAGCGCTCTGGTCAGAGCGTCCGGCTCTGAATCAGGGCCTTAGTTTTTTTTTTTATTTCATTTGCAAGAGTCTGAAAAAACTTTTTACACATTGTCATTATGTGGTATTGTGTGTAGAATTTTGATTACAAAAATAAATTTATTCCATTTTGGAGTAAGGCTGTAACATAATAAAATGTGGAAAAAGTGAAGCGCTGTGAATACTTTCTGGGTGCACTACCTCATGAACTTTGCAGAGAAATACTCTTTTCCATACATTCAGATAAGCTGCTATTTTTATAACATATATCTCCTTTTTTAAGTGTACTATTGATTGTCTCTGGGTTTTAGCTATATGCTTTATTATCTTTTAAAATATATTTTAAAGTAAACCCGTTCATGTTTTAGATGCTTACCTATATACTTGTTTAATTTTTTGTTTCTGAATAAATTGTGAATTATTTATATATATATATATATATATATTTATTGCACGTGCACTTTTTTACTCATGTGGTTTATATATACCTCCTGACACATTCAGTAGCAAACTATTCGGTAATTAGTCAATTCAGTTTAAATCCATTGTCTAGCAATACTTTTACCAGTATTTTATTATTGACTTAGAGCTGACGCCATAATATTTTAAGGCTAAGTTTGCTACAATTTTAAACACTAAATTGTATATCACTGTTCACCTTCATTATTGGGGCCATACCCCCCTATTTCTTTGTGCATACAAATTTGTTGCTGTTGCCCGGGGGCCACCACAGACCTTAATCCGGCCCTGACAAACCTGAATGGCATCACTTTTTAAACAATGTACCTTTTATTTGTTATGGCTAGTCTAGAATTGGTGTATGTTTTTTTTGTTTTTTTTACCAGAAGAACTTCTTGGTGGTAAACCTGGAAGTCCCTCTCTCTGGAGCCATCGCAAATGACAGCTCTTATCGGGAGAGCTGTCGTTTGCAATATTCTTGGCACATACTGTGGTAATCAAATGTGGCATGTACCCAAAGATGCAATGCTTAGTACATCCTGCCCTATTACTTACTAATTGAAATAATTAGAGAGATTTATCAAAGCTAGGAGAGATAAAGTACTAACCAATCAGCTCCTAACTGTCATTTTTCTATTAAATGACAGAAGCTAATTGGTTGTTACTTTGGGGTCTATGTACTAATCCTTGGAAACAGATAAAGTGAATAGAGATAAAGTACCAACCAATCAGCTACTGATATTTTTCAAACACAGCCCGTAGAGTGACAGTTAGGAGCTGATTGGTTGGTACTTTATCTCAGTACACTTTATTTTTCTCCAAGGCTTAGTACATAGACCCCTTAATTTCTCTTAATTTTGTCTCTCTCCAAGGTTGGATGTATCTTCCCCAATATCTGTGTTACAGTAGTTGTAATTAAAAAAAGTAAATTAACAAATTTTGCTGGCCACTTGGGGGATGACTGATCTAGGTTGGTTGTATTTTGGCTGCATTTGTTTTGGGGGGAGGGTGGTTTAAAAGTTGTGGTGATTAAAAACTGACAGCCATGGTTCTTTCTTTTATTGTATTACAGATTTCTTTGTATACATATGTTTTACTTGAAAGTGAGTTGATTTTTTTGTTTTGTTTATTCTAAAAAAATATTTGACTTAAAGGCAGCTACATCTATAAAAGTTTGGCTTAAATGCAGCTTGTCTACATTTTTCTTTTGTGCAAGTTTTCTTTTGTAATCATCCTTTTTAAAGTATATTGCCATTACCAGTAGAATATGTATATTGAAAAATGTGCTTTTAACATTTGATAAACATACACAAAACTTTTGTCACTATGGTAATAAAGTGTTTCCTAGGAAATGTATAAGCACACCTACTGCAGTTTTATACGACTACCAATTTTCACTCTATAAGTATAAAGTAAATTCTTATAATCATGCTACTGTGGTAGTTATGTCAGTGAATACAAATATTTATAATGTTGGCAATTTCTGGTTCTGCAAGGATAACGTATAATCTGTAGCCACATCTACTGCAGTGAGTATTTTAAGATAAACAGGCATATAAAAGACTGGCTGAGCTGAACGATGATGCATAATCTAAATTACATTTCTATCTAATGCAGTATACTTATCCTAGGCTACACCTATTTCACTCACATTGTACTATATATTTATTCTGGCTACAGTAATGTACCTATAATGGGATGTAGTCATGTGACCATGTGTTCACAATCCCGACAGCGGAATGCCGGATAGGGAGTTATGATAGGCGTCGAATTACCTTCGTTCGGGATGTCATCCTTTGTGTTCGGAATGCAGAGGACGACATCCCGAACGAAGGTAAGTTTACAGCGCCCTTAGTGTTAGCCGCAGGGGGGAGGGTTAGGATTAGGGAGTCTAGCGGGGTTAGGGTTAGGTTTGGGGGGGGGGAGATTAGGGTTAGGCACCCTAGGGGGGAGGGTTAGGCACCCCCAGAGAGAGGTTAGGGTTAGGCACCCCCCTGGGAGGCTTAGGTTTAGGGAGTGGTAAGAGGGGGTTAGGGTTAGGCACCCCCGGGTGTAGGTTATGGTGAGGCACTAGGGGGGAGGTTAGGGTTAGGAACCACTAAGGGAGGGTTAGGTGGAGGGGAATGGGGAGGTTAGGGTACTTACCTGCCTCTGTCAGGATCTTGATCCTGTCAGGCAGCCGCTGTTGGGATTTGAACCGCCTGCATTTCAATCCCATTCCCTTACAACAGTGGTCCCAAACTGGGAGACGTGAACCCTGGGGTGCTTCGGGGGAATTGCAGGGGTGCCAGGCATTTGTGATTTAGCACCAAATCAATTTTTTTGTGATAGGCCTAAGAGTGCACTGAAAAATGCTGTTACTCTAGTGCGCCATAATTTAAGAATATTTGGGAACCTCTGACCTACAGTACAGTAAATATAAAGTTGTAAACCTTTTGCTAAAGGCAACACCAAAGTGCCTTTGCTGTCGTGACCAATTTTAGACAATGTTTGGGCAGTATTGTACTACAAAAAGTTTTACTTAATTAACAGAATGGCTTAAATATCATTGTAGGCAATATTTAGAGGTAACATTTTTAAATAAATGTATTCAATATTTTTGGTTTCAAAAACTATTTAAATAATATTTTTAAATAATAAAAATATATTTGAACTTTCTTTCATTTGAAATGTGCACATTACTGTGTTTGACATTTGATATATTCCATTTGCTATTCATGTTTGGGGTTCACCAGTAAAAGTGAATGAACTGTAATTTAAACTTAAACATTGTCCAACCTCTATTATTTTCTCAAGTATAGTTTTTTTTTGTTGATCAAAAATTTTGGAAAATCCTGCAAATTTTCAGATTTTTATAGTTATACAGTTTGATGGATTGGTTTGCGCAATTCCTGACTAATCAGGTATTTAAATAATTACATAACTTGTATCTAGATGACCTTGAAGTATCCACACAAACATGGCCACTACAATTAAAGTTCTGTACTCCTCCTATTGATACCAGGAATGGTAATAACAATAACAGTCTGGGGCACTGTTGAAAGTGGTTACCCTCATTAAACATAATAATGTTTAGGGATAAATTTACTAAGTAGCAGGATAGAATTCCCTTTGCTGTGGTTTCCCAGCAGGATTGTATTCCACAAATTTACTAATCTCAAGCCCACAGCAAAACTGCAATGGAACCATACAATACTTCAGAATACAACTGAACATTGAAACAGCATCAATTCTCTAATGTGGCAGATCCTATTTTACTAATATATCAAGGGAAAAGGTATTGCTTTAGTTTATTAAGAGAGCAATGCTGTTTCTTAATTATATTAAAGGTACAATAATAATTCTTAATTCATTTTTAAAAATGTTTTCATAACAGGGGCAACATTAATTATTTTATGATGTGGACACCATTTATATAGCCATAAAATAATGTTGCCCCATCATGAAAACATATTTAAACACCTATAAACAATCAATATTGCACAACATTTACCACCCACCACTTTTCACTACTTAATACGTACCTATAAGGTACTTTTTGTGCAATGGAAAAATAACACTTATCCTTGTACTGTAATTACTGAAGCAGAAAGTTTCACCAGCACTGGTGGCATCACACAGTCACTGTTCACACCGGGAGAACTGCTCAACAACATACATATCTACCCTGGGAAGTTACTGCAGATTACCCACTTGGAAAATGTACAATGATCTCCCACTACTGAACAGCATTGAAAATACTACACCTTTGCTGTCACCCTCTATGATCTCTTCCAAAATAATGTTATATTTGCATGATCAATTAAATGTATGCAGAGTCTTTGTAGCTTTATAGAGCTAGTGATAGCTGAGCATTTCCTACATAGTTTGTGTCTTTAGGGCATTGCCCATTTTTTTACTACTTTTATCCTGTCTAGCTCAGTTTGAGGGTAAGATTGTATAGGAGATGCATACTGAATTGTCATATTGAAGTATGCATAGTTAACCAATAAAAATAATTATAAGGGCCCACATTGGAGTTGAAAATATCATATTTTATGTAGCACAAATACACAATAGTCTACACAATGATTTTAACTAATATTTTTTTCTTATATTAGAGTGTATTGAAGTGTTTCCATATTTTCCTTGTTTGAAAAACTCTAGGGGCCCATTTTGGTGTACAGTATGACCCATATTTATGGCCTATACAAGCTTGGAAAGATTGTATTGCAAGTAATATACACATACAAATATACATTACTTTTGGCACAAATGCTTAATGATATGAAGGCACCATTAATCATTTCAGACATCAAAATGCCTGTTTTTTTACTCAGCATTGATTATATATGTGTTGTAGTTGTCATTAACTGTACCACTAAATAAATAAAATGAAACTCCCATGACAATAGTTAACAATCCAGTTGTGAAAAATATGAAGTATTCCTAAAACAAAGCTCAATTTTTCAAAATGACCAAATAACTAATGTACCCAGTAGCTAATTCTTGACGTTTTTCTGAGGTTCATCTAGCACAATGTTCATCTAGCACTGGTTATTAAACAAATGTCTAGTCTCTGTCTCCATCAAGGGGCCAATATTATTTATTTATTAAATACTGGTACTAATATGTTTAAGCACCTTATTAATTTAATTAAAGATGTAGGCACCAATTATATTGCATACTTATGATACTATTCATACAAAGTTAATGAGTCCACACTTCCACTAAAAATCACAATGAGGAATAAATAGAACCAACTTAGAGGCCTATCTGCAGTCAATAATTTGTATTGGCACTGGGTTGGTGGTGCTCCCAATGTTTGATATGGTATCACTAGATCTATGTGTTACTGAGGGCAAAAAGATAAAACCTTTTTTTATTTCAGTCAGAAATTATTAGTTTAAAACTTAACCTTTAATGGATATATCCTAAATAACACAAATGTGTGTGATTTTAAAATTAGTATTAAATTGAAAATTAACAATTAGTAAATGCATATTCACATTACATCACAATATTGTGACTGTTTGGCGAAAATATAAGTAAATCCTTGTATTGAGATGTATACAATTAATTGTACTATAATCCTTGTTCAAATGGATATAATACTGACCTGAGTCCCTAATTTTATGAGTATCTTGATAATTAATTAATTAAATGGTTTCTTAGTTATACTGTCAAACTTCTATTCCAATCCCAATTTGGAACACAGGTCAGTATTATATCCCTTTGAACAGGGATAATATATTTATTAATATAAATATATTTTTTTAACTAATTGTTAATTTTCATTTTAATACTGATTTTAAAATCACACACTTTGTGTTATTTAGAGTATATCCAGTAAAAGTTAATTTTTAAAAATAATTTCTGACTGAAAGAAAAAAAAAGGTTTTATCTCTTTGTCCTCAACAACACATAGATCTAGTGATACCATATCAAACCTTGAGAGCACCATCAACCCAGTGCAGATACAAATTATTGACTGACTATAGGCCTCTAAGTTGGTACAATTTTTTCCTTTTTTGTTATTTTTACTGGAAGTGTGGACTCATCAACCTTGTACAAATAGTATTATAATATTGCAATATAATTGGTGCCCCATCATTAATTAAATAAATAAAGTACTTAAAAATATTGGTACCAATATTTAATAAATAAATAATATTGATCCCTTGATATTTACTAAATATTATATTTACAGCATAAAAAATATATTATTATTATTATTATTATTATTATTATTATTATTTTCCCCAATAATAAAATCAATAATAATGGTGCCTATAAATATTTTAATTTATTAGTTGTACAACTTAATTATGTGTTAAATAGTGTAAATTAAATGCACATGTTTAATATGCCTCTTATAAATTTCATTTAACAATCTTGCAGGCCAGAGCTATCTTTTGTTTTCGACTCGGATTACTGGTGATTTTGGACCTTCAATCCCACCACACATTGATAGTAGTCTGCATTTTGACCCTCCAAATTTCTGGGTATTAGTCCTGTGGTTGGAGGCCTACACCAATAGTGCTTTGCAACTCATTTTAACTCATCACCAAAATTGCACTCCATTACATTATCACTGTTATTATCATGTGACTAAGAAAATGCTAAGGGTTAAAGATGGCGAAAGCAAGAACCTCTTTCCTGTGTGTAGTAGCTAGATGTACCTTTTTAATTGAGTAAGTTGCCAGGATTTAACAGTGTTTTGAATGGATTTTTGTAACAAAGATATATTTGGGTACAAATATAAGATCTTTACTACTATTACAATTTTATTAAAGCCACATTTTAATTATTATGTTTGTTCATTGAATTTTTTGTGATACAGAAAGTGAAACAGCTCCACAATGTGAATCAACTGTTTTTTTTTCTGACCTCTATACAATATGAACAATTGTATAATCCTTGGATTCAAGTCAAACAACATTAATGACTTTCACATGGCAATAGCCAAGGCTCATTTTTATTTTAACATCGATTTATAGAAAAACTATCTTCCATGAAAATGTTCCAATATCATTGTTGTGTTCTCTTAGGAATTTGCATAAAAAAATGTACTTTGCTTTTCTAATGTATTCTTCTGTATAACTAAACTATTGACGGAATCGGTATGTAATGGCGGCGGCTGTTTAGCTGCCGGATCAAATACTGACAGCAGCAGCCCGACGGGTCGGCATCCTGACAGCATCAGGTAAGAAGGCTATTCTCCCCTCTCCCCCTCCTAACCCTAACCCTCCCTTAGGGGTGCCTAACCCTACCTCCCCCTTTAGTGCCTAACCATAACCTCCCCCTGTTAGTGCCTAAACCTAACCTTCTCTCCCCACACCCTAAACCTAACCCTCCTGGGGGGGTGCTTAACCCTAACCCCCCCAGTGGTGCCTAACCCTAACCCCCCCTTTCCCTACCTTAACCCTAACCCTCCCATGGGGGTGTCTAACCCTAAGTCCCCCCAGGGGTTCCTAATGCTAAGTCTCCCCCCACGCGGCTACAAGCTAAGATTCCCGGCTTACCTTCGTTCGGTAAGCCAGATGTTGGGATCTAGTAATGGGGCTAATGATAGACGTCGGGATTTCGATGCCTATCTTTAGTCCCATGTCAGGATGTGGCTGTCGGGATATTGGTGATAGCGCACGCCGGTATCCTAACTACATCCCACTATTTACATATTGAGTATTACTTTACACATTTATAATTTAAAGATTTGGAATTGTACCATTGTAGATGGAGTTCACAATACATTTAGCAATTTTTTGTGCTTTTACACTTGATTTGTTAAAAACACTAGTAGTTATTTTCTTTTTTAAAAACAATACTTTTACTGATCATCATGAAAATATCTCACAGAAAAGAGATATTTCACTGCCTTAATTGCAAAGTCTGATTACCATATTATACTTCTACAACTCCCCATTTTTTAGCTTTAAAAGTAATGTTTGGCTTAAAAATGTTCAGCAGTAGATCCAATCCTTTTAGTTGCCATTCCCTAACTTAATATATATATATACCTGTTCTCTCATTACTGGCTTAATCCAACATTGTTCAATGGGATATGAAATAAAAATAAGTATATAAAGGTGTTGCCACATACTGTATGCTAGCATACACAACAAATTGAGCAGCAATTGTGCAGTTGTCAATATGCAAAGAGACTCAGGGCTGGCCCAAACAATGTGGATTTCTTTTGGATTTACTTTAGTGTTTTGAACTAGCTGGCACTAGTCAATTTAGACCAGAAATTAATTCTAAAAAGCTTCAGTTATGATTATTGGGTAAATAATTCATATAACAGAGATGCTTGTGATGACAATTCAACTAATAACCATCTTAAATCTTCTATTCAATTTTGACAAGTTTGTTGTTCTTGAACCAGTAAACAAATTTAAAAAAAAACATGGTGATGGAGACCCAGCAAGCAGCAGGTTTTTTGTGGCTTCAAAACTACCTCACATTGGGCTCTATTTACTACAATCCGCATTGGTAATGCAGATTGTAGTGTGATATTACCGAGTGAATTCGCATTGCGAATTCAGGCAATATCACAGGGATTTACTACAAATCCCTTGCAGGGACAGAGCTTGCAATAAAGCTCTGTCCCTGCTAAGTCCCTTCGGAGCCTTATCACGGTATTTTCGCAAAAAATACCGTGATTAAGTGCCCGCGCATGCGCCGACCGGTTGCCACTGCTACCCCCCGGTGCTAAGCCACACCTCCGGTGCTAAGCCCCGCCCCCGCGATCGCGGACCCCCCTCCCCCCCGTGACCCCCCTCTCCCTTACTTACACTTACCTGCATGCTCCGGGCCTCCGGTGATGTTCTCCATTCCTCCGGTCAGGTGATCTCCCATACTGCACTGGGGCCCGATCACCTGATGACCGGGCAGCAGTGCACTGTGGGAGACCAGCTGACCGGAGGGGAGACATCACCGGAGGCTTGATCACCGGTCCCTGGAGTCAGGTAAGTGAATATTTTTTTTACTATTTTTTTTTCTTTTTGTTTACAGTAATCAGCTTGTGGTCTGTTTAGACCACACGGCTGATTACAAGGACCGACTCCCGGCTCTGCTCTCCCCATTAGAGCAGAGCAGGAGTCCGATAACCGGGGGAGACCCTGGATAATGCCACCTCCAGGTGGCATTATTATTACAGGGCTTCCCCCGATATTTTTTTTACATTTATTTTTAGTAACTATGGTCAAATCACATTTCCCATTACAATTATGGGAAATGCGATCTGCTTTACTAAAAATAAGTGATACTTAGGGGTTGGAGTAGAATTTTACGAATTCTACTCCAATTGCCCTGTAATAACTATAGGTGATACTAAAATAATGTGAATAGAGTGTGAAAACACCCTTTTTCACATTATTTTAGTAAAAATAATGTTGATAAATAGGGCCCATTGTCATACTTCATGGTAATTTTATCCTCCAAGCTGCCGGATTTATTATTCAGCAGTTTTGAGTGTCCAAATGCAAACTGAATTTGAAACTCACATGTGGTTTAGCCCATACTCCACGCAGTCTTGGGGAAAACACCATTAATAAAGTTAAAAATACCCTTTCCCTTCAGTAATGAACCTTGCTGCTGTAA